>VWYP01025807.1:0-49885 GCA_013400435.1 Pycnonotus jocosus | reverse complement strand
AAAAAAAAAGGGGAAAAAAAAAAGCTTACAGTGCTAAGTAAAATCCCCAAGGCTAAATTATTCATTGCAAGACGTGGGACTTCAGGTGCTGTCTCCTAGGGGATGCTAAGTTCACACCAGTATTTTTGTCCGAGGACAGATGTGCAAACAGATCCATCTCCCATCATCTCAAGCACTTTCTCCTGCTATTTGTTACCTGACCCTCTGTTCCATCAGCAGTTTGTCCTCCTGAAAAGCCTCAGCACCTCATCCCCTCCAGCACTCCAACTCTCAGTGACAGGAGACATAGACCTTGAGTTTTGAAAGAAACAATTAGAATGACTCTTTTGGCAATGACTAGAGAGTCATATCAGAGGGGAAAAGTAAAACAAGTTTTCAGGACAACTTTTCCCATTTTCTGCTGAGCAAAGCTTCCTCAGCCACAGGTGTCAGCTTCTTACAGTAGCATGAAAACAGCTTAATTTTGACTTCAGTCTTGCTTTGCCTCGTGCCTGAACTTCCTCAACACCAGCATCAAGAGATAGAAAAACTGTGCCAAAGTTTACAGTGCTTAGATCCCTATCAGAAAACAGAAGCTGCATTCAGCTTTTGGAAATTACAGTGGAGACACCCCTGTTTTCATGATTGCAGTGCAGCAGAAAGAGCAGGAAATATCTCTGGACTCTATGGTGTGTGGACCAGCTCTGCAGGACACAGACACTGCCTTGCTGATCAAATCCAGTTTGTCACTGCTCTGCTGTGTTCCAAAAGGTAAAGATGAACCAATCTTTTACATATTCAGCCTTACCTCCAAGAAGTCATATAGAACAGCAAGTATATTCAATCACACACATTAAGCACAAAATGACAGAAGATTAATGAGTAGAAAAGAGAGAAACTACAAGAAGGCATTGTGGAGGGGGGGACACTGACACTGAGACTGTCAAAACTGAATAATAGATTTGATTGCTTAACATCTCAAATAAATCCTTGTGGTAGTTTCAAAAACCTCAAATCACTTTCAAGCTCTGACACAAAGTGCAGTGAAATCAATAGGAAGACATTTAGTGCTTGGGAAAGTTAACAGATCAGAGCACACAGAAGACACAAGAATTTGATTTCGCCTGAGGCTGTGCAAATTTTTTACTTCCCTTTTGCTCCCTAGTGCTAATATGCAGTTTGGTACACAAGGAACTAATGCACATAACTTTGAAGATTATTACTGAAATTTTCTACAATAATGCCTGCAGTTCCAGACAAAATTATTTATAAGATGTCTCAAATATTTTAATTTTTTTTTCTTCTCAGCAGATATAATTATTTTCATTGTTGTTTGGGGTTTTTTTTCTGGATTGATCAACTACAAAAATATGAAAACAGCCTTATTCAGTAAAGAAGATACACTATACTACACTATTTCAAGCAAATAGAAAAGATAAGCCTCTTAAAACACTTAATGACTAACAGCAAGATTTCTTTTATTAGCTGACATTTAACCACTGGAAACAACAGGGAAGAGAA
Source organism: Pycnonotus jocosus (assembly GCA_013400435.1). NCBI lineage: Eukaryota > Metazoa > Chordata > Aves > Passeriformes > Pycnonotidae > Pycnonotus > Pycnonotus jocosus. Next base: position 48,385 of record VWYP01025807.1, on the reverse strand, counting down.
GAGATCTAGTGGAAATCCATAAGGCTGAAGTCTGTTTTCACGGTGCACATTCAGCAGCTTACACAGAGAAGCCTCATAGGTATTTCCATTTGGCAGTGAAGCCTTGTTATACAGACCTGTCCTTCTGCCAGCCCCTTAGCTCAGGATCAACAAACCCACAAAATCTGCCTCCCTGCACTGGGTGTGAATGTCTTTGTATGGTCTGCAAGGTCTCAGATCCTAATGTCGTGTCGGAATGTTTCAGACACAATTGTTTGGTTAATTGAAAATGTTTTCATTTGTAGGTAACAAACCCCAGGTTTGGTGCATTTCCTTCAGACACTCCCTCATTTTTTCCAGATTCCTGGGCATAAAGGGAAGCCACACTGGATGGCTCTGAATTCTGGCATAGCATCTGCTCCATCCTCATCCTACATGCAAAACTATTTGTTTTACTCTTAAAACATTTCTGTATAAAATAGTGCAATTCTTGAGTTTTAGGAAATTTTTTCAAGATGTTCTCTCCTCTGCATTTAACTGCAGGTTGAAAACAAATCTCTTGGTCTCTTGATGTCTCTCTGCACCATTGTTCCTTAACTTTTAATTAGTCACCCTCTGTTAGCTTCTTGCAAGGCATCTGCTCCCACATCACTACTTGAAATGCCATCCTACCTAGAAATCTTTTTACTAGTGCAGAATTGTGCAAATGCAAATAAACAGACATTTAGATCAAGAGGGTCGAAGAGAACCTCCCATACACTACCAACAACATTCAATGAGAAGGCCTTTAGAGGAAAAGTCTGAAAATCACAAGGGTTCATGATGCTAGGCTCAACAGCTGGTTGCAGGTAAAGGAAGGGTGTTAGCAATATAATGATGTGATTTTCATTCTACAGCAGTAGAGCTCTTGAGGTCTATTAAGGAGAGGTGTGCAGAGAGCACAAAATAATCGACACTTGATGAGAAGTGCTCTCTGCTGTCTGCTGGCACCTCCAAACCTCGCCATGGTTTAGTAAACAAAGTGAGAAACAACACTTGGAACAGTTCAGGCTGCATGGATCCAACTCTTCCTTTTACATCCCTTGAGCAGGACACCAAAGAGCTGAGAACAGCTCAGGCTGAGAACCTGTTCTGAATGCTTAAGTCTTGTGTATCTACAAACAATTTCTTCACCAACTTCCTTTCCTTGTCTGACCCAGGAAAATTACTCCATTCCAGATAAACAAAAAAACAGGCAACTTACCCACATAGGCTGGAATAAGATAGGAAAGGAAAAATGTAGAGGCAAGACCAGTGACTGTCCTGTTAAAGGGTTTGGATAAATTGAGCTTTGCAAGGAGAAATACTCATGAACGTATACATTATGCAGCCAAATGGCAAAGAAAATCCCTCAGTAAGATATGCAGACACAGAAAATAAAATTAAATCTAAAAAAAAAAAGCTCATGAAGTCATATTTTTGAGCATGATCCCACAGGGGACCTCCAGATAAATTTTCAGGTTGTTAGTGGGTCAAAGGTGAGATTTTCTTAGAAAGTCCCAGCAAGTGCCAGTCTGAACATGCAAATGTCAAATACTTACAGGGTCTGCAGACCTTGACAGGAAAAGTATCTGGAGGTGTGTTCATTAACACTAATTCCTTTTCCCACTGGGACTAGAGTTTCAGGTAAATTAGAACTTGAGCTAATTTTTAGCTAAACCCAAGATTATCTAATGCAATCCTTTAAAGTACAAAATACAACCCTAAAACAAACAGAGTGAGGTTCTAAGTGATACCATTTTTAATGATTTTTCCAATATTTTGTCGATAATAGAGAGAAAAATGTTTGACTGACATTTGGAAGCTCAGAATTCAAGTTCTGAGGACAATTTTAGTTTAAATAAATTTTCCCAACCTTCAGTTTCTCTGCCAATATGAGTTCAAGTCAAATGGGCTTTTTCTTTCATAGAGACGTAGCTAAAAGTTAGAAGTAATATTTTATGTCAGCTCATTTTGCTCATTTCAGATTTTTGTTCATAGAGAGTGCACTTACAAAATAGTGTGGAAGAAAATATCATTTTCAAACCACCCTCGAAAATTTCAGTTTCAAAGCATCACAAAGCAAAACTTACCAGCACTAACAAGAGGAGTTTTTAAATGTGAAGACATGGTTTAATATTTAAAGAATCCTCACCATTTATCCATGTACTGTCTTAAGTTCTTGTAAGATGAGTCAGCTTCCCAGGTACTTTTAGTTCTCATGATCCTGTTATATCTGTTCCCCTCCCCTCTTTTATAATTTGTAACAAACTTATTGTTCTTTGGACAAATGTCATCCAGGTCTAGCTGTCAGAAGCTGAATCATTTTTACATAAGTACCATTTTAAAAAAATCAAAACAATACAAATTATAAGATTTCTTTGCAAATACAACCCAGTTTTTTCTGTATTTTTTGTGTGGGTTGCAAGTCCTGCTGCTCTTCACCAGCTTTGGTATCTAAATGTCATGCTGACTGGCTAAAATGTACTTTATGCTTATTCTCTTTTATGTATCTGTATTGTGCTGTTGGGGTTTTTTTGACCCTGGAGTGAGGCATAAATACACATCTTTAGAAATATCTTAGAGGGTGATGTGAGAGAACAAGCGTGGCAAGCTGTACTCTGGATAAAAATTCCTGTATTGAAAATAAAACAGAATAACTTAACAAGACACAGTTAAAAGTGCAAACCCATGTACTAAAAGGAAGATCATTTCTGTACCTGTTTTTACAGGTGACTCTTTCAACTTCCCCCTCCACTCTGATTCTAAGGCAACTGGGGAAAACAGGAGCTCTGGATGGACCTTGCCACCCCTCCTCAATTCTTTTCCTTCCAGAAAAAGGAGATAAAACAGGGTGGGAGTGAAAAAATTTCCCCTACAAACTGTGCCCGGGGCAGAGAGCCATCAATCATTAGAACCTCCTCTTCTCTCAGGAGCTCTGAATCCATCAGCCTCCCTCTGCCCTGCAGCCAGAGACATGGCTCTGCTCCACACAGGGACAGGTTTCTGTAGGATTCCCACAGCAGCTGCCAGGGACACGAGGCAGCAGCTTTGTTTCACTCCCATCACTTTCTTCCTGACATAATTGGTCCTTTCCACTATGTAAGGTGGAACAGGAGTCTAAAACCTGCCAGACACATCTCTTGAAATGGCCTATGGTGGCCAAAGGCATGAATAACCCCTCAGCCTTTTCTTCTGATACCAATGGAAATATTTATGTCCTGACTGACTGGATTAGTGAGAGTTTTCTTTATGAGCACTCCAGTCTTGAGTTCACCTACATCATTTCTTAACATCAGTTGCTTGGGTCGGTGGGTAATTGATGAGGATAGAGCCAGGATTATAAGCAATAAGATAATTTGGACCTTCTCAGATCCTCTAAGCTGGAAATTAAACAGTGAGACCTCTGCAAATTATATGAAATACTGGAATTTTTTGATCTGGACTGTTTATTGGTGTGTTCCATCACTGCCTATATTCAGTAAATGCTGAGATTGCCTCAGATTGTCAAAGCTGAGAAGTGTCAGTAGAAAACCTTGATTAACTAAAAAACCTCACAAATTTTTAACTCCACACAAATTCATACTTTCTGTCACATGGTTAGCCACTGACCACTTCAGCCCTAGGCAGAGCCCTTGTCTCTCTTGCAGAAGACAGGGAAGGGACAGACTCATTTCCAGAAACAAACTTTGCCTGCTACTTTTTTGAAGTACTTCCTGCATCACCTGTCCCCCTCAAAAATCTTCTAGTTCTGTTTCTGACTCAGGAAAGATCAAGAAAGATAAATGTGAAGTTTTTGCAGAAGGAACTTCTAAACAAGAATTCTACATCCATGAGTCGACTGGGTGATCTTAAAGGTCTCTGCCAACCTTGATGGTTTTATGATTTTATGATTCAGAAGGTGACACAAGCCTCTTGAATGTGAAGGGTTTCTGCCAATCAGGCAAATCAAATATATCTGGGAAAGCATACTGTCAGGTAGCAGAATCACAGACTAAACCCAAACAACTCTGATTTCTCACTGCTCAAGCCCTAAAAGCACATTTTTGAAAACCAATCTATCTTGTCTTGGAACTCATAATTGTACATACCTGCTGTGAAAGCTGAATAAGCAGAGCTTTTAGGAAACAGAATCCAGGAGCACAGCTCTCCACTGATGGAAAATTGAAATGATGAAGCATTACCCCTGCAGAAATAAATATCACAGCCAAGAAACCTGGATGAAGGCTGAAACAAAACCTGACAGAGAGGTTATTTCAGAAATTACAGAAAGGACAGGAGTCAGTAATGACATGACGAGTCTGGAGGGCTGAGGAGATTTTTCTCTGGACCTTGCTTATTTTCTATAATGCTATTTTCCTTTTATGTACAGCAGAGTTTTTGTGTTGACAATTACTAATACCTCTGGATGAACCTTTGTGTCTGGCACTCCTCAAGGATTCTGTGGCCTCTCTTAGCCTACCACATTTAGAGAGAGATGCAGTATTCACTATACCATCCACTGAGCTATAAGAAGCTTTCACTAGTGTAGAACCAAAAGTTGAGTTCCCTGTGTCAAGGACTTGATTAAAATAATAAGCAGAGAAAATCTCTAAATGTATTTAATCATAAAGCAAACCCTTTTCTGCTTCAACAAACATGTGTTTTATGGAAAGGGTGGATGCCTCACAGAAAAAGTGGTCATGTCTTTCTTTTAGGGTTAGTGAAAAATAGAAACACAGAAGTAACAGAAAACAAAATTTTAATCTCAGTTTTGAAGAAACAAAGGACTTGAAAGCTGTGAAATGAAATTTTACACAGCCACTATGGCCAAACCACCCCCAGTTAACTCTTGTTCAGGTGAGCCATTTCTTGGAAAAAATTTATTAGAAAAGTTCATAAGTTTGAATGGGCATGGTTTCAATATGTCATACTTTTTCTTCTCTTAATCCTTTCAGGAGAACAAGAAACACCAAGTTCCAAAGAAAAGCAGGCTGCACATGCCTAGGAAGGATAAAACCAGCCCCTGCTTGATTAAGAGCTGAGAATATTGGTTCTGACACAGCAGAGAAACACTTCTTTTTCCTTCTCCAGGTAAAGCTGAAGGATTGTGTTGCACACATACATAAATTTAGGGCCACAAAAACCCATGAGGAGCAGCTGAATGTAAAAGACACATTAACATTAATGTCATCCTATGCTAGAAAGGAAATGGGCCTAACTTTTAGCTCCTTAATACTGTTTTTTCTTTCTCCTCAGACAAAGGAAAACAAATTTCCATTGCTGTTTGAAAGGAATACATCATCTCTCTACAGTCAATCTCTTAGAAATGTTTTCTTCAGCAACAGAATATTTGCATAACACTGTTCTTCTCAGGTTCACAATAGTGGTGGGACTTATTAGACTGGCTTTGTATTGAATATTCAACAGTAACTCACTAGTCAGGTAAGCACCCTCATAGGAGTCAAAATGTACATGAGCTAAGAGAGATGATTTAAAATAAACCCTATCCAGATTTTGAAAACAAAATACACTTTGTGCAGGAAGGTAAAGGCTGGTGTGCAGGCAAATTGTCAACAAACCTACTTTAGAGTATTATTTGTGTACACTGAATTTTTCTGGCTTGAAACAGAGGCTGTTGAGGGCTTGCAAAGGCATATACACTTCTTGACAGTGTTATAAATCCTTCTCTTTTTGACCAAGCCACTTAGAACAGCTCCATATCTCACTTGTGATTCCTGGAAACTTTCCCCTTCTACTACAGAGAAATAAGATATTTCACATTAACATTAAAGGAAAATCTTTACAGAGACAAAAATGAGAGAAAAGGGCTCTGGGTACTTTTGCTGCTGCTGTGCTTTGTCAGACACAGCTAGAAGGAATAAGTTGGCTGAATGCAGATATGGCAGGATAGAGAAAATGCAATGCAGCACTAACTTTCTATGAGAAAAAGGATCATAACTGTGATTTAGAGAAGGATGAGGTTTATATATTGGGAGCAAAAGGAGCCTTTGGCATGGTGAAAGCCCTGGACTCCAAGGAGAGAGCCTGTCAGAAAGTGAAAAGCACCTATCAAACTTTAACTTTAATATTCCAGTGAAATCAGATTAGATGCATTCCCTCCATTACTGACAAGGCCTACAGCAATATCCTCAAGGAAAGAGATACTTGGTAAGAAAAATTAGCTGAGTGAGAAGCAGGAGACTTCCCCAAAAAGACTGGACAGAACTCAGAAGCCAAGGACTGAGGAAGAACTTGAGGAGAGTTGTGGAAACAGCAACATCCTGCTGAGAGCTGAGTTCTGGGCAGCACTGGGAGGAGCAGGGGCCTTGGAAAGGATGAGAGACTTACACTGTTCTCTGGAGAAGGAAATAATTCCAACTCTCTCAGGATCTAACTATATAACCTAATAACAACAAACACCTTTCCAAAGCCTGGTCTCTGCCCACAAGGTGAGGCAATGGGACCTGCTCCTCCTGCCACAGCTGTTGGTGCTCCTTTCACTCAAGGGCTGTCCCTTCACAGCTCTTTCTGACAGCCATTGCACTGGAACGGGATCAAACACACATCTGTGCCCAGATCACACATTTTATCAGCCACAAAATCTCTCCAGATGGCAGATAGTCATCTACTACCAGTAACTCATTTCTCCTCCTACTTTACTACCGCAGCAAATTGATGTCAAGTCATCCCAGCAGTCTTTTTAAAAGAGAACAAGGATATACAGATGTTGTTTGTTGTTGTTGTTTTTGATAACAGACAGCCCAGGGGAAAATATTAAAAATTAAAGCCCATAGTGCTACTACAGAACAGAGTCATTTGGTTTAAAATCACATTATTTGCAAGCAGTTTCATTTCTGACAAATGGCAAATGCAGCCATTGTAGCTGCTTGCCAGGCCAGCTCACTCTTTCTTACCTGCTGTGAGCTGAAGTGTTGGCAAACTTTGTTCTTGCCTTCTGACAATTCCTTCCAGCCTTGTACTGGAACATAGTTTGTAAACAACACTCCCTCTTTCTCTGCCTAGGCATAGAAATTTTGTCTGCTCTTGGAGAAAAATTTTTCTATGTATTTATTTCACTAATTTCTATTCTCCTGTAACCTTCTCACCTTTTCTCTTTTAAATAAAATTTTAACAATCAAGAAAGAGAGTGTCCTGGGAACACCAGTTTTGGCAAGATAAAGTCATATTGGAGCCGGCAAGCAGGTCCTTGCAGAAGTTCAAAATTCAAAAATTCACATCAAGAAGACATGACTAAGAAGCCATGCTGGACAATTGTCACAGCTGGGATCATCATGGTAACCATTTTTCTGATCTTGTGCTCTAACACAGCAGCTACAGCAATGAGCTTTTAGATATTCAACACATCTTGATTCTTGAAATCATGTTGAACTCCTGGACTCAAGGTCATTGGCTCAAGTAGATGAAATAGATGCACTTTCCCACTTTTTTTTTTTTTTCTCCCATGAAGTCAGAATATAAAATTCCTTTCTTCCTTGCTAATTTATGAGTTTCACATAATATTTCATGCACAAGGACCCCCAACATCAACACATTTTTAAGTGTGTAAATGCCTGCACTAAATCCTGTCCTCCAGGACTTTCTGGTATTGAATGACTGTGGCTAGAAATATGACTATCCATCTCTTGCTTCTCCATGAATCCCTAAACCATCAAAAGGAAAAAGAGTGCAGGTAACAAAGGCGACTCTGCAGAGCTACCAGTGTGTGACATATTCCTTCTTAGAAGCACCTGAAATAGCAGAGGAATAAGATCCCTGAGCCCAAGGGTCTGAATTTGAGGGTTTCACCCATAAATCCTTAGAGTTTTACTCATTGTTTGGGATCCTCTCATAGGTAAATAACAAATCAAGCTAGATGGCCTTGTACCTAACCAGCTTGACCTGAGACTGGATTCTCTCTTATAGCATTTTATGCTCCTGGGTACAGCAGAATACAATACAATACAGACTGCAAGCAATAAACACACAGGCTTTCTGTAACCGCCACAAAACCAATAAAAAAATATGACTATGTGGTCAGCCAACTCAATTCTCAGCAGTAATAAGCATGATTTAAATAAACACAGAAGAGGAATCTGAAAAAAATACAGGATCGGATACCTTTTTACCCCATTAAGTTTTGTAAAGCTAAAGATCATTGCATTTCTTACTGGAGTTTATTGAAAACAATAAATCCTGTCTCTTTTGTGGTTGACACAATGAACCTGATACTCCTACGCTGAAAACTTTTTCTTTGTATAATAGCAATAGATAATTTAGATGTCTCACCAAAAACAACCCAAACAGAGTTTGTTGACATTTACCTGCCTCATACAAACTTTTCATTTCAGTCTGGAGAAAACAGGAGATGGGAAACCTCTCAAGAAGTTGGGTTTTTACTTCTGCTGCTTTTGTGTCTGGAGCAGTATTTTAGGTTGTGTGTGCCACAATTGCTAAAGGAATAAATACCCAGAAACTCAAGATTCCATGCAAGCAATCTCCAGACTCCAGAGAGTGATGGGAGCAGTGTTGGAAACATCAGAGCCAGAAACACTATCCCAAAAGGTCTCATTATACCTGCTAGACAGCCCAAAAAGCAGAAGGGAGTGCTGTGGTTGAGTCACAGAGGCAGAGATGTGGTCAATTCACGATTTCCAGATTGCAGCAGCACAAACATCTGAGCAGTGTCAAATTCCCATCCTGCAGAGGTATCCTGCACTTAGGAAACAAAGAAGCTCTCTCTTCCCCCCACCCTGTCCCAAAGGGTTTGACACCAGATGCTCTGCTCTGCTCCTGTGGCACCTGAGCACAGGTCTGATAAAACACCCCCTCAGCCACCTTGGTCCCTGCATGAGATTTTCCCTTCAAACTTCCACTGCCTTGTCTTTGTTCACCCTCTGGAAGCTTTTCAGGCATTTTCATTTCCTTTTATAAAATTTAATAGCATATGTCAATAGTTGATCTTTTCTAGACAGAAACATTGAAACTACAACTGCAATCATTTTTAATTCAGTGTAACCTCTCTTGATACATTTATGAATCTCTTAATATTAGAAGAGACTTCAATCAGCACAAATTAGTAGAGAATATTCAGATTTTCAATCATTGCCAGCAGCACAAATTTTCAGGTCTGCTGAATGGGTGCCTTGGTTCCAGCTGATGTGGAGTTAATTTCTTCTCAGCAGCTGGTACAGCGCTATGTTTTGGACACAGAATGAGGATGGTGTTGACAACACACTGATGTTGTGGGCTTTGCTAAGTCATGTTTATCCTAAGTCAAGGACTTTTTGTGTGTGTGTGTGTCTCATGTTTTGCCAGTAGCTGGAGGAGGTACATAAAAAAAAAATAAAAAATATATAAAAAAAAAAGAGGGAACATAGATGAGACAGGTGACCTGAACTGGCCCAAGAGATAATCCAGATATTCACACCATAGAACACCAGGCCCAGTAAAAACAAAAACAGGGGGAGTGCCTGGGAAAGGGGGGAGGCAATCAGGGGTCAGCATCAGTCTGCAGGTGGTGAGCAATCACATTGTGTATCACTTGGTTTGGTTTCCCTTTTCCCTTATTATTAATGTCATTATTATTGTATTTCACTTTTTTCTTTTTTTTCAGTTAAACTCTTCTTATCTCAATCTACAAGTTTTACTTTTGATCCTCTTCCCCATTCCTTTAGGGTAAGGGTCGATAGGGGGATTGAACAAGCAGCTGCATGATTAATTTCCAGCTGGGCTTAAACCCCACAACAATGGGGTAAAGTTTATTTCCAGAGGTGTGTTTGAAAACCAATAGTTTCTATACACATTTATGAGGAAGAAACGAGGTCTGAAGAGACTTAACCAATAACTGGGGAAGGAAGAAAATAATTCCCATTAGAGTTGCTTAGGTCAGAGAGGTGCAGAAGTGCTTCATCTGCACTCCTACACATCTCTTATCCAGACCCTAAATTGCCTTCATTTGTGCAATCACTGAGGAGTTTGTCTTGCAGGCTCCAGCAACACCCGCCTTGCACAGAAACATGCAAAGCACCAGGAGAAAAGGCTGCTCACAAGGAGTTTCCATCAGTGCTCCTTTACTCAAGAAAAGGCATTTTCTGGACAATCCAGGCAACATGTGGATAACGCACCAACGCAATCTGGAAGTGACTAATGCGTATGGATTGGTTCAAATGAGCATCACCAGCTCTACCACCTGGTTCCTGGCAGTAATGAGACACAATTGACATCAGAAATCAGTATCACATATTCCATGTTTCCTACTTTTAAACAACAAGAGCCATTAAACTGTTCAGACATTTTTTTAAGCGTCCTTTTGTGTCCAGGTTGTGACCTCCCTATCCCTATGAGGATCAAATCTCTCTGAGATTCTCAAGAAAATCCCAGGGACTCAATAATGGCATGTGTAGCTTGGAATGTGCACATTTATTTTCCAGATTTTACTTGATTCCACAATGGTTTTTTACCTCTCCTGCTAACTCTTATAAATCACATTCTACTTTGGCCCATGAATTTTTATCTAAAAAATTCAACACTCAACATGTGTTTTCTACAGGAAACATTTTCAACTTCTAAGGCTCAGGTTTTTGCTTAATCAGTTCTAAGGGTAATTCCTGGGAGAGAAAAGGTAGAAGAATATTTATTTGTTGATTAAATTTTCCCATGACCAGAACTCTTCAAGCATTAATTTTGTGGCTATTACAGCAGCTCAGCCTTCCAAAAAACAAACTAAATAATCAAAATAAACACTCTAAGATCATGAAAATCCATGTTCTTCATCTTTTAAACTACTTCATATTACCATGTATAGAGACAGACAGATAACATTTCCATAAACAATACATTTTAAAAAAACCTCTATAAAATTTAATGGAGCATTTCAAATGCTTGGTTAGAAGGCATGGTTAGAAAACTAATTTTCAGACTAACAGGCCACAAGTGGTAAACAAATTCCCAGTACAAAAATGTTTCAAATGGAAATTGCATAAAATGAATGATGCTTATTCATGGCCACAGCAGGCTGAAAAAAAAATTAATTTAAAAAGTTGTTGTTTGGTTGGGTTTTTTTTCAACCAAGCCCAAGCACATCTGATTTCTAAATCAATAGCTGTCTCTAGTCAAACTGAAGTGCTTGTACAACTTCAGACAGGTAATTACTTACAGGGATTGGATGAGGAACAAGAACATCAAGGGATATTGCTACGTCAATCTCTCTTCTTTTATGTTTCATTGTAGCCTTTTGGATGTTTCAGAAATCAACACTAAGAACCGATTTTATCCTCTAGCAGCTGCAATATAAAGAAAAGCCAATATACTAATACACAGAAAGATGTGCATGGCTGCCTTGACAAACCATTTAGTGTCATGGTTTGGGGGCAAATTTCACAGGAAAGACACAGATTTTGAGCAATTTTGATTTTTTTTTTCCTTTAGGATGATGAATGCAAAATGAACTAAGATCCTGTTGCAATGTGTTCCACAAGATCCCTGTAAAGGGAATTATGAAGATGACAGTACAAGATGCGAAAATTACTTACTATCAGGATGAAATATATTTATAAGACCCTAGCATAAGCATAGAAGGGGTAATACTGTTGCATTTCATTAAATTATACCAATATAATGCAGTAACAGAACATCAGTTACCTCTCCACTGAGGAAGCCCCACAAAGCACATTCAGCTTAGCCAACAGATGGTATGACCACCTGACATTTTTTTTCACTGTCTTTAGAGAATTTGAAGTATTGACTTTTAAGTTAGCCTTTTAAATTGTACAGCTTTTATTAAAAAGTTTGGTTTTGGCTGAAAATCTAAAATTTTCAGGTTTTGAAAACAACTTAAAATCCAAAAGATATATTTTGCCTCTTTTTATCAAAAGTACAATTTTCTCTAAATATTTGTGTGCATGCCTACGTGTGCATTGCTAAATGCATCAGCATTTTCTGTGGGGAAAACTTGTTCTTTGTAGATCTAATTTTCAGTATTAAAGTTCTTTCTTTTTTAAGATTGAGAGAGCTTTTGTCTCCAATGTCCATTTTTGACAGAAACAATAAGATAAAAAATCACATTTATTTTGCCAGTTAGAAAAACAATTTCTAAAAATCACCCCCTAGGATACTTACTGCAATAAGAGTGAGATAGTACATGAAAATTATATAAGTCCTAAAAGGTTTAGGCTTGAATAAGATCTGCAAGTCTTCCTCCAATTTCCTTCGTATCACTAGAAGTTCTTGGCAAGTGTTTCCTCACAGAGAAGTAAGTTAAAATATACAACCCTCCTGAGATAATGCTACTTTTTATTAGAAGATTATGTATTTTAATGAACTGGATACATTGAGTTGCCTCTAGTATTTCCTCTGGTGTTCGCTCCTCTCCCAAGTGGTGGGTCAAAATTTGCATTTTAACACAAGCTGAGTACTCTACTGGAAAGGCATCATGCTTAAAAGCTTATAAGTAGATTTTTGTGCATTATTTAGTTTATTGAAATTTGTTACTGCCTTTAAAGTCTCTTGTTTAAGAGATACACAAAGCTCGCATTAAGTGACCTAATTTTCCATCTGTATTTTTGCACTCAGTTGTAGGATTATTATACTAGAGCATAAATGTGATGATCTGCTTTGCTGGGCAATTACTTCACCTGTTTTGCACTAATCTGATGGCACAGAACAGGTGAAAAACTCCTGATCACCTGGAAACTGTGCTTTGTGATGTAGGTTTGACTATTCAAGGTGTTTTTTTACTGAGTTTCAGCACGCAGAGCTGATAGCAACTGTCCAGCTGCTTCAAGAAAATAATCAAATCTGCCACCTAACAACAAAGGCAATGCTACTTTTAGGGATCTCCTAAGATAAAGTAAAAAGACCTTCCCAAAGGAAAATTATCATCTGTCCAACAATCATTTCAAATTTGACTGAGCAGCTGTTTAACTCTTCTCTCCTTGGCTTGGGAGAGGTCAGCAAATCAGCCTCCCTCTTGCCTTTCCGTGCCTGGTGGGTGTGTGAGGTGAGAGGGGGGAACAAGGCTCTCCCTCCATCTCATCCTGGCTGCAATCACAACCCTTTCACAGCTGTGGTTTGCATGCACAAGTCCAGCAGCACCCACCCACCTTAAAAATTAACCCAGGACACAAGTAGCACATGATCTAGTAAAAAATCCAACCAATCAACCAACCAACCAAAAAAAAAAAAAACCAAACAAAAAAACAAACCCAAAAACCACCAAAAAAACCAAACCAGCAAACAAAAATACCAAACCAAAAAAAAAAAAACACCCAAAAACCACCCTGAGCCAAAAAAAACCCCTAAACTCCAACTCTCACTTGTCTAACGTAAAGCTTCACTTCCTGAATTACCTTGTGACAATACAAAGCACTTTGGCTGTTACAATAGTTCATTTTTTATTAATGATATGAAAGGGGACCTAGTCTGAAGCCTCCAAAAACCCTTCATTTTTCTGCTGAAGTCTCTCTCGTTCATTATTTACATCCAAGAATTCTCCCTTCAAGCAAGACACACACATTTAATTTCTCTTTTTCCTTCATTCAGGACCTATTTAACTACAGCTGCAAAACAAAATATAAATACAACATTAAAAAGTACAATTTGAGTGAAATACTGAATAACTAACAGTGAATTAACTGGCAATTTTTGAGTTTAGGAAAAACATTCTCTTCCTCTTCTGCTGCTTTTTTGGAGATGTTTCACTTCCAAACCAACTTAAGATAGAAAGTTTACTGAACTGAGACGTTATAATCATATTTGCTGATTGCTTTAGCAATTGTCTCCTGCAATCTTCTAAACAAGTCATTAGACTCCCACTGATGGTTTCCAGGATAGAAAAAGATGCCCTGAACATCCACCAGTCATTATTTTTTCAGTCCAGCTGTACTCACATCCCACATTCACACATTTAGGTCTGAACAGATCATAGGCTGCTATTACTGTGCAAGACAAATAGATGATGACCTGAAGGAGCTAAGACTGCTTTTTTAGCTCTTCACATTACCATGAGTCAGAGATCGCTAAAACTGTGCATCTATGGCAGGAAAACAGAATTGCATCACCCCAGGAACTGTGGGTTTAATTGCTGCTTGCTCCTCCCAGCTCCTCCTCAAGCCCTGCAGAGCAGCTCAGTGCTGGCAGCTGAGGTCCAAGAGAGGTGCCAGGTCCTCAGGGAAAACAAAAGGCCAAAATTCACCTGCTCTCCCTCTCTCAGGAAAGTCAGTTTGATAAGGATTGTTTCTGATTGATAAAGATCCATTTACTGCATACATTTGCAAGGTAAAGTCTAAGCTACCCACAGGCAGTCCACCTTCAGAGCTGTAGTGGAAGTAGGTTTGGGCATTTGGGTTGGGTTTGTTTGGTGGTTTGTTTTGTTTCTGTAGTTTTGTGGTGGTGTTCTGTGCAGTTGGGTAGTTTTGGTGGGGGGCTTTTTATTGTTTTTATTCTTGGATTTTCTAGTTTCATCTTGATTTTGTTAAAAGGGCAACAATTCACACATATGTCTGCAAAGAAATTCCAGGATTTACTGCAATACAGCAACAAAAACAGATTTATACTACTGACTGCTGTTCCCATAGGTGAATAAGTTAGACCAATACCTGAATAATTAGATTAGACAGCAAGCTTGGTTGTGAAGGGTGAGGAATATCCTTTGATACATTTTACCATCTTATCTCCATTTTGCAAGGTTCTTAGCCAAAATGGCAAATACTGGTAAGTCTGAGCTTTGTCTACGTCCCCTGTTTCCCAGTCCAACAGGACAGTGTTCCAGGTCTTTCTGAGCTGCAGTAGAAAAGCAACTTCACAGCTCCCTTCAGATTGTAGCATATATTAACATAATGGTTACAACTTAATTAGCTCGTATTCTTGGTAGTTTACCAGCTTGTTAGCATCTAATCATCTTTTCCCATCTGCCTCTGGGGTATTGAAGACGGCTTTGATACATTAGAACTACAGCATATCCCAAGTTATTCCTTATCACATTTAATGATTTCCACCCCCTTCCCCACGGCAGTACAACACACCCTCAAAGGGAGCTGGATGAACATAGTCAACTCCTGCCAGAAGAAATGTGATGATCCAGAAGGGCACAACTCCTCTCTCTGCTCAAAGGGTCTCACCTCTCACCTGCAGCATGACAAAGAGAGCACAGGTCTGGTGGCAGATGGAAATGTGTGCTGGTGGTAAGGACTGCTGATAACAAGCAGTACTGAATGTTGAAATAAGTTATCAGTAGAGAGCAAGTAAAATATCCAGCACAGGTGACTTTAAAGAATAATGGAAACAATGGCTAGGAAGGTGCAGGCAGTTGCTCCTGTGGTTACAGACTGATGTTCACTTGATATTCCTCCCCAGACTTCTTCCCCCAGAGACAGAAAGCCAACACTCTCCTTCTGCAGCTCATCCCTCTTTGGGAACAGACACTGGACAGCCTTTCTACAGCCTCACCCAGCACAACAAGGGACAGGGCAGGAGTTCCTTGCCCAGTGGCTGAGAGCACCTCAGGCATGTGGGGCACTTCCACAGCTCCATGAGCAGGATTCCAAACAGCCCAGGTTTTCCTTTGTTATAGTTCTTTTCCCCCATAGACTTGGCCTCATCCACCTCCAGCAGTTTCCCTCACAACCTCTCTTGGAAAGTTTGGCAGGCACTGTGGGCTGCCAGAGTAATTTACTAGGAAGGCAGACTGAAATGATAAATCAGGTTCAAAACACAAACACACACAAAAGTGCATCTTCATCACACACCAGTGAAACAGTTTCTCTATCAGGGCAAGAGGCCACAGCTCCTCTGTGTTCCAGGGTCAGCTTGGGCAGCATTCACACATTTTTTAGCTCACATGTGGGCTTGACAATTATCACTTTGTTCTTTGCTGTTTAGTTACAGAAGTAAGTGACAATTGCTTCACTCCCAGCACTAGGCAGTGGTAGAGGGCAAAATTCAGCCCACGGTGTGGTTAGGGGCATTCCTGAGGCCACTGTGGGGTTCTTCACCTCGTGGTTTGGCTTTGCTGCATAATTGCAGATACCACACAGGCTGCCTGGGAGCCTATGGAATAACCTAGGCAACCAAGCAGGAGGGCCTCTCTGCTAGCCTTTTTCTTTAAATAAATAAATGTAAGAAAAAAAATGTAATTACCACGGTGTAACCATGCCCATTGATGCAGTGGAGTGTGGAGGAGGAGGAGAGAATGTCCCACTACTGAGAATAGCTTTTAAAGTGTATACCATGCATTCATTAGCTTTGTTTACCCAGAAAAATGCCATGTAAGTCAGCAGTGGTGTAATTGGGTGCATAATACAGATACGTTCTTTAGTTCAAAGGTAAAATGAAAAGAAGGGAGAAAATAATACTTCACAATATGAGGTTATTTATTGTTCAGCAAAGTAGAAAACCTGATAAGAGGTTGTTTTCATTTTTCTGACTATTTACAGTTGATTTGTAAGCTTTTACTTTCCCCAAGCACAAGCCAACTTTTACCCAACTGTGTCTGTTGAGAACAAAACATTTCAAATTTTGTAATTGAAAATTAAAAAAATGTTCTTCTAAGCATAACTTAATTTTATGAAATAAGAGAAATCAAATATGATAATGTTTTCTTGACTTTTCTGGCACCAACTTATAGAAAGTCATTTCCAGTTAGACTTTCAGCTTGCTGGAAACCAGATGTCTGTGGAGCCCTGGGAAAGGACAACAGGCAATGCTCAAAAATCAGGAAACTGAGCAGAGATGTCACCACCTCCATTAATATTGCTGGGAGAGGAGTTTGTGCAGCTGTCAGTGAGCCCCCTCTGCCCAGCACTCCTCACTCCACCAGGGCAGCTGTGAAACACCTCCAGCTGCTGAGCTGGGATTTCCCTTCCCACACACCAACATCTGTCCCACGTGCTGGCACAACAGGAGGAGACACTGGCACAGGTAGAACAAAGAGGGTGTGGATATCCCATCCCTGGAAGTGTTCAGGAACAGGCTGGACAGGGTTTTCAGCAACCTGGACTAGTGAAAGTTGTCCCTGCCCACTGCAGGAGGGTTGGAACTAGGGAATCTTTAACGTCCTTTCAGACCCAAACCATTCTGTGATTATAGCTCTGACAGCCATGTGTTGGTCCTCTCATAATTCCTGCACCACTTCCAATGCAAGAAACAACAACAAAAAAAAACAACAGTAAAATAATAATTTACATTCAGCTGTCACCTAGAAATCAACCACATCTCTCAGTGTCAAATGTCAGCTCTTTCACCAAGACCTTGCCTACAGCTCTCTCTCATTCTTTATACACAGCTAATGATAATAATCACACTGCAAACAGCTAAAAGGCTTTAGCCAAGGTCTGCAGTCACAGCAGATTCTGGGTGTTCAGCTCAAGCAAGAGCAAAAATTCACAATAAGCAAATTTGAGAGGGTTTATTGCAGTATTAGCTGCCCAGGAAAAGACACACAGTCACCAGAGTTCAGGTTTTTCTATTAAAATCTTATCCTAATGCTTCTCCAGAATCTCAAACTGTATGAAATTAGAAAATTTAATTCTACACTACTCAAATGTAGAAATTAGAATTTATTGCTGGAGAAGAGTAAATATCAACTCTAAAGCACAGAGGAAGATTTAAGCTTTTCTAATTACAGACAAATGCTTAAACAGTAGCAAGAAAAATATTTAAAACTCAAAACAAGAGTATTGCCATTAGCAAAAGTACTGCTACATTTTACGGTTCTTGAACATTCCAGTTTAAGTCTGACAAAATGTGATCTTGAGTAATATCTGAGACCTGACCAGGTTTTTAATTTGGTTGTTTTGTTTTTGTTTTTTTTTTTTTTTTTCAATTTATGGCTTTGTTTAGCAGGTTTTAAGTTTTTTACTGTATTTCATATTTTATTTGTGAAAAGTCATTTCATGAGCAGGACGAAATTTTGGTCATCATCAGCTTCTCAGTGCTCCAGGTATATATTCAGCTAGACAAGCTGTAACCTTATACTGTGTTGCAGGATTTTCTTCTGGCAAGGAAAAGAAGAATAAATTACTTTTAGGGTTTCTAGCTGGCAGCATATAAGAATGTAGGGTGGTTTTGTAAGACAGGGCAGTTGTTCTAAGAAAAACTCCTCTCTCTATGGTATTACTCTCTTCAACAAATTTCACAATTGTTGATGATGTTGCTCAGTATAATCAAAACCTCAGCAAGATTCTTAGGATTTTTAAGTGAAGATAAAATTTCAATCTTATTTTAATGCAAGTCAGCAACCTGTTAGCACAATGGGTCATTGACTTTTCAAAACCCTTTCTTCTCCCTGAAGCAAGGGAAAACATAAGAGACAACAGAAGGGTTTGCAGGGTCAAAGAACTTGTAAAAAAATTCCAGACAAGATTGAATGGGAAATTATTTGACAGCTTTGCAATTTATAACCATTAAAGTGCAAGATATTGTTTAGAACTTTGCCCACCAGAAGAAGAAGATTTGGATGGGGAATCATGACTTCTGTGCTAGTCAAATGTGGAGATGAAGAGTTAGATAAACTTTCCAGTAGAAAAGTTTCATTTTAGCAAAGATTTCCTTTCCTCTCTATCTCAGAACATATGGGTTAAACCATTGTACAGCAGAAGATTCTGCATTTCCTCAAAAAATTATTTGAAATATTTCATTACAGTTGTGCAATAATGTTTTTCCAGTAGAGATTTATACTTCTCACATCATAGAATGGTTGTGATGTTGAAAAGCACAGTGTCTTTTATAATGCAGTGGCATTATGATAAACCTTGTATTATTAAAATTTTTTGGTCTTCAGGTATCTCAAAAGAGACTTTTTTCCATTAAAAATTCTACTTTTTCTTACGAAAATTCTGAGTAGCTGTTATGACCAGATTCCTGATTTTCCACGTGCCCAACACCCTCAAATTCTTAAGTCCATTATCTACATCCTGTCTTGCTAATTAAATAACTCTCTTGCCTCTGAAGGCACCAAGCCAGCAGGAGCTCCTTCTGTGCTCTGCAGCAGGGAGGCAGCACAAGCCACTAAACCAGGTTATGATTTGACAACGACCTGCTTAGACCCAAGGCCAGACTATGAACATCTTTCTCTCCATGCTGACACAGCCTACAAGTGCTAAATAGAGTAAATAATTCTGTATTTTGGTATTTGGACAGCCAAAGACAGTGCTTGGACTCCCCACTTCAGGTACATCCTAGGCACAGTGCAGGCAGAAAGATAAGGACAGCATTCACCACTCAAATTCCATTTTAAAAGGAAGAGTCAGCCAACCTCAGTCAGCAGTAGGGAATGGGAGAGAGCTGGTAACACAGAATAGCATTTTTCATGTTGCTTTTCAGAGGAACAGGCAGGAAGGGCACAGGAACCATCATCCTGACATTAAAGGAATGAATGAGGAATAGGGAGCTGAAGGAATTATTCTAAATGAGAACTTTCTGGCATGGTTAGAAAGAGACAGGACTCCCAATGTCCAGTCAATGTTCTCAGGCTGTTTCCCTGCCAGGACAATGTATTCAGACTAAAAATAGAAGTACATTTTTATTTCCTCCAACAAAAAAGATGTTGCAACTGTTCACCCAAAATTAGTCAGCTGTGGTCATTTCTACACCAAAGAATATATTTAGAATCAGAATGAATATTTTCCTCATCAAACAGGATGCTACAATTCAAGCAGGAATTTGTTCTTAGAAAACCCTTATGTCACACTGCTCAGGAGGTGCAGACAGCCTTGAACTCTGGGCTACAAAGTCTGAGATGATGGAAGTACAGATGACAATAAAACATTGTCCTGCATTTGAAGCAAGTTAAAGCTTTGAGAAATAACTCACTTGCAGGGAAGAAATCCTTCCATTTTATCATCATGTTGGTCAATTTTTTTTCAACTGACCATACTGTAAAAGATTTTCTACTGACATTTGACAGAAGAAAAGAGAAAGTATTTTAACTAAAGAAAAGTCAGTAAATCACTTCCTTATTCTTCTGCTGACAGTATCTCTCTGTCACTCAAAAAGCCATTTTCCATTATTGCTACCACAGTAATGTAGAATCCTTTATACTCCTTGGAAAGAATATTCATCATTTATACACGACCTCTCAGTTGTTTCACTTTATCTCTTACTAAAACTGTTCCCTCCAAATCTCCATTTTTCTTGGAATTTGTGAAACTTTCACATAATTCTTTCTTGTGCAGAAAGACATCTATTAACTTTCTGCACCAAAATGTCAGAGACTGAGGAAAGTTTCTCCTGAAGTTAGTTCCCTCACTTCTTCAGCTCTGATCTTTTAAACTGTGAGGCTCTTTATCCATGATGTCTTTCATGATCTCAGTGACTTCAGTTAAAATGTTCAGTTCCAAGGAAAAGGATTATCAAGCTAGAAAACCATTTTCTTCCTACTGTGGGAATGCCTTCAAAAGATCAGCTCACACCCTTGTGTTAACAGCCTATTTGCCATCTTTTGATTGCACTCTCTTTGCTACCTTTTTCCGAGTTTCCCTTTATTTTTGGGTTAAACCTCAAAGACTTTCCTCATAACACCTTCAAGTACCAGAAACACCATTCTTTCTCAGTGCTGTGTCTAATCACAGGTAAGAACTGGGGCTCTGAACTTATATCCACTCCTGCTGCTGACATCATACAATACATAAAGTGTGATGAATGACAACAATTTCAAATCACTCCAGCCTGATAGTGAAAGTTCTACATTCCCACTATTATCCTCTGCACAGAAATAAGGTAAAAGCATGCAACTCTGTGTCATTTGAAATTGAAAGCAGCCCTTCTCTAACTTGGTTTTATGGCATGGAAAAGGCACACACATTGTTGTCATAACAAAGCTCCAGGTTAATCAGCTGTGTTGAGGTTTTGTCCTTCCTTTGTTGCACTGATCTTCCCAAAGACCTTTTACATTTCAGCTCGTGAAAACACACATTATTCAACCCTTCCCAGATACCCCCTGCATGAAGAAGTTGAGTTTGGCTATTTTTTTTGCAAACATGAGAGGCTCTTAACCTTCTAGCAGTCACTTGTAACAAACTGAAGTGTTTGTTAAGTATTAAACCCTCCCAACACAATCTTGAAGAAGTACCTTTATGCCTAGTGGTGCATGATCTACATTCCCAGCAAACCTTGTTTGGGAAAACTTGAGAGCAGAATTCTCAGGGTTTAACCCCAGCTGGCACTTAAGTACCACAGAGCTTCTCACTCAGTCTTCCATCAATGGGATGTGGAGACAATTAGAAGAGTAAAAGTAGGAAAATTCATGGGTTGAGATAAAGACACTTCAACCTGTAGAGAAAAAGCCATGCACATAAGCAAAGCAAAAGAAGGCAGTCATTTGCTGCTTCTCATCAGCAGATGGTTCAGTCATCTCCATGAGAGCAGGGCTCCATTACATGAATGGATTTACTTGGGAAAACAAGCATCTCCCCCAACATCCCTCCATTCCCTTTTCCCCAGCTGTATATGCTGAACAAGGTGCCACATGGTTTGGAATATCCCTGTGGTCATTTGGGGTCCTGGCTCCATCCCCTCCCAGCTCCTTGTGCAGCCCCAGCTGCTCACTGGTGGAGTGAGGAACAGAAAAGACCCTGACTCTGTGTAAGCACTGCTTAGCAGTAACAAAAACATCTTAATTATCAACACTGTTTTCAGCACAAATCCAAAATACAGCTCCATACCGGCTACTTTGAAGAAAACTCTGCCCCAGCCAAAACCAGCACAAGGAGTTTGCATTGCCATCCTCTCCTTAGGATCCTCCTCTTGATGGATCTTACTTCCATGGCCTTTTCAAACCATCTATATTTTTCACCTTCAAAACACATTCTACATAGCACATAATTATATTGCTGACACTGCCTCCAGAGTTATTTTTGTTCAGACCTTCTACATTATTTCATTTGGCCTTCAAGTCCTTGTCCAGACTGAAAACATCATTCACCATCTCTTTTCTGAATGACAATATTTCATTCCAGTCCCACCACTGCCCCCATTCAGTTAGGGGAAGATTCTTCCTCATGTCCATTACTTTGCTTTTACTCACACAGAATTTTGTCACATTCATGTTCTGAAATCCAGGATGAAGTCCTCCCACTCCTGTATCAAGTCTTGGTTCTCTCTTTCCACTCACCCCTTTTCTCTATTGTTATGAACATACAGTTCTGCCTGTTGCATAAACTGATTTTTTGTCAAACCCTCCCTCACAATGCATCATTTGCACAATCAGTGACAGCTTAGTTACTACAAAAACCTCTGGCTAAAACTAACCAAAAGACATTTTTTTAGGAAAATAGCTAAACCACATTATCCAGGTCATTTTCCTTCACAAAGATATATATTTACTTGTGAAGAAATGCAGAAAAATGAAGAACTGCAACTTCTCCCCAAAAGGACACATAAAAATTAACAGACAGACACTTTGATAAGAAGTATCCTTGGGCTGGTGGTTTTAAAACTGTAATCAGTAGTTCAATAATTTTGCATTTTCTTTCTTTTTGAAATCTTGGTCAAGCATCCCCAGTATAGGCACTTAGTGGCAATATAGCCACCCAACTTTTTAGAACTTTTTTCATTGCCTTTTGGGAAGGGAGGGGTAGTTCTTCTCTATCTCCAGTAAAAGAAACCTGTTTTTTCCACTTCCAGTAAGAACAGGCTGTTCTTTATCAAATCATAAAAACCTGTGTGGGAGTGAAAAAACACCAAAATAAGTAAGAGGGAAAAGTAAATTAAAAGCAGCTAAGTATGCCTACCATGGAAAAGAAAAGCAAAATAAGTTTAAATGACCTTCTTGCACTTTGATGGCAACTTTTGACAAGCTTTATATAGAAATCCACTGCGCTTTGGGTTTCTGATGGATTTTCTTGCTCCAGCTCTGACTCTGATACTTGACAAGGAGACAGCCATTTGCAACGCTCCAGAAAAGTTTGGTAGAAAAATAAATACATTGCTGTGCCTTTGTAGCACTCATGACAAAGATCAGGAGTTTTGAACAGAATCAACCCCTAACCCTTACAGGATAAGCATCCATCTCAGCCCCAGCTTCCAGGCTGAAGCAGGAAGGTTGTGCACTGCTACTTTCAAATAGATCTAACCTCATACCTTTAGACTCATTTGACAAATATATGTCCAAATACATGTTCTCACTAACTGCATTTATTTTCTTTTTCTCTCATTTTATATGCCTTATTTTTTCCCACAGTGCTTGGCTAAACTTGTGAGATTATGACCAAGTTATTTGAAAAGCAATGGAAGGCTTGATAGGGTGCTGTTCACATCAGAAGCAGGCTCACCTATTGATGAGATCTGGGATCCACTCAAAGAGAAACAGGATAATGTATAAAAGGTGGAGAAGGAGACACCTCTCACTAACACAAAAACTACCCCACCACAGTTCCCAAAACACACAGGAGAAGCTGTACACAAAATGAGGAAGTTGTTCTCCAGGTGCAATTCTTACAGGTTCCCACCAGATGCAAAACATTTCTTAACTAAGCACACAAATCCTTGCAGTTAACAAGGGTAAAGTTGTAGGATCTGAATTATGGGGGTAAAATCAGAATAATTTCTCATTTATAATTAACTGGATGACAATTGTGAATGGGACAAATCCTGAACTTTTTACCTCAGCCTGGTCACTGTCGTTTTTTCACCTGTATTCCACACCACTCCTTTAAAAGAGCTGATTTTGTTATGCTCAGATAATCTGAATGCACACACAACATGAGGGCTTTGAGGGAATGTTCCTCTTACAGGATGAGAATGAGGGTGAGGGCTAGTAAGCTTGAAGGGGAGGGATAGGGTGGAAAGAGGAGTGTTTGGGATTTTTTGGGAGTAATGGAGGGAAGGGAGGTGGCAGGAGGGGGTTTAGCAGGGGTAGTTTATGGGGTTTTATGTGGGAAAAATATAAATCCAGCATACACAAATCTGGATTAAAGTTGTTAGGTCATTGAACTGCAGACACTCATAAACATCACTGTATTTATATTAGGGAGAATATACTTAAATCTCCTTTCTCTTTAGACTAAAGGGATTTTCTAACCCTGTGAACATAGCTGTGTGAAAGAGAAAGGCAAGGAAGCAAAAGGAAATCTTTGGTGTTTGTTGTGTGTTCAGACTCAGAGCACCCAGCATTCACAGAACAGAAACTGGAGTGAGCAGTAGAGGCTTCTGGCTCTCTGATCACCAGAGAACAAGATGAACACTTAAGAGAGACAAATTATGTAAGCAATATGAGTGCAAGTAAAGTGATTTGGGAAAGGGCAGCTTTCCCTCTGCTCACTGCTGATGAAATCTGGCAGCAGCAGCTCTAGGCACTGCCTGGCAGATTTTGGAGGGCTGTGCCTTTGAAGAAACTACAAACATGTAGTGAGTGACAACAACAATCAGTCAGAAGAGAGCATGTATTACGTTTTATCGAATCAGAGTGTGCTAACTGTTCCTGAGAACAACTCTACAGTAAAAAATATCCAGAGTAATAGGATAAA
This sequence comes from Pycnonotus jocosus, assembly GCA_013400435.1. Classification (NCBI taxonomy): domain Eukaryota; kingdom Metazoa; phylum Chordata; class Aves; order Passeriformes; family Pycnonotidae; genus Pycnonotus; species Pycnonotus jocosus. The sequence goes on along the minus strand of VWYP01025807.1, from coordinate 23,948 downwards.
TACCTCAAAAACCATTAGAGATAGGCATTAAAATGATATGTAGCACAGAGTTGTTTGCTATAGACACAGACTGCCATGAGACATTTAAGGTGAGGCTTAACATTCCAAAAAATATTGCTATGTCAAATATTAACAATACCTCTGGTCTTAGAGGCAGCAATAGAAGTGCTAATGCAGTGAGCATCCACCAGATTTCAAGGATCTGTGCCTCTCTTTGTCAGTATCCATGTGCATGCACACATGAGTGCTTCCATCTGAAGACAGCCCTGAGCTGAGAGCAGCTGAGCTCAGCATCTTCTCCTGTTTTAGAGAGCACTCAAGGCAAAGAGGCAGAGCCAGTCAAACATAATAAACCAAGGGCTTGGATTCTTAGCATCCAGTCCAAAAAGCTATTTCCAGAAATGATCATCTAGTTCTTAAATAAGCAGGACATATCTTTTGTAAATGCTCTAGGAAGCCAGTAAATGCATTTAGGCTAGTGAGACCATACTCCCATTGTTTCAATGACAGTTTCTTCTTCAGTTCACTTTAAATAAAACAGAATCATTAAAGAGTTTGTGCTGCAAAGGTTCTTTAAAGATCATCTGGTCCAACTCCCCTGCAACAAGCAGAGACATCCTGAACTAGATCAGGTTACTCAAAGCCCCATCCAGCCTGACTTTGAATGTTTCCAGGGGCATCTACCTCCTCTTTATGCCACCTATTCCAGTGTTTAACCACTTCCCATGTCAAAAAATGATTCCTTGTAGCTAGCCTGAATCAACCATGTTTTGGTTCAAAGACATTATCTCTTGCCTTATTCCAAAGGTCCAACTAAAAAACCTGTCCCCATCTTTCTTATAAGTACATTTAGGAACTGAAAGGCTGCAGTAAGGTTCTTCCCAGAGGCTTCCCTTCTCAGGGAATCTTATCTTCATAGCAAAGGCATTCCATGCCTTTGGTTGTTGTCATGGTCCTCCTCTGGACCCTCTCTAACAGATCCATATCTATCCTATGCTGAGGATCCAGGAGCTGGAAATAATTTTCTGAAATTACTTCATAGAGGTCAATTATATTTCTAAAGCTTTTCTAGCCTTATGTACTGTATATGCTATGACTGTGCCTCAGGGGGAAAAAAAAAAAAGTCAATTTTGGAATGCAGCATAGGAGAAGAGGAAAGAGTGAATACAGTTTGCAGGAAGGGTGAATGTAGGACAGCCCATGAATAATGGATGTCAAAAGGCATAAACTGGAGAACTGAGAACTCCAGGAAAGTTCAGCATTTTCCTTGTTTCCTTTTCACAGCAATTGCAATAAATGCCTCCTGATCAAATATTCATTAAAATAATTTATTTTTCTTGAAGTCATCTCTTCAAACAGACACTTTGCAAAACCACAATCTTCAAAAATTTTCCTCCAGGTTGGGAGCCAAGAATCAATAGTGATACACATTAGAATGTTTCCCATTCAATGGGCAGGCAACAGGAGCATTGTGTATATCCTCATCACTGTTTCTTATTGTCTTAGACCTTAATCTCAGCAGATTTATTCTGTGTAACTATAATTGCCAGAAGTGGTCTTTCAATGTCCTACCACATGAAGGTGTTTGAAGGTAAAAGAGCAAGGCTGGCAGATTTTTTTTGTCAAAAGCATATGGATTTTCAAATTATCACATTTTCTCCCATACTGAGAAGTGACTTAAAGGAAAAGAAGGTGGTTCTGTGCTGGCAGCACCCCAAAATTCTGTGCATTTACCAGCCAACATAGGCAGCCATTATTCCTAATGAATGAGGTGTGTCTCTTCTCACCCCAAGAGCAAGCCAACTCTCCTGTCTCATGGTAAGGCACATTATGCCCTGTGGTTCAGTAGCAAATTATTACTTTGATTGTAAATCCCATTGCTTAAATTCAGACACTTGGGAGGAGAAACAAATGCCACCAAGGACCAGAGTAATCCTCTTAAGGAGGAAAATCCTCTGAAATCAGCAGCTAGGTTTAACTAGCTCCCACACTCTCAGCTGCAGAAAGGCTGCTGAACCTGCTGTCAGAGAAAGCAGCTCAGGGATCCTCCCTTTCCATCTGTGCACCCAGCACAGCTCAGAGGAGCACAGCAGTGGTGGAGACAAGAGGAGCCACCCCAGCTGCTGCCAGTAGAGCCTGACCACGCTGGATTGTTGATCACCATCACACCCTGTCACTGCTGCCTCATCCTTGGGCCTGCTGGTGTGCTCAGCCCCAGCCCAAACCAGCCCTGCCTCGGTTCCCTCCAGGGTTTCTGGTTCAGGGTGCTGTCACAGGGAGCAAGGCCAGCAGGTGGGTGAACACCTCCCCTGTTCCAAGCCCTTCTCTCACCTAGGGGGAGATAGTTATTTAAGGATTTTGCTCATTGGCACAAGCTCAGCAGTCCTCTCACCCACCCACCAGCATCACCACCCCAGGGCAGCAGCTCTGGGATTATGTCTGCACAGATGGAGAATTAAGTCTTCCTTTCCCCAGGAGTTTTTTGGTGAAAATTCCAACTCTTTTTGGCATATAAGAAAGGTTAACTGCAGCTGACAGTATAATCCCGTTCATCTTGACTTCTTGGAATGAACAAGACATAGCAGAAAAGGTTTTCAGACAAGTTTGTGTTGCTGCTCTTTGATTAACACTCATGTCACCAGCTGTGCTATTGATAGTCAGGATGCCACAGCTTTTATTGGGTCTGATACTGTCAAAGTTGTGCATTTCTAAGAGTTCTGGGATCAGGAGATACAGGATTATAAAAGTCAATTGTATGGGAGAAGGGAACATGAGCATTTAGAAGTATTTGGGAAGAGCTTTTCAACATGTCAGAACAACAAGAAAAGCAAAATTAGTGGCAAATTGTGCACTTTGCATTTGATGATGTGAGACATTTCAGATCTGTAGCGTTTTCATTTCTATTTACCATGACAAAACTCTGAAAATTTTTTCAGATCCAAGTACAGAAAAGACTGGCCTCCTTGTGTCAGAGTACCTTAAAAATCTCTGCAGCTTCTTGATTCTTCTCATATGGGCCTGAACTGTGCTTCCCAGCTGCATTCTGTGTGCCTGATGAACACCCAGACACAGCTCACTTCCACAACTGTACATGAGAAATAGCTCAACCACACATGCCTAACACAAAGTTACACCTTGAGATTCAATTCCAGGTATGCCCCTATTGCCCCTGTCACACTTAAAACAACCATTAAAAAAAAGAAAATAAAAGGATGGACATACACTTTCTTCAGTTTCTACAGAGTTCCTATTGACTTTCCTGAGCTCTGGGCCAGTCTTGATTTTGTTGTCGATTTGCAGACATTTTCCACAGTCTCCCCCTCTTGCCTCCAAACTTAGCTGTAGGGAGTGACTTTTCCTTGCTTCAACTAAGCATTCAACCCCAACTTATCCTAACACTTCTGTTTCTCCAGCAGGAAAATACTGCCCTCATCCAGCCTCTTCAAAGATTCCTGCAGTTCTAGTGAGTAACAGTGGTGCAGAGCAAAGACAGCTTTCCTCTTTGATCCAGATTTTCTGACCATGTTCCTCATTACCACTCAACACAAAGGTGTGATTAAAGTTAATTGCAGCAGCATCAGAAAAAGCAGCACCTTTCTCAGTACTGAAAACACCTCATTTCCTCCTGTAAAAATGGACTCTGTGCTCTCTGCACCTGAACACTTAACTACCTTTAGCATCCACAGATCAATTAGTCAGATACCTACACAGATCCAATTTCCACCCAAACACATGTTCAGTTACTCATCGGTGAACACGTTTAAAGAGAACACAGCATAGGTTGGGTTCTGTTTAAAAACGTGCCAGTTAACTCTCAATTTAACAAGCATTAGATTCAAATTGCTTTCCAATTGTTGGCTCTTACAGAGACACTCTCTGAACTTCAGCTGAACAGGTTTGTGTGGGCTTCATCTTGCCTAAGCCTCAGACTCCTTGCTTTACTTCCAAAGCTTCAAAGAATCAGCACTAATTTAAAATAAAGCCCTTGTATCACAAAAGGCTTAGTGTTTAAGAGCAAGTATTTTTTTTCATTGTGTATCTTATTTTTTCTTTTAGTTTGGACAATAAAAAACAGTTTGTGCAAGTTCCATTTTTTATCCTGTTTGATACTTTTGCCTTCACCAGCTCAGATATAATAGCTAGAAACAGTGTAATAACTTTCAGTGACATTTAAAAGCATGTTTCTGTGAGTATTAGGCAGTTTAAATGCTGGGAGTAGAGATGGTTTAAAACAAATATTTTCCCTTTTCCCCAGAAAATCTTTCCAAATTTTAGCAACAAGCATAAAGTAAATATAAAGGCCCTAAAGAAGTGCAACAGATCCTAAAAAAACAGTTATAGCCACCTTCTGAATGCCTAGATTGTATAATCTTGTATCTATAACTTTTCCTTAAACTACCAAGTAGAATTGAGGGAATAATTACATTCCAGAAATTGTCAGTGCTGGCAGCAGACTGCTAAATTTTACATGACAGCATGAAGCTTGTTGTAGATTAGTATATGTCCAACTCCTACTGAGCTTTTCTATGAACAGGTAAGCTTAGAAGTAATTGTTTTTTCTAAAGAGACAAATACATGTTTATCATGAATAAATGAAATATTAGACATGTAGAGTTTGGTGTTTTTCCTCATACAGCATTCTCATCAGAATTAATCTGAAAAGGTAAATGCTCCAGCACCTCACAGATTCAGGGTGCTGCTCATCCACAATTGCTGTGGCCAGAGAAGAAAATCTCAGCTTCCAGCCCTGACCCCAGGAGAGGCACCACAGCGTTCAACAGTCAAAACTCCCAGCAGGGGCAGAACCCCTGGGATCCCTAGATAAAACTTAATTTCTCAGACAGGCACAGCTCTGCACTTTCAGCTGGGAAGGTATTTGCTGACACAGCCCAGTGTATTTGACTCAATCTGGTACAAAATCTACAGAGAAGTGGTGCATCAAGCTTTCAGTTTGGCTTTGGGGAGGAGATCAATGCCATTCAATCCCAAAATCATTTCTTGCATGACTCCAGAACAACTGCTGAAATGTTCTGCCACTCAGAAGCAGAAAGCTGAGCCAACCCACTCAAGCAGATGCCTACTCTGTTCTCTATGGGGTATTTCATTACTTTCATTAAAGAAACATTTCCCACTAGTGAATTGCATCTTGCAATTACATCTGTTGTATATAAAGCAGGGGGATGTTCTTTCACCTCCCTCTTGGATCACTCTCCAAAAACAAATCCCAAACTTAATTCTGCAGTGGTAGAAACTGAAGACCAAAGACAGGTAGATAAACATTCTCCAGTGCTTTCAAAGGTGTCCCTGTTTGGGGACACTTTAGTTTAAAAAGTGTCTTTCATGTCTTATGCTGGATAAGCAGTGACACCAAAAAACCCCTCAGCCAGGAAGGAAGCATCAGTGCTAGAAACAGCATGATGAAAGCCTCCCTTAAAGAGCAGAAACTCCAACAGTCTTTAGATCAGCAAATTTCAGAGGAACAAAGAGGAGTATCTGACAAAATTCGAATCCTGTTACCTCTAATGTCCAGTTTCCACTTTAATCTATACCCAGCTGCCTAACCTGTTGAGCAGACACCAAAAAAAACCAAAAAACAAACCAACTTAGACAATTTTAATCTGATCTGCTGAACCTTAAGGACATTATTTAGCTGGGTTTCAGGTGCTTCACTTGCAGAGGAAAGGTCAAACTCTCTAGTGATAGAATTACTTCTGGTATGTGGAGATTCACACACTTCAATGGAAAAAAAATTCAGTGAAGTAGACAAAAGAACAGTTATATGCCTAGTGAGCCTCAGCTTCTGAAACTATGGGTGTCTGATCCAGGCTGGCAGTAGCAAGAAATGCAAATGCTGACTACTCAGTAGCAGTTAAAACTATCATTTTTCAGGAACTGTTTGAAAGAAAGTGCTTTATCTGAATGACCAAGTTTTTGGGTCAACATCCCCCCATAATGTCTCAAGATTTTGTAGATCAAGTATCAGTATCTCTTTACTTTAGCAATCACTGGGGCTCCACCATCTCTTTAGACCATCCCAAGACATGAAGTTCCCACCATGAACCAGAGAGAGAAAGCCTGGGAAGACCACGTGCCAACACCATTNATGAAGTTCCCACCATGAACCAGATTTTTGCATCACCTGAGAGAGAAAGCCTAGGAAGACCACGTGCCAACACCATGTGAGCTGGCTCTCACTGCATCAGTTTCTACAGATGCAGATAAAATTGTGGTATGCAGCAGGAATTGCATGGCTGAAAGCTTCAGCTGGGAGCTGCTGACCTGTGCTCTGGTTTGGCTCTTCCTCATGAAAATCCTCCAGCAGCAAAGTGCAGCAGAGCTGTGCTGACACTGAGCTGGTCCTTCCCTCAGAAGATGTTCAAGCAGGTCAAATGCACCAGCTTTCAGAATGGTACAGAGGCATTGCAAAGCAGAGGTTTCTAATCACCCAAAGCCTTTCATTTGAGGCCCTTCATTTCTGTGAGCCCTGCCTTGCTGCCCTGTACATTCTGGTCAATTTATCCAGGTATCTGAAATGCTGCCACCCTGAGACACATGCAAAATTAACCTGAGACAGCTGAGCAAAATTGGCTGTTGCAGTAGGAAAGGAGTGGATGAGCAGCAGTTTACAGAGTCCCTGAACCAGCAAATTGCTGTCTGTTGAGCACTTTGTCCATGATGGATACCACAGCTTCATTAAGAAGCCACATGCTCCAGTCTTGTTCCACAGCACACACATCATCTGCTTGAGCTCTAATTAACGCACATCGGTCTGCAGTCCCAACAGCTGGGCTAAATAGGGTTGTGCTCAAGTTAACACACTTCTGCTGGCTACTGAGGCTTTCCCTCCCTTGTTAAATGCTTAACACTGCCCAGCATTTTTTCCTCCTCTTATTAAAATATTAGATGAGTAACCATCCAGAAGATTTGAAATTCATTACACAGCGAATGCTTAAAAATCTCAAATGGCTCACCAAAACCTAACTGCCACTTTCTCATAAGCTCCAAATCCATGTTTCACACCTTCTGTTAATCCTCTCAGAGCAGGCCCCTGGAATAAATTTGAAGGCATCTAATACATTATCTTACAATAGGTGACAAGCAGTGAGAAAAATGCACTGATTTCCAGCTGCAGTCTGAGTTTTGGGTCCTCTTGTGGGAAGAGAATCCAAGCAGGCAGATTGCTATTGCACAGATGGGCTGAACGTGAAGATAGAACAAGAAAGTTACACAAGTTATCCGCTTGAAATCCCAGTGAGCAGCACAAAGCTGTCATGCTATTTACTCTTCCCAGGAGCTGTAAAAAAACCCAGTCCAGAAGAGGGATTTTACACTTAAGCCATTTCATCAGGGTCTCCCACAAGCAGGGGATTCTGCCTGATGTCCCTCCCCATTTCTTGTGTTTCTCAGTAAGATACAAGCAAAGCTCTTCATAGAAGTGCTCCTGCTAAACGTGGGAGCGACCAATCCAGAGCAGTCTCTCACTTGTCTGTGTGTTCATCCTATGGCACAGAGCAAAGCTTCATTGTTTGTGGTCTCCAGACTTCACAGGTTCATGAACATCACTGTTGTGGTGCCTGCACTGTGCTACAACACTTTCCAGAAAACTTCCTGTGTCTTTGAGCAATAAGAGAGAACTTTGCAAGACCTTTACTGGACAGCCAGCAAAACCAGGAATGTGGACAGAACACAACCCAGATGGTCATGGACACTTTCCTTGGTTTGCTAGGCAGGCAGTTTTATTTCCTTTAATGTTTCCTTTCTTGGTTATTCTAAAATCAATGGAAGCAGTTTAGAGAGCTGTAGAAACAATGCATAAAGTTTTGCCCATCCCTGGAGATGTTATAACATGCTATTCTGCAGCAATACTAACACACCAAAGGTAATTCAACAACTGTCAGGCTTAGTTTCAGTACAACTGTGCAGGGTTTAGAAAATCATGGTCCCAGACCTTGATCTGTGACTGGATCCTGCGTAACAGGCACATCTACTAACTTGGAGATAATTAATCCCACAAATGTGAGATAGATACTTCTCAAAATTATGTCCAAATGAGCCAATGTACCTTTATGATAGAGAATGTAACTTTCTTTACCATTTTCCTCTGGCAAAAGGAAAGAGATGCATGCTCAGAAAGGAGAGCTGTCACTCAGTATTGTATGAACATAAAAGATAAACCCTGCATGCTGTACTTGACAAAAGAATGAGGTCAGTATACAAAGAAGAGAACTTTAACATAGAAAGCAAGCTCATTTATTAGACAAGCAATTATTAGACCAATAAGACAACTTAATGAAGTGCACCGTCCTGTGAGTGCACAATTTGCTTCTAAATTATAGGGTCTGTAGTGAGGACATGTTTTCCTAGCCCTTTCCCACCTATTGAGTGATGTTGTTCACACCTCTGATGCTCTACAAAGGAATAAATAAGGGTGATAAATCCATCTGAGAAGAAATTAACTCTATCCCAGCTGAAACCAGGACAGTGTCATTTCCTGTCCTTGTCAAGATGGAGAGAGCAGGGTAAACAGAGCTTTTTATTCTGCCTCCCCCAAACACCAAACTCCTGCCATCCACTTGGTTGTTACTCCAGTAGAGGCTGTACCCACATCAAGCAGAAATGAAACATAGAAGACACTGTGTTAACCTACCCAAAACCAGTAATTCACCTACTTGGGATGTTTGATTGCCCAGTTCCTCTCACTGAGTAGAAGTGTTTAGAAAAAAAAGCTGCATTAGATGGGACTGATTTAATTTATTAAAGAAAATGAGGATTCAGAATCAGATCAGGAGCGAAACACTAGCTTTCATTTCTGATTACTAGAAGTGCTCAGAAAAGCACATATCTACATTAATGCCCATAGATTGTGTTTGCCAGTGATTGGTGTAATGGTGGTGGGGAATAGGCATTAACCTACATCCTTACAGTGGAACCAATAATGATGTGCAAAGTTATCATAATAGCATTGCTGCAAATATCTGGAACCTTCACAGATCCTATGCAAGCTTACACAGAGAAACTGTGGGTTATGGCACAGAAAAATGCTAATTTACATAGGTAGAGTGCACAGAAATAAAAGCCTTTTCTTCCATGAATATTGTCTGTATAGGCCTACACTTTCCATTAGTTGCCCTTACAAGTGTCTTAAAACACTTAAAATTGAAGTAGGACATGATGTTTTGTAAGACCAAAGTGTTTTGTTCAAATGCCATTTAATTTAAAAAAAAAAACCTCAAAGATCCCTTTGGGGGAAAAACCAAAAAGGGACCATNACCAAAGTGTTTTGTTCAAATGCCATTTAATTTTTTTAAAAAACTCAAAGATATCTTTGGGGGAAAACCAAAAAGAGACCAAATCTTTCCCAACGGAAGCTCTCCAAACATGTTTCTCTGCTTCATTTTCCTCAGAATGACATTTGGCAACACAAATTCATTCTCTCCCAGAGCTCCAAGCTGTCATGCTTCAAGGCTTTTTTCCAATGACATTAGATAAATGACTTTTTAGTAAGGCCCAGCTGCCAGCACAGCCATAGGCTGGGCAGGTACTCCATAGCTCCAGTAGCTTTTCCAGTCAGGCAGCAGTCATTTGTAGGATTGTAGAGTAAAACTTTAGAAGTTATTGGGGTTTTTCTTTATTTCCCCCTGTCTGCCCAAAAGACAGGAATTTTAGCAGTACAGGAGATTTTTTTTAAAAAAAATCAGCCTGAACACTTTCCAGTAAAACTTCTCTACAGACCCAGAAGTCCAAGATCAATGAAGCAACAAAACACCCAGACACAGCCAAATAACAGCTTTAGTAAACAGACTTAAGTAAAATCTCTGAACCATAGAAACATGTCAAAAAGCATATAAGGAATTTTGTTTGTAAACATTTCAATCATACCACAGAAATCTACTCAACGGTATCTTTATTGGAGTCCAAGTTCAGCTAATATATGAGCTTGGTTCTGTGCGTTACTTTCCACAAGCCTGACACAGCCCATTAACCATCTAATACATTAGAAACTGTTTTCTTGTACCCAGCCAAAGCCACAATATGTTTTTTCTAGAAATAAGTTTATTCTGTACTCACTTTTAAACATACCAAAAGATTGAAGGAGCTCTGAGCAAAGTGGTAATTTTAGTACAGCCACTCAAGACCAGTACAACTAAAATTAAATACCCTTGACAGAAATTTTTGGTACACTCACATGAAAGCAGCAAGTTATGTCTATGTTACTGCCATAAATTTCATATCACTTCTTGCTGCTGGTCACAATTTCTACCTAGCAGCAAGGCCACAGTCTCAGTATAAGAAAAATGGGGCCCTAGGAGGCACAGCAAGTCCTCAATAAATATCTTCTTCTGAGGCACAACTGCATGGGGGCTTTGTACCAGTATGTTCCTCACAAAGGTAATTCCACAATTTTTTAGAACTCGTTTTTCCATAAATTGTACAAGCTGTTTGTTGTCAGAGCTGTACCTTAATAAAATACAAGAAACATTCCAATGTTCAGACCAAAGCTGTAGTCTCTGCATGAGCCTCAGGAGCAACCACTCATCAACATCTTCATCTCAATCCTCAAGTCAGATGTGCAGAGACATTTGAATCTTTTTAATGGCATGCTTTCCAGAGAAGCAAACACTTGCAGGTATATAAAATTTTGAACTGCCTTTGAGTCCCACAAGGCAACAGCACCAAGTAGGAAGATTCATGTTCACAGACCACGAGTGAAATATAAGATCAAATACTCAGAAAAATTCACTTGTAGTAGTCAGTCATTCTGACTCACATTGCCAGCTCTTTCAATTGCATTTACCTTGGCTTATAAAGAACTTCACCAAAATTACTGCATTTAGAAGCTGACATTCTGATTAGACCATATGCTAGAAGCAAAGAAAAAAAAAATCCCACCTTGGAATTAATGACTCTTCTCCTCAAAGTCCTTGCCACCATAGCTTGAATTCCAAAAGCATTTTGCTTCTATGGGTACAGGTATGTGTTGTTAAGGATTTTCACAGGAAAGTTTGTATTCTTCATCTCTGCAGTCACAAGAATCTCACATTTTAGATATTTTAGTCTTAGAAAGTTGTTTGAATCATTAACTGCAAAAAAAATTATGCTTTATTTTCAGTCTGATAAATAAGTGATCTGTAAAGTGTTAAGTTAGAGACACAGTGTTGACAAACAAGACAGGCTGTTAATTTTCACCTTCCTTTCTTTTTCACACACTAAATGATGCCACTTGACAGAGGAAACACTGAGCAGAAGTATTACTAGATTGGAACTTTTTACTTAAGAGTTCACTACAAATGGAGACTAGCACAAGTGTGGCTGCTGCTTTCAGCTGAAGGAGCACTAGAGTAATTCCCAGCTGTTTTCATTAGATATAGAGAAAGTCAGCATTAAGCTGTGAGCATGCAAACTACTGATAAAGTGGATTAACTCGTAAAAGGCTCATTTCTGCAAAATCCTGTTGCTTGTCACTGAACTCCTTGTGTGTCCACAAGCCTGGTCTCACCTTCAGACCTAACACTTCAGGCTCTTCCTCTCTGCAGCAAAGAGGAAGAGGACAAAACTTTTGGCCTTACGTTGTTCACTTCTTGCATCTATTACTGTACAGCTACAGATTTATTCCTTGTTTTTTACTACAATCTCAAAGCTACTGAGAATACACCATTTTACCAAAACAACCTCAGAACTGATGATATGGTTATAAATTGCAGGAACTAGAAACTGAATCCAGATGTCCCAGATTTTGCTTCTAATAATACCTCTGTTTTCCTTCACATCTGAGGGTTTTTTCTCATCATGACTAATACTGCAGTCTTACTATCTTCTCTTTAAAGCTGCCATATGTGAGAGGAGTTTCCAGGATCAGGCATCTCTTTTAACAGTCCAAGGAGGACTGCAACTATTTTTTCCAGTTTTTTAGGGCACAGGTTAGAGGTTGGAGTCCAGAAGAGCAATAGACCTGAGGCAACACAAACATGTTGGCATAAAACCTCAACAGCCCAACATCTTAAAGCTGCTGTACGGTGGTTGCTGTGCCTCACATCAACCAAGAAATGCAGCATAGGCTGACAGCTTCAAGCACCAGGATGAAGCACTAAACACTTCATCTGCAGTAGGGCTACAAGCTGAAACTCTCCAGCTTCAAAAATATCCTTCAAGGCCCACACATCACATGTCTTCTGGGGAATACTGCTAGAATTAAGAACTTGAGCTCATGGTCAAAGGCACAACACCTTCCAGATCGAGAGGGGGTGAAGAAAGTTCATAATGCTTTTGCCAAGCCTGAGCATATTCCACTTCAGAGCTCCAATGTCAGCATGGAAAGTGAAGTCAGTGATCCTGATGCCACCTGCTCTTGTCAGTTTTGAGACCTTTGGTGTTCTGCAACTTAGCCAGTTTTGTTTTAAAAAAAAAGACTTTTCTTTGCTATTACAAGCTTATGGTGCCTAAAAGGAATGTTCCCCCAAAGCACTTCTGATGGCACAGACATTTCACAACTGTTTCTAGTTTGGGAGTAAAACTGACTCAAGAGATCCATTGCCATTCTCTTCCTGAAAAAATTGATGGGAAATGACTAATTCAGTGTTGCTCTGCCTCACTTCCAGATAACATTCACACGACCCATATCTGGCACACCAAATAGTTATGTCTTCTACAGTTGTGAACATTTGAACTGAGTGTGGACGTGTGTGGCCAAAGTGAGGGGAAAAAAGCCCTAGGGGTGCCATAACTCTTAGCTCATTATTATCAGACCATCATGACAATGAGTAGTGAAAGCCCCACAAGAGAGCTAGGGCTTCCAAATAAAAGGTACATAATGCAGGGAACCCAAGGCTGACTCCAGCTGACCTGGACGCAGATTGGGAAGCAGCGGGCTGATATTTCCTCTGCAGCCTGTCACCAACACATGGACATCCTCTCACCATTGCCAGAGAAGCAATTTGGCAAGCTACCCTTACCATGGATTTGTTATCATCTGGCACCTGCAGATCATCCCTCCCTCCCGTTTACAACATTCTGATGTTCACTAAAAGTTTTTCTAGTCCTGAACAATACAGCTGCCCCCAGGGATTTGAGCTCAATTCAGCCCTCATTGAGAGTCCCACCAGCTATGGAGATGGGAACTGCTCCGAGACCACTGGTAGGGATGAGCTGAGTTTGAATCATTGAGGAAAAATACTCCCTTACATATTGCAGAAGGAAGCTATAGAGTTTTGAGTAGTTAACCATCATTACTCTATTTTTAATATCACAACTCATATCTCCTCTTCTAATACGCTCACAATAAATTTGGGCTCCACTGAAACAATTCTCTTAAGGGTCCTCATTCCATCTCCTGGCATTATTAGAATTAATCTTTATGTGAAAAGCATGAACCTTTCTGACAAAACTTTTCCAAAGAGTGGTCATTTTGATCACCAAACTCCACCTATCTCAAAATATTAATGTATTCATTACAGGCTAAATATTAAAAACACCTCCTCCCAAATTCTCTCTTGTAGGCTTACTACTGTCAATAAAATGAGAGTAGTGGGGCCCATGATTCAAAACCGCATAGCAAAAAGATTCAGAAAGAAAGATCAAAACCAAGCTTACAACCCATATAAACCTCTTAGGAAATGAAAGACCAGTTACTAAATTGTGCTAGAACAAGATTCCAACAGTAAATACAGAGATGTCTCAGCTGCAGGAAAATAAGCCTTGCTAGGTTATTCCATGCTTTTATCACAGTCATCTTCAGGAGGGCTGACAGCCCTGCAGTTCCTCCACCCGTACAGTGCTTTAAATTTATGCCCACCTCAAAGACTCTATGGGAAGGATGGGCACCTTTTGTTTCAAGCCTTTACTTCACACAACTTCCAACTAGACTGGAAACTTTTTAATATACTCAGTATTCTTTTGGTAGCTGTAACACATTGATACATGGATACATAGAAGCCTTCTGTCTTTTTTTACATAATGAAAGTTCACAGGAGCCACTCAACCAGATAAAGGAAAGAACTTAATATTGGTGAAAGAATACTATCCTGCTTTGCTGTTCCAGCGCAGCTCCCAAATTTGTTTCTTCCACCCATCCCTCCACCAGTTCCTTAAGTCTAGTAGGATACTTTGTCTCCCCTGGTCAATACTATTGTTTTGCACTGCGGTATCTTTAAACCTTGACAAAACAATCTTTAAAGAGCTTGAAGGTCAACACGCTTTTCTCCAGGTTCTCTCTGCCCAGCTGTTAAGTAGAATTGGGTATTTTAAATCCTGAAGGCACAACCCCTACCCCTGGAAGAGGGGGCAACATGACACAGTGTGAAACAGGCACTGAAATCCTGATTTCCTCTTATTGTCCACTTTAACCTTATGGTGAAGTTATACAAGAAACCAACTTCTTAACTTGGGCTCAAGAACTTTTCCTAACAGTAGGTCAAAAGTTTCTGAAGTTAGATTCACAGTTTTCCATAAACAGCAAGATGACACATTCTAGGAAGCAATTTGTGGTAAAGAAAAGCCTTTGGAAAGCCAGGAACTTCAAATCATAAGATGAGATTTTGTTCAGTGAGAACATTGTCACTGATGATGATTCAATTTCTAGTTCACCTGTGAGAAGCAGCTGGTGAACATCAGAACAAAGCTCCCTCAAAGCACTTTTGGCTTCTCTTCATCCATTGTTTCCAAGAGAGTGGTCATGGTCATCTTTCTGACATCTTCTTCTAGCACAATCTTTTCTGCAATTGAGGCTTACCAGGCACGTTTCAAATATAGAGAAAATGACAGAACTAGAATGTACCCCTTTGTCTACAAGAGACTCTCAATTATCTATAAACATTCATAGCACAGTTCTGGTAATTAGTTTGAAAAAGTTGCAACACTGCTTTAGATGTTCCAGGAAGAGATGTAGGGAGGCAGAACTGCCAGATGGATTATTTTCTGCAGGTTATTTATTCAGCATACCATCACAGAAAATTCAGATAGAATGTAACACAATAGGACAGTGTAACAATTATTCTAAATCTCAGTGTAGTTTAAAAGAAATTACTTCCCTTTTGTAGCTCTACTGAGCCATCAGCATGCTTCTATAACCGAAATATGGTAAAATTTACTTTTTACTTCTGTAGCAAATTCTATCAGATAGTTCTTTTCAGAACAAAGCAGAAAAGAGTTTCAGAACTTTAAGGCTTATTCAGTCCTCAGGGGTTAGAAAGAAAGATACATTATGTTCTCATTCTATGTACAGATTTTTTTTTAAAAAAAAACCCTCAGTCTTTACCTACTAAGCAAATGAGATGGGAAAGAGGTTTTACATGGTGGAATAACTACGTGATACTTCCAAATCTACCAGTGAAAATTACATCAAATTCATCAGTGCCCAAAATGAATGGACATTTTTAATCCAGTGCAGTGCCTATTACCTCCAAACAGAATTCTTGGAGCCAATTTTCCACTTCAAAGAGAGCAAAGCAGTACTAGACACCAGTGCCTTTGAAGCATCATAGTCGTAATATAAAGAAAACTCTTTCTCTAAGGGAGATAAGTGAAAAGAATATGGTTGTATAAGTCATTCATTTGGTCTCTCATATATTGAACACATACAGAAGGTCAATATAAGAAAGTGGAGCCCTATCCTGCTGTTTGAGTGGTTTGACACTGCACATAGTCAGTAACAATCTCTGGCAGTCACACTCCAATCATTAAAACACAGTGGTATGGGTTATGGAAATGGCCAGAAATATGCAGTGGTACCCCCAGCTTCATCAACCATCCAATGGCACTGCTGAACCAGCTGTAGGGACACAAACAACACCACTGTGGTAGTCAGACCACTCACATTGTTAACATTGGTCCTCTTTGAAATAACTGAGATTTTATAGGCTATGTCCAGCCTGCAATATCTGAAATGATGTTGATATCAAAATTCAGGCCAGTCACCAGTTTGCAGGAGCATGGCAATGCAGGGTGGTGACATTCAAGGCACCAAATATTTGCAAAAAGTATAATGCAAAATCATGATTGATTTAAAGTAGCAATTACCATTATTCCCCCCAAAGCCCATGGTGCTGCAATACATTTTTTAAGGGTCTAGAAAAAAACCCTAAGTTTTTGAAAAAAAAGTCAGGTGTAAACTTAAAGTACTGTGTGGTGGTTTAGGTGATATACCTTGGGATAACAGTAAAAGATTACATCAGTTACTCCTTTTGGTGTGCTTTAAATCTAGTATTTTACAGAGTAGCAACAGCCAATTAATCTCCTGCCTAGATTCATCCTCAGATAAAAGGATAGAATTACCTTATTTGTGCTGAACAGATCCCTTGTTACTAATTTCAGAGGGAATTCCACCATAATAGAACTGAATCCCAGACTGTACCACTGGAAGCCCACTTAACCCAACTCTGTTCATGCTTTTACAGCAGGAAGAACTACTACAAAGACATTCAGGATTCAATTCCTCTTCCTATGTTAATTTGATAGGTATCTGAATTACATAACTAATCCAGATTCTTTTCATAATCTGTGGAAATAGAAAACACATCTTGAGAGAAATTTGTTCCACTCTGAGTTTCTCTGGAGGTGTCTCTTGATCTCTGTTGAGTACAGAGGGTGCTTGGGTGCTACGTCCAAACAAAGAAGACCTCAACATCTGATGATTTGTTAAATTCAAGAAAGGAAAAAAAATTGTTTCTTGATCTTTCATTGGTGGTGCAATTATGTTAAAATTAACTTTATCTTCCAGTATGAAAGTAGTTTGCTTGGCATACACAGGCAATGTGTATAAGAATGATTTTATTCATATGGCTGTTACTGGGTATATTAACAATAAATATCCAAAGAGGGGAAAAAACTCCCAACTCTAAAAAAAGTAAAGTGTTATTATACTCTCAAAATCATCTCTGTTTCATGTCTCTGAAGGCTGGCATTACATTGCTTCCCTACAGTTTTTCCTATTTGCATGCTGCAAATGAGAAATCACAAGCCATTTCTTTTCCTGGGCTTGTAATGAACCTGATTTGTTTCAGTCTGCAGCCTCAATACAATTTTACCCCAAACACTGAATGTCAAGTGCCACTCCCATCCCTCACCTGTGTTCCTAAAAACCTAGTCAACTCATCCTCTGGGAGAAAGGAAAATGCTAACAACCAAAATTACAAATACTTCATTGTCCTATTACAATATGCTTATTTACATAAATGCCCTCTATTCATCTTATTGGATCAGCCTGACAAAAACAGAATTTGCATTTAAATAGTATGACTATAATTGACATCAAGTACCTGCACTTATTTTCATACTCTTATATCCACATATAAGAGGCAGAGAAAAGCTTTTTCTACTCAGAGAACAAAAGATGAGGATGAGATAATAAGCACCGCAATTTTTCAAGTTTTATTTTTTTTAATTCTCCATGGACCCTGCACTTTCCCCCTCTATAAAGTGTGGTAGTGGAAGAAGCAGCAGAGAAAAATCAGACATGATCTAGTCAAGGAGAAATTGAATCAGCTTGGATGATGTAACAAAGAGTCATTTT
This sequence comes from Pycnonotus jocosus, assembly GCA_013400435.1. Lineage (NCBI taxonomy): Eukaryota > Metazoa > Chordata > Aves > Passeriformes > Pycnonotidae > Pycnonotus > Pycnonotus jocosus. The sequence goes on along the minus strand of VWYP01025807.1, from coordinate 6,445 downwards.
TAGATAGCATCTCTGAATAGAAACATCCAAGGCAAAAGATAGAGCAAATGGAGAGCACCAGCCATTGCTTTTGTTTGTGGGGTTTGCATTTCTTTTGTAATCAGGACAACTGAAGTGTATGTCCAAAGTAAAAAAGGTTTTTTTATCAGTCTAGAAGGAAAGGTTGTCATTTCAGAACTCAAAAAATGCTGCAGAATGTTCCTGGAAATGCTTTCAGCACCACTGTGCTGCAGGAATGGAACAGGATTGCACCTGAGAGACAAGGTGGGAGAAGGGGTGGTCCTGTTCTCCACAGGGGACAGTGGCCATGGAGTGGGAAGTGGAACAGGAAAAGACTGAAGACCACCAGCTACAAGAGCTGGGGCAGGATCATAAAGCAGATTAATGCCTCCAGGCAGTGATGCCCCCTCTGAACAGCAGCTGATGAGCAGCCCGATACCTGAAACCATCCCATAGACATACAGAGCAGTTAGAATCTGCTTTATCATCTCAAAAGGAAATCCAAAACCAGAATCAATTATTGAAAGCTTCATTTCCTGACGTTCTGGAATACAAGACAATCATTGCTTGGATGAAGGAGTATGGTAATTATGGGATACTGATTATAGTTTTACTTGGTGTCATCGTTGATTCTCTGTGGCTCTCTTCTCCACTGCATTTCTCCTCCATAAAGCCACAGAAATGTGTCGTTGCTACATGACAAAGCTCCCAAATGAAACATTTTAAATGAGATCATTTGTTAAATTCAAGAAAGGCAAAAAAATCCTGGCAACATTCAGAGGATAGAAGCTTGCAGCAGAGTTACATGAACACAGCTGAGCTGCTTCAGCTAAAGCAGCATCCTCAAGGCAATGGTTAGAAAACAACAAAAAGTTCACACAGGACATCCCACCAGGCAATAGGATAGCAGCTCCCTTCCCCAAAAGGAATTACCCAGTTATGGGCTGCAAGAGTGTCACAAAAAAGGGAAGGGTTTGTTACTCCTAACTGCTCCTATTGTGACTCCAAGTCAAAATAGATTTTAAACATTTCCCAAGTCTTTGAGGTGGAAAAACAATCTCAAAGTAGAGAGAGTTCACAGAGGCTGACACAGATAAACTGATGTTTATGGCCTTTATAAAACTCTCCTTTGTGTCAGCCTCATGCCACATTAGCACAGGTTTGTTGAGCTGAGCTAGTGTCATCTATTCACTCCAATATTTTGTGGCTCAAGAACAGAAAGCCTCCATGACATTTAAATAGATCCAGCTCACTCCTTGCAATATCAGCAGCATGTGTTTTGTATTTGATTTCTCCTTTTTTTTTTAATCCTAATAATCAGGAGAAAGAACATTTTTTGGAAAACTCCAGGCAGAAAAAATTGTTACCAGATATCCTCCAAAGCTAACATTTATAATTTAATGGCTTTTTTTAAAATTAATCAAATTTAGGCTTTTTTAAAATTAATCAAACTCAGACAAATAAAATACTTGCAAGAATTTGCCCTCAAATTTACATCTTTCAGCTGCTCTGTCAAGCCCAACAACATCATTTTCCCCCAGCACACCAGGAGGATTTTTTTCTGGAGCACTCTGCAAGTTTTATCAGTATCTCCCAAAAACCTCAGGTATTCTCAAATCTCACCTGACCATGACCACAAATCTACAAATTCCAATTTGTTAACCCGATTTTCAGATTCTTGACTCTAGAATCTGGCATACAGGCACCACCTCAAGAATTTGCACAAAGTCATGGTTTGCAGGATGCCACACCAACCAATTTAAAGGGCCCTTTTCAATCCAACTGGGATAATTAATCTTACTCCTCATGAGAAGAAGAAATAACACCCAAGACTCCAGTAACAGTGTCTCAGAATAAAAGTGCAATATAAAACATTAGTGATAAAACATAATTAACTGAAATTTAGAGTCCCTTAGTAAAATTATCAACATTTCCTTTTTCTTATGTATGGTCCTCTATTGCAATCATCCCAAGACTTTCCCAAGAATTTAAGACAAAAGATTTCATGTCACCTTGGTTCAAAAAAAAAGCTTCAGTAAAAGCTTCAGGTCTTTTATCAATAATCTGATATGTCAGGCACTTTATGTCTCAAGGATATCAAGTCACTTAAATTGATGCAAATTCTACCAGAGTCAAAATGGCATTTTCCATTTGCTTACAAACCTAAGTCAGGCCAATGATGTACTAAAAATTATGACAAAAAATATTCTCCTTTCTTTACATGATTTCAGTTCATACACATCTTTTGCAAAGCTTTTGTATAATCCAGCTGACCTGTTGATGGGATCTGGAAAACATTTTGCCTTGCTTCCCTGCATTTCTGCAAACCAAGGCACTTGTCAGCTCTGACAAAGGAGAGATTTAAGTTTTTTTCTGCCAAAATACGTCATACAGTTGTAAGCTGAATTTCCACTTTTTTCAGATCAATTCTCCATGTTCAGACTAGTCAGAATAAAGTGATCCACTCAACTGTTGGAGACTACAGGTAGCAGAGTGTTTAGTCCCCACTGCTGTAAATGAACCTTACAGGGGTCAAAAGCCAACATGTATTCTAACAATTTAATGTTTTTCACTTCTTCCAGCAGAGCACTCAAGTTCTCTACAGACAGATTATTCTGTGCACTTGAAGACCTTTACATGACCTCCTATTCCAGCCATCAATCTGGTGTCCAAGTCACATTTCTGTGACCCTTTTTTTTTTCCCTTGCACAACCTGATCTGTTTGTGAGGTGGGTCCTCACTCCTTCTTCATGCTGGAAGTGTCCCAAGAACTTTCAGTCAAATGTGACTGAACATCCCCATCCCAGGGATATCAGGACACTGCAAAGTACCAGCTGTTCTGCTCATCTTTTCCATAAGACACATCAGTTTCAACCTGATGAAGATCAAACTCCAACTTCAACTTGTTAATACTACAGAAGTGAAGAGCTTTTTGCATCCCTAATGTCTAAAAGACGTGTTTAGTTCCCAGGGAGTGCCAGATTCTTAATGTTGCTTTTGTTGCACTTGCAAATGATCCTGTCCTTTCCCCCTTCACCTTGTGTATCACCATCAATTATCTTTTTTCCTGTATTCTACTAAGAAATCTCTGTTCTTTTGTACCCTTCCAGTCTTCTTTTTTACTCTCCCACTCACTACCTGTGGGTTTTGTTACCCTGGCACCTATTTCTTCCTGGTATTGTTTCAGTGTAGTCTTGAACATCAATCACTTATTTTTGAGTATTATTTTCATTTTTTTTCCTTTGGCTCCATACATTCCATGAGGTGCTTGCTAGGCCCCCAGAGGTGCTACTTCATTACTTGCCCTCAGCACTGCAAGCTGCTCACAGGGTCAGAGGCAGGAGCTCCAAAAGTCACAGGAAGAAGCAATTTTCTGACACTTTGGTTGAAATTTAAAGAACAATAGCATCTAGGACAGCTACAGAAGTGAGATGTGCTGACTAACTAAGTGTTCATTCCACAAGCTCAAGAGAGTTTGCAGGATAAGGATGATAATTATGTTTTGTACAACATCTCCTAATTTCTACTTCAGATATTTTTATCCTCCATGACAATTTCTGCTGATGTATATCCATACAGAAATAGCAGACTAGAAGCTACTATAGGCTCCTCTCAAATAGCTACCTGCAAGCAAGAGACTGCTTGCCTATTTTCCCCTTTTAAAGAGTCCAGATAGCAAAAGAATCCTCATGCAGGCCTGGAGATGCAGTCCCAGCTAAGCCAAGAGGAAAGGTTCAGATAGAATTGGTACATCTGCCAGTCTGCAATGCTACTTTTTACCTTAGAATGACTAGAGAAGCCAGCACTATGGGGTAACATGGCAGAACCCTGCAAAGATGATTTTAGGAGAATCACAGCACCCCATACAGAGCCAAGTTTGCAGTTACATTTTTTTCTGTCTAAGGGGCAGAATTGCATCCTTCAGCAAGCCAGCAGCACACGAGCAGCAAGAGGAGCAGTGGTGCAGCTCAGGCTGCCTCAGTAACTCTCTTTTACCCTACAATTTGTCCCTGCCTGTGCCCAGCAGATTTGGGCAGCTGTTTGTCAACCCTCTTAGCTGGGCCTTCATTCAGCACAACACCAAAGCACACAGTTCTTGCTATTTTAAGGCCAAGTACAATGACAGTGATGAACTGCATCTGTACTTAGCATTAGAGCTGCCTTTGGTGAACTCAGGGCTAGATAAGCCATCCATGGATGACACAATACTGATCAAACACCTGCACACTCTCAGGTTTCTCTGGTTGCTCCCTAAACATCAAATCCACCAGGATCAATCAAATTTTTCCCAGTAAAACCCAATTCTTGAGCCCACACTGCTGCTGACACTCCCAGCCTGAAGCACATTGTAAAGGCATTAGTCTCTGCCTGTTGTCTTTCCTGCTGCCACTAACACCAGGAAGAAATTAACTTTAGCAGACAGAGCAGCCAGGACAATTATTGCTTCAGTCAGGGAAAGCACAGTATTATGTTTTCCAACCCTATTATGAAGAAACTCTAAAGCCTTAGAAAAGTCATTATTGATGGGCCTGAATAAGTTTGTAAATCTATTATACTGCATATCACCTAGACAACTTGTTTTCTCAGGTTCTGACTTGCATAATCAGTGAAAAACTGGGGCAGGGTGAGGGGATCTAGAGGGAGAAAAAGCCTTTTCTGCCTACTAATTAAATCATAAATAATAGCAATAACACAAGCTATCCATTTTCTGTATGGAATCAAATCCCCAGAGGATGACTGCCTCCTTCACTAACCCATCAAACTTCATGCAGGCAGAGCACAGTTTCTCATTAACTGTTCTGGGATTTTTGATGCAAGAATCTTTGAAAACAATATATTTAAATGAAGCAGCATTAAAATTACTTGTTTTGATAATGTTTGACTAACAGAATTGTTTTGAAATATTAATTTCAAGCTTCATGATAAATTTGCCCAAAATGAGATATTCCAAATCTGGTGATTTAATTATTCCATCTTACAAAATAAAGATTTTCTTTAATAACATTACCTTATCCCAGCTCATGATGGATATAGCAATTCAGGAGAGATACATTTTACACACACAAAAAAATAAATTTAAAAAAATGAAAAGAAATCTGAGTTTTCCCCCCATGAACATGGTTGTGACTAGAACTTAGTCTAGGGTTTGAGTGACAGATAATGGCTTCTCTTTCCCACAGTTTGTTGGGAAAGAGTGACAGCTACTGAGGCTCACAAATCCCTTGGACAGGGCAGTGCATTATCCCACAAGACAACAGCAATTCTTTACCCAGCTCAGAGAGAAACTGATGCACTGCTGGTTTATCTAATTCCTTAACTTTTCTGTCTTGTCCTCTATTTCAGCAACTGATATAATACCACCTAAAATGGATTCAACATCAACTTTTACTGAGTCACTTTACTTTTCCTTGTGTCCCTGCTAAGGCATTTCCTCCTCACTCATTGCAAACTCAAACACCTCTCCACAAACAATTCTATTTTCAGGGGAGCAAGAAATGGGGGAGGAAATAAAGAGGAGACAGGAAGAAGAGATGTTCGCAGAAGTTGTCTCCAAAATCAATTTAAACAGTGCTTCTTCTCCTCTCCACTCCCACTGTGTTGCATCCCAAGTGTCTCACTTAAACTGTAACTAATGAGCAAAACCAACAAGCTCAGCCATAAGGCAGCACCTGCAGCAGAGCCTCTGCTGTGGGATCAGGTGGCAGAGTTCAGCAGTCCCCACGGCCATCCTCACAGCTCCAGAAGAAACCACAGTCTCCCTTTCCAATTTATTTCTTGCCAGTCAAAGCCTAAGGCCTGTATTTAAATGCTGTACTCCAGATTTACACACAGATGAAATCCCCCCCAACTCCAGAGGCAGCTGCTTCATTGCAAGCTGAATGAAAATAACCATGGCAGCAGCTGACAGCTGATTAGTCCATTCCCAGCTGGAAGAAAAAGGTCTCTGACTAAACCAGGCTACTAAAAATCACATAGGCAGGTCAGCTAAGTGAAAAAAAAAATGGGTTTGATAGGAAAAATGTAACTGATTCTGTCACTAAGAAATGGGGAACTTTTCTGAAGACAAAGCATTGCCTAGGGGATCACAAGAGCTTGGTTCAGGTCCTGGGTGCATCTTCCTAACGTCAGGGCCTCTCCAAATCCTCATCATGGAAGGTTCATCAATATGTATGCACGTTTTCTTAGCTTGGCTTGGATCTTGGTGAGTCTGGAGGAAACTCCAAACCAGGAGGGAATATTGCCCTAGTACAGAAGCAGCCCAAAGTCACATTAAATTACAACTAAAGGGTGATTCCACGGCGACATAGGAAATGTTTTATTATAAATAAATGTTGAAATCAATAGGTTTCAATACTTATTTATAAATAGAAATTATGTTTCAAAAGATCACATTTATTTTAGCATTATCTGAGCGCTAAATGTACGTCAAGACACTGTTACAAAC
>VWYP01025805.1:36484-130377 GCA_013400435.1 Pycnonotus jocosus | reverse complement strand
CACCCGCACCTCATCCTGGGCATCCACAGAAAATACACCCGCACCTCGTCCTGGGCACACCCAGCCTGGGCCCTCCCCGTGCTCCAGAGGGCCAGGATTCCTCCACACCACACCGGGGGAGCCTCGGGACTCCGAGACGAGCAGGGAGCATTTCTGGAGGCCTGGCTCCTGTTCAGAACAGAAATATTTCCCTTGGCCTGTGCACGTTGCCGGGGCCGAGCGCGGTGAGAGGCTGGAGGAGCCGGTTTTCCATTCCCCCTCCCATTACTCTTTTTGATTGGCACTTTAATGAGGGCGCCGGGGGTCGACCCCCTGCCAGGGGGCCGGTTCATGCCCCGTTTATCTCACAGTCCATGTAAGACTAAAATAACACGCCAGGCTGAGTTTCACTGGCTTGTGATCCCACGGCCCACCGTGATGGATTGAGTGACTGCAGCAAGTTGGCAGCTAAAGTGTGTTGTAACAGTATCTTTCTGTCAGCGCAACACAATGGATTTGCTGATTCCCGGCCTTTTCCCAGTATTCGCCCTCACCGTCGGCCCACGAGTTTCCAAAGTTCATTTTCCAGGGGGCTGCAAAGCGATAATAAATAACACAGCAAAGGTTACGCCGAGCTTTTCCTCCCCTCGGCTGCCGCAGGAGGGGCTGCGGTGCCAACTGCGCTGCACAGGGACGGCCATAAAGCCATAAAGCCATAAATCCACCCCGGAGAGCAGGAAAGGTTCTCTGCTGCTCCTCGGTGCGAGCGAGCTCTGCTGAGCCAACACGTGCGGCACAGGGGACAGCCCCAAGGGGACAGGGGACAGCCCCAAGGGGACAGGGGACAGCCCCGGGGGTTCCACAAAGGGAAAAAGGAATAGGGAGCAGCCCCAGGGATTCCCAAAGGGAACAGGGGAACAGCCCCAGGGGTTCCCCAAAGAGAAAAGGGAGCAGGGTACAGCCCTAGGGGTGCCTAAAGAGAACAGGGGGAANAGGAGTTCCACAAAGGGAAAAGGGAACAGCCCCAGGGGTGGCCAAAGGGAACGGGGGAACAGCCCCAGGGGTTCCCAAACAGAAAACTGAACAGGGAACAGCCCAGCTCCAGGAGAACAGGGAACAGCACAGCCCCAGGGGTTCCCAAAGGGCTCCTTCCCAAAGGGAACATCCCCAGGAGTTCCCAAGTTCTCTCCAGAAGAAAACTCCCGGGGTGGGGCTGAACTTCACAGGCTGCAGAATCAGGACCAACAAGCCACAGGCCTTGTCATCATCTCACTTATTTGCACCAATATAAGTCATAAATTCACTAGGATGTCCAGGAATCCTGTGTGAGGCCTAGATTATATGATAGATACCTTTCTTTAATATTCTAAATATTCAATATCTTCATATCTTCTCTATAGGAAAATCTCAAACAAAGGGGCTTTTTTCTTTAAAAAACTGGAGTCTAGGAAATGAATCAAATATTTTTAGTCATCCAAAGAGGTCCTCTGCTAACTGAGACCTGGTCTCTGTGTCCTGTTTCCTCAACATCCCTCATTCTCCTTTGTCACCGTCTGCAAAGTAAAGAACATACCTCAAATACTGGGAAGAACACTAACTTTTGGGTTCTTGCCATTCCAGCTCCTCTGAGCAAGAGTGAAGAAATGAGCTCCACAAAAGAAGGGGCTCTTCATTTCCTGTATAAGAATTTTTGACAGCACAAATTTCAAATTAATCACTTTCCCACACCCCAATTACCAACAGACAGATCAAAAATCCACCCTGGGGTTAATAAGTAGGAAGGGTGAAGCTGTTTCCCTTGCTTAGGACAGCTCTGTAGATCTGTATAGCCACAGTTTCTTTAAGGCCTTGCACAAGACAGTAACACAGCCAAAAATAGCTCCAAAATCAACTTTAGAGGTTCAGCTGCCATAATATCAGTGCATCCTCAAATATTTCATTGTGGGTACCTGGAAGCCTTTCCCATCACTGGGCTCTGGATCTCACTCTGGGCAAAACCAAGTGTGTTCCTGCCAGCAGAAGAAATCACTGGAGAGAGACTGAGCAAAGAAGGCAAGAAACTGAGAATACAGATGTTGAAGGGACTCAAAGATCAAGGAAAAATGCACCAGGATCCAAAAAGAGAACATGAGGAAAAGGGGCCAGGCCAAGGAGCTGCTTGAAAAACCCACTGCCCTCAATGGCAGCAGCTTGTCTGGACCACACAAATCACTGCATGGTGCAGATTCCAACTCACAGTGCTGCAGAAATGAGCCTCATGAGTTGAGGAACTTCATTTGTGACAGAAGAGACAACCCCAGCCCCCAGCTGGACCAGCAGTGGCAGCACATGAGGCTGCTCCTGGTGGGAGCCTTGGCAGAGGGTGGGGCTGGTCCTGTGCAAAGTGCTCCAGAGATCCCAGCTTGGTCCTGTGACCCCCAAGCCTGCAGATCCAACACTCAGCCAGCTCTGAAGTGGCCACCCCAGAGCCTGCCAGCACAGCCCAGGGGTCAGGGATGTGCCACAAACCCCGTGTGAAGCTTCCCTGGAGCTGCTGCTGGTCCCTCCACCTCCCAGCTCCACTCCAGCTCAGATCTGCCCATGCTGCAGCCAAACCCCAAATGTTCCTCTGGGGAGAGCCAGACACTTACACCTTACCACAGAAGAGGGCACACTGAGCCTACAGCCAGAGAGCCTGGGAAATATTAGGAAAAACGAGTGGGTGGGGGAGCTCAAGGGACCAGTGGGAGGATGCGGGAAATCAGTAACAGTGATCTGAAAAACTGGTAACAATTATTAGATCTTCTTTGGTATGAATCATCTCAGAGACTCATCATTTAAATGATGTCACCCAAGGGGCAGTAAAAAATACAGTAGGAGCCACCAGGCTGCCACAACAGGGGTTTGGAGGCACAGAGTGATTGGCCAAACAGGTCTGGGAAACTTCACCAGCGCATGGAAAAGGGAGCAAGTTTTGTGGAGAATATACACTCTGACAGGTCAGACAGGCAAATTGGTCTTTGGCAAGGTTATGATGCTCCTTAGGGCTCTGATGAATATGCCTGAACTGCTGGAGAAGGAGCAGCCTCACTTATCTGATGACCACTGACCTTGACCTTGCCCTGTCCCCTCCCCAAGGGTGGAATTTGTATTTGAAGCTACAGGTTGTAAAATCAGCCAGCCAGAACCATCCTGAGGGAGCAAAACTAAATCAGAACAACAACACAACAGCCCAAACCAAGCAAACAACAGAGTGAGATTGAACAGAGACTGTTCTCTGGGTTTACCAAACCCACCCAAGAGCTCCCATCCTTGCAGGGAATGGGGCAGCAGAGGTGGTGCTGCCTTGTGAACACCTCAGCTCCTTTTATCTTCTTGCACAATTGCAGGAGAATAAAAACTCTTTGATCAGCAGGCTCAGGAACTCAACAGTAACCACATCACAGTCCTCACCCCTTTCTCCACACCTTCCACATTACACACCCCCTTTTCCCAAACTGCAGACCATGGCCATTTTCTGCCCACATAAAACACCTTTGTCACCCAGTCCATGTTTGCTTCTCACCTGTGGGCAAAATACTGGGTGCTGTCACTGCTCCTTTGCAGCCAGTCACCTCAACCTGGCAGCAGCTGAGGAGCTGAATGTGAACAGACATTTATAGGTAGTTCCAAGAACTTCCCAGATCCAAAATGGGGCTGGAAACCACCCCTGTGAGTGGAGCAGAGCAGCAGGCAAAGCTGAAATAATTCATTGCTCCAAGAAGGCTCTCAGCTTCCTGAAGTCAGGGATTATCTCCAGGCTGCTCTTCCCTTTTCAGACACACAGCTCCCAGCATCGACCATGCAGAAGTGCACTGCCAGTAAGAGTTTCTCAGGAGGGTTCTACAACAAATATTTTTTACTTTTTGGACTTTAATGGAATTTAGACACAAACAGAGGAAAATATAGGACTTGGCTCCTGGAAATGCTGTGCATTAGAGAGCTGCTATTGGTTTCAGACGTTCCTTACTTACCTACAATGAGAGAAAAGGAAGATTAGAGAACCCCAGAGCTGCAATTTCAGCACAGTGGTTTTCAACCCAAGACTGAAGCAATACAAGGTATTGCTCTCCAACAGACCTGTCACACCACAAACCAGAGATACAATCTAAGAAAGAAGATCAAAAACTTCAGGCCTCACCACTACTCACTGATTGTGATGGAGCAACCACTTAAAACCCAGGAACTTTAATTTGCTTGGAGCTTTCTGGGGAGGAGGGAGTGGAGGCCGTGGGGATTTAGGAAAGGGTCAAGAGAAGAAGTCCAGCACTTGGTTCCACACGTGCATCTGGAGCACAGCCCATTTCAACAAGGTAATGTGAGTCTGAGCCAAGTACACCATGTCAAGTTATCAGTATCTATTGTTAACCTAAAAAAATTAACCTTAATGGTTAGCATAATGCTATGTTTTTACAACATCTGTCAGCAATTATTTGTATTTACTTGCACTGCAAATGCAGAAGAGAAGTCAGGGAAATAAACACCAGAATTTCCACCAGTCTTGTGTTTTCCCACAAAGAATCCCTAATCATCACTGTTTAGACACTGACCTTTATTCCTTGCTCTCTCCAGCATGGAATTTCTTCCCAATCCTCTATGACCAGTAATTATCTGTCCTCATTCACCCTGCAGCAAATATGGACCAACCCCTCTGCAATTAGCGGTGTTAACTTCAGGGTTCTTATAACAGAAACAATCGGAGCTATGATCTTTCTTGGATTCAGAGCTCTCCCCTTGGCCATGCCTTGCCACAGCCCGAAGGGAGGCAGGGAGAGCAAGGGCTGCGCTCCAGTCGCGCTCCACCTGTGCAAGGCAGGGTGAGGAACAGGTTAGCTGGGTGAAAAGTTCACTGCAAGCTGAGCTGTCTGTTTCTCTTGCTTAATTTATCCGATATTTGGCTAACCTTGCTCTGAACCCAGCCCCCAAGACCCCCTCCTCTCATCCCTCCCCGGCGGGTTCATGTCAGCCAAAGACACCGCCTCTAATTCCCTCCTCCCTGACCCTGCGAGGGGAGCGGGGGCTGGGACACAGGGCCAAGCACAGAGCAGAGCCCGAGCACCGCACAGATAATCATTATTTATGCTCGAAACTTCAACAAGAGCAAACACAAAAGCCCTGCAGTCAGCAACATTGCCTGACACGGTGTTCCGGCTTATCAGCCTTCCCAGGGCTGGATGGCACCCCCTGCACCCCCTCTGGCTCTCCCGAGGATGCTGCACTTCCTAAAGCAGCTCAGGATGGATCCCTGATCGCCCTGGGCAGGGGATTGGCACACAGCTCCCAGGGCACAGCCTCTGAGAGACCATTAACCCATCGTGTCCATCACCTCATTTCTGCAGCTCAAGATCCTCAAAAGGAACCTGACAGGCAAATTTCCATTTTGCAAAGCACAGAGCAGTAGCTGCAGTGACACAGAACACGAGCAGGGAGACCCCAAAGGGCTTTTTTACCCCAAACCCCATAAAGTTAGTGGAGGAAAGGCTGGAGGGTATCAAAATGAGCTACTGCTCTTTGGAGAACACAGACCTTTATGCATCCCTAAGCACCTCACCCTGCAGAATACAGCCAAGGTTTGCTCAGAAGCTGCTGGGCAGTTTCCCTTTCTCTGGTAATCTACAGCTCCCCACCCACCCTGTGCCCCAAAACTGGGTGAGCAGGAGCCCTGCCCTTCCCCTGCCGTGCAGGGCCCTGCTCCGGGAGCACCTCACTGATCCCACACGTCAGAGCCCGGCGCTGGTGATGCAAAACCGCTGGAAAATCCGCCCGGAACACGCGCTCCTGGCAGGCTCTGCTTGTTTTCCTGCTGTGCTCAGGACTGTTCCCAACCCTGCTCAGGGCAGCACAAAGTGGGTTTGATGGGCTTCTCAATGAACCGGGCACAGACCGGAGCTGCCGAGCTGTCCCTGCTCCCCTGAGCAGCTGCTGCTCCCTTTGGGCTTTGACCTGGGGCTCCCCAGAATCCACATTTCCATTCCCTCCTGCTGGCACCCTGCTCTCACCTCCCTGCCTCCCTGAGATGTGCCTAAGAGTCTGTGAATGGAGCAGAACAAATGTTTCCTGTAAACCTTATAATTTTTGACCTGACAAAGAACCTCACAAGCTGTGCTGTGGCTTTGAGACACCTGAGCTGCCTCAGGTCCAGGAGAGACTCTCACAGACAAATTATGATTATTTTTACAATCTGTATCATCAGAGTGCCCAGAACTCCCTCACAGTGTGTCTGCACACACAGAGGTCCTGTCTCACTGACAGGGAGGGCAGAAATAAGTCTGACAGCTTTATAATAAGTGGAAATTCCTTGTGGTCTAAGAACAATATTAAACTCGTTTCTCAGGGTCAGCAGATGATCTCGCCTTGACACACGGCTTCGTTTCTCTGGAAGCAGTGGAGACTGGCCTAGTTCTGATGTAGACACTAATTTAGTGACACCCTCCACTCCAAACTTCACCACTCCCACACCAAAGTAGCAAAATAGCAGTTTATAAAGAGTACTTTGAAATACAAAACCCCACGCCCTTACCAAAGCACATGATCCAGCACCACCCTCCCCATCTAATGCTCCACGTTTTCACCGCATGAAAGTCGCTGAGAAGAGCCAAGTAAGGTTGTCAGGAAGACATGAAACTTCAAACTGCTACATAATAAACTGAGAATACACAAAAACCCCTCAGCCCACCTGGCACAACTCCCCTGGTACCTGTATCCCATACATATATATACACCTGTATATAAAATAACTAACAATGTATCATTTCCATACAAGGAATCCTTTGTGCAAACTTTGTTATGGATTTTAACCCCTCTTCAAAACTGCTGGGATCAGTCATGGGTGGGTAAAAAGGAACAGGATTGTGACAACAGGTGAGAGAAGTCAATCACAGAGCTCAGTGCCACAGATCTCTGTTTGCTCCTTCCAGCCACCACACAGAAAAGCAAAAATACCTCAAATGATGCCATACCCACATAATTAAAGGCAATCTGAGTGCAGTGAAGCTCAAATTGTTTACAGGTGCAGCTTAACAATCACCTAATTTTTAAAAGAAGACTGCACATAGTTGATGCAGCCATTTTAATAATTCAGCCCCAAATCCCAGAGTTTGTTCATAACAGGAAAGAGCTTGTGAAAACCTTGAGAGAGACAAGTTTCACTTTAAAAATACAGGAGGGTAATTAACAGGTCAAGCTTCACAGGAAATCAATGTCCTTTTCTCCGTGTATCCAACTTTGAGGCTTCTGTTTGTGGGCGGGAAAAAACCCAAACAGAACCAAGGAAAAAACCACAACAAACATGCAAACCCAACACCTCCAGCCTCTGCTCCCAAAAAACCATCTCAAATAATGAAAATGTAAGAGGGCAGCAATAGGAAATTAACCTTTCAGCCTCCCAGGCAGATTCTTCAGCTCTTGCTGGTTCCTGAGGAAGATTTTTGCCCCCCATAACTGCAGACAGACCCTCACAGACACAACGCTCCCCTCCAGGCACTTGGGGCACAATTCCAGTGGCTGCTGCTGTCAGAACAGGCTCAGCTGGGACACAGCCCCTGCACTCCAGAGTGAGAATCGACACCAAGAGATCCAGGAATGATCCTGAAAACAAAGGAATTCAGCGAGATCAGCCCAGTGGATTGGAGCACGGTGCTGATAACACCAAAGCTGTGGCTTCAATCCCTGTACAGGCCATTCAAAAGATGGACTCAATGCAGGATCCCCCTGGGATCCCCCTGGATTCCAACCCAGAATAGGCTGTGATTGCAAATTAAAGCCAAGGACAGGGAAACCCATGACCCTGACAGCCTTTGATGAGCTGGTAAGGAGCATTTGGGGTTCTGGGGTTTCTCCATGACCCTTTCCCACAGCTCTGAAAGGTTCCACTGGAGCCCCACCCCAGGGCTGCCGAATCCCAGGAGATAAATGTGTAAATGTCAAACCCTGAGAGCAGGGTGGCTGTGGATCCAAGCAAGGGCTGTTGGCAGTAACAGGCAGGGATTGTTGATCACAAACAGGGATTGCTGTTGATAACAAGCCGTGAGAAAGAACAAGATGCAGCTGGAGAAGGGCCCGTGTGGAGGTAGGGCAGCACTTCCCTGGGACAAACATCCTTGTTCATGCTCCTGGAGACAAGCACAGACAAGTGCAGGAATGAGGCTGGGAAGTGGGCAGGGACTATAAGGGGGGTCAAGATCACCAGAGACCCACAAAGCCTCTGGCCCATTTCCAGAAAGGTCTGTAAGAACACCTATGATGCCTGATCTGCATAGAAATGGAGAAAACAATGCTGACAATGGGAAACCCTGTCCATAAAAAGGCACCCCAAAGCCTGGGTGATGTCCTCAGGATCTTGGACATCCCATCAGCTGGACTGATGCAGCTGGATCCATGCTGAAACCAAGAATGACATCCCAGTAGCTGGATCAGTGCTGGATCTGGGCCTGGAGATCATTTCCCTTCCCTTTCCCCACTTTTTCCCCTTCTTCCTCTCCTCAGGTGTGGCTGGCAGTGCCCTTAGCACCAGCAGGAGGACAGCACCCACAGCACCCACAGCAGGAGTGGCTCCCTTGGCCAGGCACATCTGAGCCCCACAGCCAACACCAACCACGCACAGGAGGGTTCAGCACCTCCAGAGCAACCAAAATATGAAAGATCGCTCACATGTGGGATCTATTAGGGCATTTCGAAGGAATTCAGGTTCATTGTTTCCCTTGAAATATAAAGGTTATAAAACTTAATGGCCACATGACAAGGAAACTATATGAAACACTCAGAGATTTACAGAGTGACTGCTCAGCTCTTGGGGCATGTGGCTGGAAATTGCTGGGCAAAAGCCAATGAGACCCATGGTCTGAGCTTTTGGGCAGTTATTTCTTTCTTTCTTTTCCTGACCTTGCGGACTGGTATTCGATTACCACAGCAGCTCCAAAGTCAAACAGAAACACAGCTTGTATCTTCTTTCAAGTATTTATTTCTTTTTGTCCTGTTAACACCAAGTAGTGAAAGGAATTGCAAGGATTTTGAAGGGAGGGGGAAGGAATGAAAGCAGGGGAAAGGAAAAAAAAATATGGACATAATGGCTTAATTTCTCACAGCATGTGCAGCACAAATGAACAGTAAACAAATCCCAGGGAAAAATGCAAACAAAGGCTACGTTTGCTCAAAGTTCCAAGAAAAAAGCCCATCGTGTGTGCCACTGAGCAAACATTTCTGTGATTAAACCTTCAGAGCCTCTGTGTGATTTCTAGGCTAATTCAGCACAGCAGATTCCTTCCCCCTTCTCTCAGAACATCCCTGGGCTGCAGCAGCCACAGGGCTGGGTTTGCAAGCCTTGTTTTGGTTTAAGGCATGGAAATGTTGCAATTATGGCATTAAGAGGAAGCAGCAATCTAATCCAAGGAGTCAAGGGCAAGTGTGAAAATCCGATTAGAGATTTGCCACTGGGGTTTGTCCATACAGAGTGAAATAATTAAGCAGCAGATCATGAACAATACCATATTTTGTTGGGATTTCTGACCCGGATTCTGGCAACCCCAGCCAGGTCAGAAACTCGTGATGTTGGCTGCCACCAAAGGCTCTTTCAGTGACCCTAAGGGTTGTACCAGCAGTACAATCATAAATTATCTCATTGTGTGGCACCAGGTGAGACTGCACCATTTTCTGTCAACCTTCTTGTGTCTGTAACAAATGGAAGTGCTCTGGCAGGGCCAAGCTGGCATAGGTGAGAGTCAAACAATGTGCAGTGCTTCTCCTGCATTTCCTCACTTCCCAAACCTCAGCTGCAGCACAGCTCTAGTCCACTTTATTTTCTTAAATGAACCAAGGGTGAGTATGCAGCAACACAAGTCCCAAAATACCATCATGTCATTCCCCTGATGTGGAAATATGCCATGCCCTGATGTTGGGAGGTCACTCATATTTTAATGAACTCTCTGCAGCATTTCCAGTGTGATTATTTTTCCCCTGATGATCTGAGGCTGAGAGGCGGATCCAGTGACAGAAACAAAACCAAACTGTGAAAATTCTCTGCTGTAAGTAAAGGCAAATGCACTTTTGACAATATCCCAAGTTAGGGTTTTTTCCCTTGAAAACATCTATAGGCACGTTTTTGATCACAGGATTGGAAATATGTCATGAGAACACACTCAAATATGCGCTCGCATTAACGCTGCTGCCAGAAGCCATCTCACAGTCATCACCAGACATCCTGGAGCCCCCAGAAAGCTTTCTGTGGGATTGGAAGGCATCCAGCCAGGAGAAAGCAGAGCCACCATGTGATTGGGATGGACAGTTCCACAGGAAAACTGTACATTAATGAATGGCAAGCGCTCAAAGCAGGAGTTACAGTGAAGAGCTTGCAAGGAAACCACTGGCTGGGAACCATCATGTGCATAAAATCCTCGATAAATGCAACTCTGAAAGAAATCTATGTAAAAATGATCCATGGAAAGAAAACAGGCCGATATTACAGCAAGAATTGCCCATGTAAAGCAGTGCTGCTGGTGTAATAAGGATCACTGGAACACAAGCTGCTCACCCAGCCTTAAAGGATGCGTGCCTTAGACTGCAAAAGGACATTCTGAAGTATCCTGAAAAGAATCCATTTTATTATTTGTTTATGGCAAATTATCAGAAGAAATCAAATAGCAGTGCTGGGCATTGGGGCTTGCTCTGTGTTTCTATTTTTCAACAGATGATTTTTACCTTATGATTCCCCCTCTAACCATAAAGTGAGGTTCTGGCCACCCACTCCCTCCCAGTCCTTCCCAGTTCAAATTCGGATCGTGTAGGTGTTTAACAGAATGTGCAGTTATGAACAGAAGTTACAGCTCTCTGGGGTTTAGCTACACTTCATGCTTCAAGGGAACAAATGGGAAGATATTTAGGGCAATTTGCAGGGTTAATGTCTAAGAAGGTGTGCACAAGGCACAGGTGAGGGACTGCCTGAGGGGAGGGTGCAGAGATGAACAATCTGCAAGCACAGCATTCTGGCTCAGGAACTCTCCAAACACAGCCCTCCTCAACAGGAACAATTGGAAGAGACAGATGAAATGATGAAAAATGAAGGGATCAGCAGAAATCAGACCTAATATAAACCCAACTAAAATAAACTCAGCATGGCTCCTGTGGCTCATTCAAAAGCAGCTCTTCTCCAATGAACTCAGGTCAGGGGAAAGATGGAACAGAACTTCTCTGCTCTGTGCCTTTAGGAGCCACTGGGAACTCTGACTGGCAATGGAAAGAGGTTTTTAAAGGGAAATATTGAAGATTGCAATTCTACCTCCTACATTGCATCACAGGAAATGTGACATCTCCAGCCAGAACGTGTAAAATCCTAAATCCTGGGCTTCAGAATTTGAAAGAATTAACATTATTTTCATAATTGATGTGGGATCGGAGCTGTGTGTACTTGCCTGAATTCAAAGCCAAGAAGTAGTTTTAACTAAGAAAGCTTACATTTCTGTGATTTATTTTTAAAACTGGAATAAAGATGCTTTGAGTCTGCTTGTGTAAAACAGAATGAGGTCAGGAGGCTCAATGCTGTATCCCTGGGATGATGGAAGCACAATTAAACTGAGTTGTTTGTAAATGACTTATGTGCTTTTTAACATATGTAGAAACTTTTGCTACAGGACATCAACACTGGGTTTTCTAAATTACTTTTCTACATCAGCATCAGATCACTTCTAAAAAAATCCAAGGCCATATTTGATCATTTGATTAACATGTTTGTTAAACCTCAGCTAAAACAACAGGACAACAGAGAAACAATGTGGTTTAGGGTTCAAAAATATTATAATAGTTGATGTGGGTGAAGAAGGGTTTTTGGCTATAGCAGACAGTTAAGAAACATGTCAGATTGCTTCTGCTGAATAGTCAAAAATATCAGAGTACTGAAAGTTACAGACTATTCAGCCACCAAAGCACAAGTCATAGTGCTGCTTGTGTCTCTCTCCACTGTCTTTCACACAGTCCTTAGAACAAGAGTAAAATATTGCCTGGCTCCACAAGTGTTCTCCATGAATTTACAGCTCTGATGGGAGTTCAGAAAAGAACACCAGGTATTTTATTGCTGGGAAGAAGAGAGCCAAGCTGATCTGTGATTCTGTTTAATCCCATGGCTGAATTGAGCCAAACATATTCCTCCACGTTTATTACCATTAACAAGGAGAGATGTGGCCCAAGACCTCAAGGAATCAGGTAGGAGCTGCTATGGCTCCTTTTTCTGGTACCTGAGAGACTCCTCCATTCTCCAAGGCTGACACTGACCCAAAGAATTGCTTTGTTCTCTGGTGGATGGATTTTTTTTTTTTTTTTAGCACCTATTTTGCCACATTTAACAGCTGAAAGTAGAGATCATGAGCTTGTCACCTCTGCTGCTACTTGAAGGAGGTGTAAGACTGGACTGAACTGACTTCCCTGTGGCATGTCTTCAGGGAATCAGTGTTCCCAGCAGACTCTGGGAACAGGAATGATATGTTTTGATATCACTTGTTTCCCATTATTGCCATTTCTGTCCTGTTAACATTCCTCTGACATGAGCCCTGTTTCCTTATCCATATGACAGCAGTATTCATGTTGCCAAAATTCCCCAGGAATCCTATCACCCTGCACTTACTCCAGTCCTCTCTGCATAAAGGCACTAACAGTTGCCTTTCCTGGAAAAGACAGCAAGGAATTGCCTCCTGATCTTAGGGTTGAAGTTAATGCTGCCCTATGCCAGCCCAGTGTCTGGGAACATTGATCAGATCAGCAGCGATGCCCAAGGGCAGCTGCTGGCAACACCCCAAAATGTCAGATGCTAAAAAATTAAGGAAGGTCTCAATTCATGCCTGATGCCCAGGGTTTGCACATGGTGGTCCAAGGGTCCAGTCAGGGGTCAGAGCAGAGGCAGGAGGTGGGAGTTGAGCTCTGAGCCTATGGACGAGCAGAGCCCTCCTTCAGTGCTTGGGTTTGTAGTGGTTACCTGATGTCACCTCCTTCTTTCATCTGCATTTTCCAAGAGCATCCTGTGGGACCACAAGTTTCCATCCATCTCTTCAGAGTTTGTGTGTGCAGCCTTTACTGTGCAAGTGCCCTGTGCTAGAGACCTGCTCAGGAAACCAAACTCAGTGCCAAATGCCCCAGGGCCCTACAGGAAGAATTTTGGAAGCCAGGGTCATTTTCAGACAGAGGCCAGCAGGCTTCTGAGATGGACTGACTTAAGGCATTGACCTTCCAACAGTGTTCCTCTCCTTAGTTCCACATGGCTTGGGGAAGGAAGATATTCACTGGGAACTCTTCACTTCTGGATTCTTTTCATTATTATTTGATTAACATAGACAGGGAAACTTCATGTCTAGGATGCCTGTCTGTGAAAAGCCTGCACAATACAGAGGCAACAAACTCAGATGAAGAAAAATCGTGTTTAAAAAATGCTTTTGCTTAAGAAGAAAATTGGAAATGGAACCACATCTACCTAGTGCCACCAGGTCAGGATGATTACTGACACAAGCCAGAGAACCACATGTCCTTGTAATACCTACACATGATGGATGGCCCTTGCTGCTGGAAAAAGTGAGCAGGGTGTCAAAGTGACCCTTGTTTTCACATGTTTGGGCTGCTTTCCCTCCCTCAAAGAACAAGAGTCAGCCATCAGTTACCAGCATATTGGAATTTCCAAGCCAGCAAGCTACAAAAAATTTAATTGACTGCTTTTTAGGGCACGGTGACCCACTGGAATGAGCAGGAGCAACAACAGGCTTCTTTTATAGACTTTGCATTTGGCTGGAAATCACACGCCTCTGTTATTATATAACTTCAGGGATGGTAAGGTGGCATCTTGCCTCTGTCTGTTTAGGGCCATCACACTCCCCCTAAGATTGCATCTTATCTTCTATTTTGTATTCTCATATAGTTTTCAGTCACTCTGTAACTCCAATTACAGTGCTTTCCTCCCTCATTTAAGGAGGAATTGTTCTAGCTTTATGCAGAAAAAAGTCATTATATGATGCATTAAAAAAATCATCCCATATTTGCCTTAATTTTTTTTCTGTGCTAATGTCACAATGCCCATGGCAAAGATGAGCATAAGGAGTAAGTTTGGACTCTTTGGGAAGGTGTGAAGATATAAATTGTCTCAGAGGTTTGTGCCTTTAGGCAGGCTGGGTCAGTGTGTGTTTCTGCTCACAGGATTTGTTACAGGAACAAAAGACAGAGTGATGTTGAAAGCAAAGACGACAGGAAGGGGACAGGGACTTGCTGTCTTCCATGGTCCAGGGGACAGTCAGGTGTGTCCTGTGTCTTTCCCTGTGCTCTGCAGCTGGACCAGCTCAGCCCCCTGGAACAGCCTCTGTCTGCTCTCCCACCCCTGGGCAGACAGACAGGAATGTTTGTGCTGAAGCTTCAGCTTCCTGGAGGTGCTGAGGTGACCTCGGTAGAACAGAGGTGGTAAAGGGGGCAAGAAGTATCTGAATTTCCATCTTCCCACAGGAAACACGGGATAGAAGAGAATGAGCTGCAGGGAGCAGGTGACTTTCTGTTTTTCCTTGTCTTTCTCCCAGTCCCTGAAACTGTGGCTTTTGCTACTCACGGCTGAACACCTCCTTCAGGAAAGCAGGAGGTCACAGAGGATTCTGTTCCCAAGAGAATGCAACTGCTGCTGGTGACTGACAGGTTTGCTCAGACTCCAAACATACCAGGATCTTAGTGCCGGGGAGGTGAGAGCTACAAACAGTGCAGCATATTTTCATTCTCAGGGCTGGTGGCTGGTAAAAATGCAAAATACTGCATTTGACATCATCTTGCTTTACCCCTACCCTGGAACCAGTGCTGTCAAAAAAGTGCCTGTCACCTAGATTAAATTTATGAAAGCCACGCAAAGAAACAAAAACAAAAGAGATGACCCAAGCATCACCCTGTATTCTTTTCTCAACAGTTGCACTCGAGCTCGAGGAAGGCACTAGACCACGTTAATGTCTGCTCCAAGCAGATGTGTTCTCTTCGAAATCCATGCACCCACTTATGCTCTGCCTGCATTAAGCCTGTTACTGGGTTTTTAGGAGCTTTGGCAAGTGCTATCTGTTAATATCTGAAGGTGGGAGTGTTCAGGGAGTTGTCGGAAAGGCTTGCAAGACTAGATCTGATCATACCCACCCACACTAATTAACACATTACATAAAAGTACAACAAGTTTCTCTTTGCAAACATCAGAATCACTTGCCCAGGCACTTTCTGTGCAGTTCTAGAAGAACTTGAGGGACAGACTCGATTGCTTTTTAACCTCAACAGAACAATGGGTGAGTGGTGAGGGTACAGTTGCCACTTGCAGGGCCCAATCTTTTTTCTCATGCTTCTAAAAACATGCCATTGGCAGGGACATGGCTGGAACAACCTTTTTAAAGTTCACCAAGGGTGTATGAGGGTGCATTTTTTTTTCTCATCAAAAACCACAAAATGAAGTATTGAACATGAAGGATCAGATTCCTGTACAAAGGACTCCTCCTCTCCCTGCCTTGCCTTGCTAATTCTGAAAATCACTTTGTATAAACAGCAGCCCTTGAAGCCTTGAACTGAAAAATCCTCCCATTTAAATTTGGGCACTTTTTTTTGGTCAGGGGAACACGTCCCAGACCAGCTCATGTTTCTCTATCATTCAAATTTTAAACCAGCAGCAATCTCCTGTATAAGAGCAATAGTGATGACTCTTTTACCTCTTCAGAGTTTGCAGCAAGTAAAACTGACTTCCTTTGAAACTCCTGTGACCTGCTCCTGCAGCTTCACCTGGATTCCTCCAGAATATATAAATGGATATTCTGATCTCAATTTACTCCAGACTCTTGTATGACATCTGGCTTCAAGATGGTGGCACAGAACAGTGTGGTGATGACACAGGAAAACAGAAGGGAAAAAAAATAATTGTGCAGTGGAGAGCAGGAGGCAGCAGAGAGAGCGGGGAAAATCAAAATTAAAGTAAGCCAAAAGGCGGAAATTCCTCAGAGAAGGCCTTAGGCTTCAACAAAGCTCGTCCACATTTGCAGCACTTCAGGATTACCCAACACTACCCTTATGTGGGAAGGTCCCAGCAGACCTCAGCAGCATTCCAGAGGAGCCTTTCTATTTAAAAAAAAAACCCTCTTCAGTGTCTCCATCCACGTTTGCAGTTGCTTGCTGGATGGAGATTGTCCCATCTCACAACACTCACCAGGGAAGGAACTCTCTTACCCAACTGTCCCTGGCTATCTGCAAAGCAAAGTCAATGTTTTCCTCATTATTTTCTGTGTGCTGCAAGCCTCTCCCCCACTGTGACTGCTATTTGACCTGCTGTCCGCTCTGGGACCCTGGGGGAAGAGAGAGGGAGCTCTGTGTGTGTGTGAGAGGAGAGAGATGATGAGTCTCAGCTCTGTCCTGACTTGTTTATATTCATCAGAAAGAAATCAACAGCACTTAGTGTGTAAAACCACTCTGGAGATAGGGAACATCTTTTGTGTGGTGCAGGGAAAGAGCAGATGTGTTTAAGGGACAGGATTTAGGGATGAATGGGGATTCCAGTGAGTGTTTTCCCCTCACTTTTGCATTAGGAAGTTCCCAATAAACAGAGTCTCAGCACAAAGGTTTAATTTCAAGGGGACACTGCTCTTTCACCAGAGTTGTTTGCTCTTGCAGCTACAAGCCTGGCACACCCAGCTGGGATTAATGAAGAACTGGAATGGATCAGAGAGCACAAGGGGAAGTTGGAATCACCAAACCTCTCCCAAACCTCTCCTGATAAACCTGTTACCTTCAGTATTTCAGGCAGATCCTGGAAAGGTTCTCCCCTCATGGCACTTGGCTTTTCACTGAGATGGTCTTCTCAAAAAAATTGACAAAAAATAAAGCTGGAAGCATTTATTAGGGTGAGCCTCAAAATCACAGAGATTGAAGTTTCTTTTCATCCTCTCCAGAGAGCCTCAGGCATCCAGGAATTCCAAGGGAAACTGAATTCTAAGAAACATGTTCAGAGGTGTCACAGTGCTCCAGGTTATAGTTCTGCACTGACTGAGGCAGGAGAGCCCCTCCAAACACTCACCCAGGCAGAAGGACTCCAACAGTGGCACTTCTGGCAGCATCTTCCTCTTGGAGAGCTTCAGAAGGGAGAAATCCAGTGGTCTGCAAGTAAGGTCAGACCTGATTTTAACATTCACACCTTTGCACCTCAGTAGCAGGTCTCCTTTCAAGGAGTATTCTAAACAAAGCTCACAGCTTTTCTGCTGTACCTCAGATGTCTTTTGGGAGATGATATATTTTGGCATATGGGCTTTTTCCTCCTCTATAGAACTTCTTGGTCTATGAACAAATACTGCTTTTCCTTTCTATAACACATTGCATTTGAATGAGCTTTCAACAGACATTTAGGTAGTCAGACTTGCAATGTTGAGGTAGGGAAACACTAGAAATATCTGCTTTGCAGGTCAGGGTGCTCTGTCAGATGATGCATTTTGCTCCAAGCCACACAGGACATCTAAGGAAAAGCCAGAAATTCGAGTCAGGTGCCCTAAATTCACTCATTTTATCACACATCCATCCTTGAGGCACTTCATTCAGGTATCTCCAGTCAGACTTCCTGCTTTGCAATTATATGAATTCCTCTGTTAGTAGTGCTCCAATGTGCTGCTCACTGCATTTTGCACAGGAATGCAGCGTTGCCCTTCCTAGGCTGTCAAAGAGAATATTTCATTACAAAAATAAATAATGTCTAGCTGCTTCTGGCACCTCAGTCCAAGTTTATTTATCACTTTTGGCTGATCAGTGCCTGGTTCAATGTCCCTAAAGCACACTGGGTTTATTCCCAGATGAATTCAAAATGCATTTAATCAGGTCTTGGCTAAATGTGCTCCCAAATTTCCCATCTCATGAGCACGACAGCACTGTCTCTTAGAGCATTATTCCACTTCACTGTGCAGATTGATACAATGGATTTTCCTCTCCATGGATTATGTCAGTGAATGTATGTTTGTACAAGTAGGCTCTAGTTTTAGCTCTAGATTTAGTTCATCCCCAATGTGCTGCTGCCTACGTGTGTGGCAATCTGGGATTAATGCTAAAAATATATTTATATTTTATCACAAATGAAAAAAAAATCAGAACAATTTCACAAGTTAGTTCAGTGACAGAAAGAACCTTCCACTATTTAAACTCTCAGCTCTGCTGCCTGAGCCTTCCTGACCAGCCTCCACAGGGGAAGTACAACAGCTTTTTTGGGCTCAGAAAGAGAAGTCCTGGGTGGCCTTCAGCAAAGAAAACATTGCTTCATGGTTTGCTCCTTCCCCAGTTTGTGCTGGGGACAGCTTCATCATGGCACAGAAAGTGAAAAAAGAGAAGGAAGCATCCATTAAATGTCCATATCTTTTAGTTCTTTAAAGTAATTTTGAAGTTCCTCATTCAAAAAGCTGAAATGAAACCAGTGGCAGTTCCTCTGGAGAGAGGGCACAAAGTGTGTTTGGGATGGGATGTGCTGCCCCTCCACTGAGACAGCCCACAGACACTTAAGAAACAGAAATCACATCTTAAAACTATGAGCAGATTTAACAGTTGAACTCTAAAGAATTAAACATCATAGAACCATTTCACACATTCTGGTTTTCTTTCCAAGGGTCCATAGTCCACTCACTCAATCCTGTGCAAAGGTCATGTTACTATGGATATGACCTGCAAGAAATGTGTTGCCTCAGAGCAGCACAAGTCACATGAACAGGCTGAAAGCCAAGACTTGCTGATTCACAGTCCTGTAGGATTTTCATGCTTGTGCTGGGTTCACTGCAGAACAGTCCTTGTGCCATCAGGTCTATGTTCGTCCTTTAAAAGTGTTCATGCAGGTGTAGCTCCCAGAAAACTTGTGGATTTCTTCAAGTGCTGCCTGGGGGAGAATGCTGCAGTAGAAGCAGAAAGAAAAGGAGCAGATGAGACAAACCCCTCAATCTGTTCTAATGAGACATAGGTAAATATGCATTTACATACATAAATATGCAAGTGCTCAAAAATCAGCTAGTGAGAGACACAGACAAAGCTGGCATCAGTTTCCTGCTGTGAGGAGACCTACAGGGAGAAAGTTCCATCCAGTCACTCTTTCTCTACAGAAATATTTATCCAAAAAAGTCTGTAAAAGCTGTAACTTGGAAGATATCATTGTGTTTTATTCCTTCTAAATACTGTACTCGGCTATACACAAATTTAACCTGAATTCTCTGGTTAACTTGCCAGCTGGCTGTCCAAGGCATGTGGACTCATCCTAAGGTATGGATAGAGACCTGATTTCCTGACAGCTACTGGAATGGAAAATAACCTATTAATTCTTACAATAAAATGGAACAGCCTTTTTTCTTGTTGACAGAATTTCTCAGAACTTTTACCCCAGATTTTACATTCCAAGCAAAACATTTACTGTGAATTATTTTTTTCTTGTTTGAAATGCAATACTGAAATTATTTTCCACAGAAGTCTCATTGCCTTGTTTCACTTCCTGACTGCAGCAGCTTTTCCAACGGCTTTACTGCAAACTGTCATGGAAACACAACAGTGAATGTCCTCTCTCAGTGGTTGTTCCAGGATATGAAGCTATGATTTTTTTTCCTTAGGGACCTTAAAACTTTAGTCCTGATCATACACAAAAATATTGATTTAATAGTTTCACTGATGTAACATAGGCAATGCTCTCTAAATGGAGGTGGGATGTCTAAGCTTTATGGTTCAGAAATCCTGCACAATAAAAAGCCTGGAGTCCAACAAGTGACTTAATAAATCCCTATCAATTACCTGTGTAATTTAATTATTATGAAATTCCCTAGACAAAAATCCAGTATACACCTCAGGAATCCAAATTTTGGGAATGAAACTGGTTTCAGAAGGGGTTATACAAAGAGAAAATATCTCCAAAGGGAATCACAGAATGTGTCTTCCTTTTGCTTCCATGACTGTCTTTCAAGGGAAGAGACGAGAGAACAGTTCCAGTCAGCCTGAGCTTTGCCTCAGGGAACAGACACAGAGCCAACATTCCTTATGTGGCCAGGCTATTGCTGGGCAAAGGAAATACTCACCTTTTTAGGATAACAAGAACATGCATTGTCCATGGAAGGAGCAGGAAGGCTTGATTCATCTGAACAGCTTCTACCGTCCTCCTTGCCACTGTCTCCGGCTTGAGAGGGGGAAAAAGACTGGGGAACCTGAAAAAAGAAAATAAAACCCAAAATAATTACATGTGAACCAAGCTCTGTCTTTAAGGTGTCACTGTCCAAGTCCTGTTACTCTAGGTTATTGCTGGTTACTGGCCAGGACCAGTTATGTCTCTAAGAGGCAGAAAATTCCAGTTCCAGCCAAAAAGCCCAAAAGCAGAAAGCCCAGTTCCAACCAGTACTACTGGGTTTGCTAAACAGTTAAGAATGTACATGTTGGTGCCCTCAAGGAGAAGTGGCAGAGAGCAGAGCCCTGATTCAGGGCTTTTCTTAATTTGAATGCAAACCAATACCAAATACTGCCTTTTCAGTGATGGTATTTTTCCTTTTACTCTCTGTTCCTCTTTGCTTGATTCAAATCCTTGACAGGTGAAAGACAAATTATTTTCCTCCACTGCTTTTAATACCAAACATAAAGCTTTTCCCAGCTCCTGCAATAGCTTGACACTGCAGATTTTCTTGACTAAGAGAGCACAGTCTGTATTAACAGGTTATTTTACCCACTGTAAAAGATTAATTTGGACAGCCATTACTTGTTCTCTTGGACAGGGGTAAAAAGGAGGTACTGATAGTCTCACTTCAGTAAGTGGCTGTCACTCCTTTCACTGGGAAATGAGTATTCCAGTGAATAAAGAAAGAACTTGTACTGTTAATTCTCAAGTCATTTGTAGACTGGTCCTTTTGCAGGACCTTGATTGCAGTGTGCTTCCCCTCCCTCTCTGGTATGGCCTGAACACATGCAGGGAAAAACAGGTTCCAGTTCTCTCTGCAGCAGCCAATGTCTCCCCCGGCACAGGCTGCAGGAATATCCCAGCACGCTCAGGGAACCAGTCTGATGAGTCCCAGGTGGCCTGAAGTGACCCTCTGTTCCCAGGCAGCCAAATGAGACATCGAATTCTCTTAACTAAATGAAGCATTAATTAGGAGTGTATTCTGATGATTCATTTAAAATGAGATGCTTTATTCTAGTTCCCCTGGACTGACCTGATTCTCATGCCCTGGAACATCTCTGTGCTGGTGTGGAAGGGCAGCACTGTGGTGGCATTCACTCCAGGACAGTCCAGCAGCCCCAGGGTCAGGCTCTCCATGAAAGCAAAGGATGAGGCTTTGGAGGTGCAATAGTCAATGGCACCAGGGATGGCTGACAAGGCCAGGACAGAGTTCAGACAAACAATGTGCCCATTCTGCAGCTCCAGCATCCTTGGCAGGAATGCTTTGGTGGTCTGAAGAAGAAGTTAAAAGAAGAAAAGAAAACAAAAAAAAATTGCTCAGCAATGATACAACAAAACCAGCATTGACTGAAAAAAAGCAAGGTGACACAGGCACAAAAAGCCCAAGTGTCCTGTTCATTATGTCAGGAAAGGAGTGGCAGAGGACCTCGCTGCGTTGTCATTTTCTGAGATTCCAAGTGGCCAAAGTTTGTGCAGAAACACAACAAAAGTCTTTCCCAGCACATATATAAGCAGTACCCCCAGATAAGGGCCACGAACAGAGTGCCTTCTATGCTTAAGAACTTTATTGGGATAAAGTCTTCAACTAAGTGATGAAATCACAAGAAGCTCTTTTTCATTTCTATTGTCTGATTCAAAATGCACTGAGTTTCACAGCTCTCTTCCCTCTAATCCCACATTCCTCTAATATCCCCAAACACATCAACATACAGGAAACTCCTCTGGGAGCTCAGGCTTTGACAAAGACATCAAATGTTTTACTGGAAATCACAGAGTGGGAATGAAGAGCATCAAATACTGAGTACTACTGAAAAAATTGTGTTTATTTTTGACCTCTTTCCTCTAGCCTTTGCCCCTCACATTGTTTTTTCTCTCTTGTTTTCAAGACAGACTGGTTTTACCAAGCATCCCTAAGAAAGACCTATGAGCTGTAATCTGTCACTGTCCTTCCCAACTCTTACTACATGGGACACAAGAGCTTCTCTCACCCAGAACTGTCCCAGGGTGTTTATGTGCTGGGATTTGAGCAGTGCATCATCGTCGCTGTCCATCAGGCTCTTCCCATGGACCACAGCAGCATTGTTCACCAGGATGGTGATGTCACCCACCTGCAAAAATAAAAAAAAAAAAAAAGGCAAATTACTTGTGATAAACTATTCTCTCCTCACAAACCAGCCATTTCCATTAGAGCTGAATAGCCATTATTGCCCAAATACATTGCTATTTCCAGAGCTTTTGACATTCTTGCCTATGGGCCTTGTAATCCTTTGGATCACCTCACACAGGTAGCTGGACTTGGTACAATCTTATCTGTATATGGTCACTCTTCTTTTTTCCCAATATATTTCTTTCCTCATCAAATACTGAATCACAGAACCACAGAACTGTTAAGGTTGGAAAAGACCTTTGAGATCATCAAGTCCAACCACCAACCTGGCTCCACCAATGTGTTCAGCACTAACCCATGTCCCCAGGAGCCACATCCACATGGTTTTTGATCAGTTCCAGGGATGGTGCCTCCACTGCTGCTCTGAGCAGCCTGTTCTGATGCTTTACAACCCTTCCACGAAAATGTTTTCACTAATATCCAATCTAAACCTCCCTTGGTGCAACTTGAGGCCATTTCCCCTCTCCCTATCCCTCATTCCCTGGGAGCAGAGCCCGACACCCCCTGGCTGCACCCTCCTGTCAGGGAGTTGTGCAGAGCCAAAAGGTGTCTCCTGAGCCTCCTTTTCTCCAGAGTGAGCCCCCCCAGCTTCTTCAGCCCCTTCACAAGGAGTGCTCTCCCAGACCTTTTCCCTCACGGCCTTGGCTTGCCGATAGACTTCCTCCCGGTTTCCTACATCACAGATGAAGTAGTGGCACTCTGTCCCCATCATCCTGATCTCCTCCGTGGTCTCCTTCAGGCATTTCTCAGTCCGGCCCCACAGGATGATCTGCAGCAAGAAACTTTTGTTAGAGTCAAACTGTTTCTGTTTCATATCTAAAATAATTAAAACATGCTTCTGACTTTAGCAGTTTGATGGAAATCTTTTATGTGTTTTCACTGCCAGGGCTGTTGTTTTGCTTCATGTAAGACAAGCAATGACTTTCTGTTACATGGGGAGTATCAAGTGGGACATGTATCCCACTGCTGATCCTCTGTTTACAGATTCTTTACAAGCAACACAAACTAAAACACAAAATCAGATCTTAAGCCTAACAGGACTGGTATACAGAACGTTTGGGAATTTTTCTGTATCCTGTCATTTCAAATCTCTCCCTGGTATTGCTATACACACCTACAAAATGACAAATTTATCCTAAAAGTACAGACCTTCCTGAATATCTGGTGTGTTCTCTACTTCTTGTTTTATGTTTGGAGACAAAATCTGCTCTGCTGTAAAATGTACTTTTTCAGCCTTGCAATGCTGATTGCAGGCTGGTATCTCAGGTGCATTCCAAACAAGTGTTCATTCTACTACAGGCTTCTAAAGTGAGAAATTTCAAGCATGAATTTATTTTGTAGCTCCTATATGCAGGATTTCACTTGCCACTCCCTTTTAACACAGTAAAAATTAAACACTGCTTTTTGTACAAAGAAAATCCTGAATGTTCATGGAACAAACATTCAAATAATGGAGCATGGATTTGGTTTACAATGAGACATAACCAGCCAACCCTATCTGCATTTCCACACCATCAGTGAGGTCAGAAATAGAAATAACTTGAAAAGTCACCAGGTTCATTAACTTTCATCATGGGGCTTTGTCCAGTACAATTCTTTCTAGTGAAGCAAAACCATCAAGTTTGAGATGAGGCTTCCACCATTGTCTTTCAAACATTAATCTGCAGCTAAACAGATTTAACCACAATACTTTTTTCTGAGTATACAACCTTATTTTCTATTTCTTTTAAGGCTACTGGAAGGAATATAATTTCATCTCTGTTACCTAAGACATCTATGAATGAACTGATCTATTGTTTTTGCTCTTCAACCAAGTCTTCTCAGCACTCATCACGTTATAAATGGTGAGTCACTGTCATTCTGCAAAAAATAAATTACTGAATGGAGCATGTAACTACAATCAGCTGACTGCTCTGTGACTCTAAAAGCAAGATCCAGAAGAGAAAGAAGAAATGGTTGCCACATTGAAAATGCAAAATTATGCTGCTATTTCTGAGCATGTATGATCCAGGATTATAGTTCCTTCTCACACTACTGCGTATTGAGTCTGTATGAATCTGACCAGTATATTGATTTTTAATGGTTAAAAATTAGCACACTTAAGCTTCAAAGATGAAAGAATCTTTTGAGTTTCCCAAAAGTTGAAAGAACAGAAAGAAAAAGGTCTGAATTGCATCACTGCTTATAGCTCAGTCCCTGCAGATAACTTAATAACAGCCAGATAAACATAATAAAATTACGTGTGCAGTATTCTTACGCCACAACAAATCCCTGGCAGGGAGCTTTAATATGCTTATTTTTAAGAACTAGTTAAGCTTATCTCATAACTGGTACTAAAACTAATCTCTGGCAGGGTCAAAGAGCTCTTCAGTGTACCTGAGCAAGGCTAAAATGCCGAAGTACTCAAATCCTCAACCATCTCCTAAATGAGTTACATTTACAATTAATCCCATTTCCATGTCATTGGCACATGTGTGAACACAAACACATCCAGACTGATAAGATTTATATCCTCAAATTCTCCAGAGCACTAACGAATCTGGTTAACCAGAAACTTCAGAGCGTGTATAAATATGCCAGAGCCATTTCATGGGAAATCTTATCTCAGGGGAAGTAATTTTCAAGGAAAAAAGCTGTGATCACACTTAAAAACTGTAAGAAAGCATATGGCTGAAATTGCAGCTTGTGCACTGGCCTGGCTTCCAAAGTCCCAGTGTATCACCCTTGGCCATCAGGGCTTGGCATCTCCTCAAAGCTTGTAAAACTGATGGCTATTTACTCACTTCTGATCCCAGGGCTAGACCGAGCAATATTTTTCATGTGTACACTGCAGACTTGAAGGGAAATCAAGAACATGTGAGAAATTTCACAAGCTCTCAGGAAGTATTTACAAAACACTGTTCAGCTGTGAGCACATGCACACTTGCTCTCCCTTCCACAACCCACATGGAAAGGGGAGGAAAAAACCACCACAAAATGTCAGCTGCAAACATTGAGTCTGATGCCCACAGAGTTTTGCATTTGGGTGAACTTCACCCTCTTTGCAGGGTTGGATTAGTCAATGCACACACTAAAAAAATAAACTGACTTGTTGAAGAGTGATGGAAGGTAGGACAGGAAGAGGAGAGAAAGAGAAATAAGGTGTCAGACAAGAAGAGTATAAGGCAGGAAGCTGCCCCCACATATCTAATAGTCCACTGCTATTGCAAAATAAAAGGTAGATCCCTCACTCCTCACTTCAATCTGTTTCAAACATCCGTACAGCCTCCTATTCCCAGGAGCTGCCACTGATGCATTGAATGTCAGGAAATATACTTGGAAGAATAGTTAAGCAAAGGACAACCTCTCAAAGGAACATCTGTCTGTGATGCAACTCTTGGAAGTAATACTTTTTTATGCCTCAACAGTTTTGTTGGGACCTTTAATATCCTACAGGCAAGTCTTGCAAGGTGACCCCGTTAAAATCTGGGCCATCTGAGGAAGACAGAATTTGCTGCTTATCCTGCTGACAACATTAATTTCAGCACTGATTTCTTTCCATGGGAAGTTTTTGTGCCTTTGATACTGTCCACACTCAGGTGAAGGCTTCAGCCTGTGTAAGAGAAAGGCAGTAAATAAAAGATCATTCTTTTGTGAGAGGTCCCTGATGACCCAGTGGGAAGTGAGGGCTCCTGCCACTATTTCTGCTACTTTTTACAGATGGATAAAACTCAGAACTCAATACAATGTGCTTTTAGTCCAAATTCAAGCTTGTCTGCTCCTATGAGATCATATGAGACTTTCAATTTCTCTCTTACATCTGGCCAGACTGAATTGGCACAGGCTTCCCCCCAGCCTCCCAGGACATCAGATTTTACAGCAAGACAAGTCTGGAGTTGCTGCATTTGTCTCAGAGTTGAGGCTTCTGTTGCTCCTGAACATCTTTAGGGAGGGTTTGGTTTAGTCTTTCTGCACAGGCAATAATACACCAGTTTCCTGATGTTCCTGATGTTTTTCTAGGTCCTTACTCTCCTATTGCCTCCTGAGATTTTCTACAAACTCCTCAGTTCTCTGCCCTCCTGCATTCACCCTCTTCTGCAAAATGTGCCATTAGGGATGATCATCCATGTTCTTAATGCTCCTGAAACAAACCCTTCTGCTCCCTGTTGACCTGATGAGCCACCCTGGGCCTGGGGCTGTTTGCTGCTGCCCTGTGAACTCCAGTTACCCAAACACTTGGCTCTTCACTTCCCTTGAGAGGCAACCCTTGGGATACAGGAATATTACTCTCTGCCCAGTAAACATCAAGGAAGGCATCACTCCACTTCATCCTGCCCCAGCTGGGATTTGAGGACTCTGCACTCATGAGGAATCCAGACCTGTGGTTTCCAAAATGGTCCATTTTATTAGGAAGCACGATTTTTCAAATGTAGACATGCCTCAGAGTCTGGTCTGTCTCCTCTTTCCTTTCTAAGTGTAAGTCTAAATTGGCAATAAGTGTGTCCCAAATGGAAGCTGAGAATGACTCCAACAGACACAGAAGTTCCTGTCTGGACAGAGGAAAATGTGAAGGAATAAGGAGAGGCACCACGTTCACGATTTCCCAGCCCATCAGGATAGTGCACAGCCACCCCATTCACCGTAACTTAGTGGTGGACAGAGGAATATTTAATTTGCATTTTGGATAAATTCTTGGACAGGCAGTTTTCCATCCTGGAAAGAATCCAGCCCTTATTTCTTCCCCCACCCCCTGCCCTTCATCTCTCACTATCCTCCTCTGCCTGCCTGTCCCTGCCCCACCAGACACGCTCTCCTTTCACAGAGTTACTGACCAGAAAATTGGCGAGGGCAGGAGCCCGGGGAGGTGAATAATCCCTCTCCAAGGCTTCCTGCCCGCGTTTACCTCGGCGTGACCCCGGGCTGGCAGCAGCCAGGGAGGCAGGCAGGTAGAATGGGAAAGCCATCCCTGACACTGCAGGCAGCAGGGCAGGATCCCAGCACTGGACACAGGGAAAAAGAGATTTATGATGACGGAGGAACTCTAAGTACCCTCCTCCCCTTAATGAACTTCAAAGCAGGCAAAGGCTGTGACATCACACTCGGTGCAGATTTTCTCAGGATTTATTCATGGAATTTTGCAAAACAAACCTTATCTGTTGATCTGGAGTCACAGAGCTCCTTATCTGACCTTAGGAAAATCCTTTCAGCTGGAGGGGCAGGCGCTGCATCCTCTGCTCCCAGAGGGCTCGTTTAACTCTGGATTTAATCTGCTAATGAGGCCTGCCCCGAGGTCGGAGGGCAGTCAGAGGGAAAGGTTTTGCTGCTGTTGGACCAAGGCACGGCTCTCTGACAGAGACCTGCACTGACTTCGTGCCAAAAGCCCCAGTCCTGACTGCAGGGCCAAAGCCTGACTTTCACCATAACTCTCCAAAAAGAGTTATGCTTCTGACCACCGCAAAATCAGATAAAGCCACTAATTTAAATAAACTGGTCTAGACTGAAGCTGCTATCAACCACAATATAAACACATGATCAATGCTTCCAGAGACTGAAGGATATTACTAGTGCAGGACACAAGGTTAGAGCTAACTTTACATCACTTACATGCTGAGTTAACTTGTTCAGTCCGATTTTACTACTAGCACAGTTCAAGAACAGCAGCAAAGGAATGTTGCCCTTTTAATTCATCAATTATTTTGGCACTGTACCTTCAGCAAACCCCCAGTGCTAGAATTTCTACCTCCAGTGAGCTGGAGCAGTACTGGAAACGCGTCCTACCACAATTGCACTTCTGACACCAAACATCTGCTATTTCCAGACACTCCCCTTGGGTTATCTGGGTTGTATTTGAGTAAAGAACAGTTCACTCTTGGTCTTTTACAGCACAAGGTGGGTTTGTGATTAGCAGATATAACTTCTATTCTGAAAGTTTCTCCATTTTACGATTCATGAAGCAATTCTCTGATATAATCTGAAAGCACTGAAAGATTGAAGTGTTGCAGAGAGACATGAATGCCCTTCCTGCCTGATCTCATTATTGCTGCCTTCACAAATCAACCACAACTCCCAGCCCCAGATCAGCAGAGATAGGAAGTAGTTGGTAGGTCAACACATTTCATTCCCCCTTTCAACCTCCTTCCTAGTCCAGTGGAACAAAAGTTGCTCTGTGTGAGCTGGTATCTGTAATTGCACAGACCTTTGTTCAAACACAGAAAGCCTTTCTGCGCCCAACACTCAGTTCCTGCATACTTTTAGGAAGTACAAAGTGTAGATAATCCACTGAAGTATGCCAGTCTTATCCCTCTATATTTACAAAGCCTGGTAGTACTAACTCACAGTCTGTCCTCCGAAAAAATGCATTCCAGTGTGTCCCATAATCCTGGCAGAGTTTTGCATATCGTGAGAAAGGGAAGCTAAATCCCACAGCCTCAAAAGCTCCACGTCTTTTGCCTGTCAATGGCAGAAGGGTTTTCTCCTCCACCCCTTCCCCTCTCTTGGCCCCAGGCAAAGGCAGACAAGTTCTTTCAGGAGTTCTCCATGGGAGAGGCAGCTAAAGGGTGATTACTGGAACAGGGAAAGGTGTGGCCCTGCAGTGTGAAAAGCCAATCTTCGCTTTAGAAAGGAAAAAAAGAATCTTGTGATGCCTGAAGTAGGTCAAAATACTTAACCCAGCCAGTTAGTGACACTTCTTTAAAGGTAAGCAAACAAAACAGGCCAGTGGGGAATTTCTCTCAGTTCCCACAGCAAATATCAAAGCTGTAAGAGCCAGGTATGAGAAAGGTTGAATGTTAACGTAGAGAATAAAGAGAATAAGCCTACGTATCTATTTTACACACAAGCTTTTCCAGATTACTATTTAGCAGTTGTAAAGCCTGTAAGAATTGAATTTAAATTTACTCCTGCCACCCTGGTAAACACAAACCACAGACATTATTATAAACTGGTTTAAATCCAGGAGTAACATATAGTAGTGAGATTAAAAAGAAGGGCTAGAGAAGGAGACTAAAGAGTGAATTCCAATCCTTTCAGTCTAGAGTTAGAACTTTTATTAGTTTATATGTTGACTTAGCACTCAATGGGATTAACATTATTCACCTAAACAACAATCAGTTCCAGTTGTACCCCAGTCATGTTTTTTTCCCTCTGAAAGAAACCAAACAGCACCTAAAAAAATCAGAGGAGTATGTCAACACCTGCCTGCTGCTCAAGAGAGGCTTTCCTTGGAAAGAAAACGTGTGATTTTCTGTGTGCACAGGCATTTAAGACCAGCTCCCCCAAAAGAAAGGAACAAATGCCCACTGTTCTCACAGTCAGGACTATGTAAGGACAGGTGGCCCCATGCTGACTTTTTTTTTTTTCCCTGTTCTTTCCAATTGCTTTCGTCTGCAGCACGAACTGCGACTCCAGACTGCCTTGGGAGCAACTCTTCCCAGCTCTGCTCAGAGCAGCGGAGGAAGGGGAAGGGTGAGGGTTGTTTGCAAGGAGAGGTCAGGCAGGAGTCAGCCTTTACAATCCCATTAACGCTGCGACAGGGTCAAACCGAGTGCACGTTCCAACAAAAAGCACCAAGTGGCCACAAGCTGCCACCCTGGAAGGTCCCTGGAAGCATCTGTGGGGGGAAAAAAAGGACAGACTTTTAATGGTGAATGTCTTGCCACACCATGTGTGAGAAGCGGCCGCTGCTCCAGGGATCCAAAGCACACAAAGAAATATCCCGCAGTAAAATTCTCTGGCTGCAAAGCAGGAAGAAGTGGCGTATCTGGGGGTGGGGAGAGGGGTTAGAATAGTTCTGTATTTGAGGTAAGGCTTTGGAGACATCCACCAATAGAAATATAATACTCCACCCTGCAAAAATAACTAGTGTGCTGCTGCCGCCTCCGTTTGCTTGGCATGGCATCCCTATAATCCAGATTCCTATAAACGTGTCCACAGAGATCTCAGGAAATTGTGGGGAAGGTAAATACTCAGGTGCAGAAAGCCTTTTTGTCCTGCTAGCTCGCCAGACAAGATGAAGCGATAGAAAGTCAGTAAATAACATTTCAAAGGGGAAAAAGAAATTTCTACAATGGTCTGACAGGACATGTCAGCATCACTGAAGGTTAGCTGTGTGCACATTTTTCTTCCAAAATGCTGCATTATTATTTTTACTTGTTGCATATAACCCTCTAGGTAAAGAACATGTGGCAAGGTTAAATGTTCATGTAAGAGAGTTAAACATTTACCACAACGCCAAGTTATGTCTACACTGAACAGTAACTGTTCTTGGAAAGCTAAAAAAATCCCAAAGTTAGATTACCAGGTAATGTTAGGAGAAAAGGACATGTGGAATTAAAAAGTGCCTCCAATATAGTATTATTTCACCTGACTGGGCAAAACTGCCCACAAATTGCCTCTTCAACCACCAATTAACTGAAAAGTCTGCTACTTCTTAACTAACAAAATGAAAAAAAAACCTGACAATATAAATGTATGTAAAAGAAGAATTAAAGAGCCCTGGGTGCCAGTTCTGTAGAGTTTGCCCTTCTATTTCTGAAATGAATTCTGTAGCAGACCAGCCTAACCTTGAAATGCTGGGTGGTTTTAACTTCCAGTGGAGAGGGCTGGCCACTGCATCCATCCCCCCAGGACAGCACTGACTCCCAGGCTAGACCCTGCACAGCTTATAAAAGCATTAGTTATGCTGCATTACCAGTTTAAAGAATTGTCAGCTTTAATTCAGAACACCTTCAGTTTTACCCTAAGCTAAACCATGATGAGCAATTCACCAGCACTTCACTTATTTTGGGGGATACATTAAAAATTCTCTACAAGCTCTATAAAAATAAAAAAAAAATGCAGATTTATCAATTAGATGCTATACTCAAAACACCACTGAAAAGAAAAACTAGGGAAGGGTTTAAATTTATTAAGCTGGGAGAAGGTTTGCAACAAAAACAGCCATGGAAACCTAAGGGTGAATAATGATTCCAATGCTGTCATTATAAACTGCCCTCCAGAAAGGGCCAAAATATGCTCCAGATCATCCATGTACATAACAGGATGCAGCTCTTGACTGAAAAAATAACTTCTTCTGTAAGGCTACTGGAGAAGTATTGGAGTTAAAATAGCCTGCCTTAAATTTGTGTATAAACTGAACACCAGCAACTGCTCCAGACAAGCTCCCCTTAAAGCCTTTCTCTGCCTCCAGAAAAAGAGAACTTGCTACCATTTTCAAACCATATAAAAGCTCTCAAAAGGTGCCTTTCTTGTAAGAATTTCAGTCAAAGAAATAAAGGGCACTGCTTAGAAGAAAGCTTCAATATTGAAATGCTTAACTGGTTGCCTATCTTTTCATGTGCTTTTCAAAATGTTATTTTTTTAATGGTGGCTGTTGCTATGCAACAGGGCAGAATCTCTAAAATCTATTCATGAGTTGTACAAATGGCAGTTTTCAGGACATATTTAACTCTCTCAGTCTATTAAGTCAAAGAAGGAGGATGGGAATCAGAGGACTGTAAGCTTCCAGAGCACAACACCCCCACCAGGGGTACAGCATGCCTTGAAAAGGGTCTTTCACTGATTATACAGTATTTTTCAATACACTATTAAGATAAAGTAGCTACCTTGCTTGCAAAAAATGTGAAAAACAGCACAGCTCTGGTTAAATAAAATGATATCTATATGTAGAAACAAAAGCTATATACATGTTTATTACTTTTACCCAGACATGATCAAAGCAATTCAAATTCAGATGCTGCCACAATGATAGTTATTTAAACAAGAGGAGCTGGTCAGGCAGTCACAAATCCAGCTTTAGCACACTCCTAACTTGCAGCTGACTGGAAGTTGCCATCCTTTGGATGTGACTCCATGCTTTTCAGGCCACTGCAATGCAAAATGAAGTTCATTCACTTCAATGTGAACATAAAATCAATTAAGTTATCACAGAACATGAGGCAAACCTGACTTTCCAATAAAATAAACTATATAAAGTAACCTAGTCAGTAACTGAGATTTAGCTGAGGGGCAGAAATAGAATATTGAGGCACAGTCATTCTCAGTGAGTTCAAAGGTAGTCACAAGCACAGCTCTTTGCCTGAAGGGTTTCCTCCCTGCCAGCAGCTTCAGAACATTGGGGATCTGGAAACTGCTCCAAGAAAGTGTGTGAAATTTAGCCCTAAAAAAACAGGCCTATTTTTGGTTGACTCACATTCACTTTTTGCTTCCACTGAAATATAAGTGACAAACCCAACTGAAGTAATGGCCTGAAGGACAGCAATCCCCATGTGCAGCAGTGGGAGATCTGGGATGGATTGTCAGTGTTGGAATTGCACTTAGAAACCTGGATCCTGAAACAAAG
The DNA here is from genome assembly GCA_013400435.1 of Pycnonotus jocosus. Lineage (NCBI taxonomy): Eukaryota > Metazoa > Chordata > Aves > Passeriformes > Pycnonotidae > Pycnonotus > Pycnonotus jocosus. Next base: position 97,770 of record VWYP01025805.1, on the reverse strand, counting down.
AACACCACTTGGCCTAAATCTGAGACTCAAATGCAAACCAAAAGTGGTTTAACTGTTTTTACTGATCCCAGTGGCTAAAGAAACCGTTCTAACTTCATCCCAAATATGTCAACTCCCTCTGAGATGGGTCCTTTTTCAGTCTATAACCAGCATTCTGTTTATTTAGTGCATTTCCAATTTCAACAACAACCTGAAAACATGTAGTTTATATTTTAAAATATTTTATAAATGTAATTTATTTCCAGTGGTTAAGAATTTTCTATCTCTTATTGTCCCTTTCAAGTCAGTGAGGAAGAGAAAATAAAATCCCTTTATAGATGTAAGATGTTCCTCTAAATTTCTGGGTTTGCACAAATGCTGGACTAAGATGAGACAGTGTCAGTGGTCAAAGGCATCAGGAGAGCTCAGTGAGAGCTGTAAACAAGTGCAGTGATGTCAGGAGGAGCTGGCTGACCCACTGCTGAACTCTGGCTCTGAAGGACATGCGAAGTGCCAGATCCTTTTCCCACACATGTGTGCACACACACATCCCCCTCCTTTCATCAGAAAAGGTGTCACAGAACAATCTGCCACAGTTGCACATCATCACCCAGGGAAATAGACCCTGGAAGCCCTTTTGATGGCTAAAGGCTTTGCTTTTGAAGAGACAAACCTACTTCCACACAGCAGGGACAGTGGTCTCTGAGGGGCCTGGATTACAAACCAGTAACAAGAAGCAGAAAGCTACAGCATTGCACAACCAGCACATCCCAAACCCAAAATCAAACAGCTTGGTTCAGCGAGGCAGGACTCCTGCATTTCCCAAGGGCCTTGGAAATATTCTGACATAATTCCTGATCAGCTCACTGTGGCCAGAGCCAGCCCTGAACTGTTACCATTTGGGAAAGAAGCATTTGTACTAGCTGGATGCCTTTAATATCCCACTTGGAAGCATGACCTCGTCTCTTTAAGGCTCAGTTTGTCCTCATAGGGAAGGTTTTTTAGGAGTTGAGTACAGAGAATTTGAGGTTGTAGTCAACATCAAACCAAGCTGCTGAAAGGGGATGTCAGGATTTTCCATTCCCTCTGCACCAGGCTTCGCCCAGGGAAGTGCTGATCAGAGACAAGCTGTCTGTGTTTACTGCCAGCAAGGAGACTGAAATGACAGATCGAAGACAAATAACTAATTTAATCTTCATGTAGAAAATATCTGCCTGCCCATTGTTACTGCTGATCCATTCTGTTGAAGAGCACGGAAAGACAAACTGTTCAGTGTCTTTAGAGCAACACTCTTCACTCCCATTAATTTAGACCCAGTATATTTGAGTTTTTTCTTGAGGTACAGTAAAAAGATTACCTAAGAATCTCTGTTTTCAAGTAAAATGGTGCAAGTTTGTCAGATCTTCAGACACAAAGAAAATCTTGGGTGTACCTGGTGATTCAAAGGGCAAATAGAAAAAAACCCCAGTTATAAGCATATAAAAGATCATAGTTGTTTGAGTGGTGACTTCTGCCTTCTAAATGTAGGCATGGCCATAAAGGAGACATTTGCTCCTTAGTGGAGCTTCTAAGAAACACTGATCTTCAGTGCCTGAAGTTTGACTTTCTGATACAGGCCAGTCAGCACTCACAGAAGTTCTGACAGCAGGATTCTAGTCCAGGACTTACTGGGAAAGAGGACCTACCAAAATGACAAAGAGTACCCATGGATACACCTGTGCTGCCCAAGAGAAGGGAAGATTACTGAATGAGAAGTTTGAACTCCATTTGCACTTATTTTAAATAGCTCTTTAACTGAGATAAGGAAAGAAATGCATTATTAGTTGTGGGAAATGGATTTGTAGAGAATTTTTAGGGTCTGACAGAAGGCTTACATAATGTGGATATGCATGCAAAATTGTATAAAGACATGAAAGCCAACGATACAAGGTATTATTGTTAACATCTGACATTAGTCAGATCCGACATTAGTCAGGTCACACCAACTGTTACCCCACTTTTATGAAGAATCTTTCTAATCTGTAGCTAAAACTGTATCATACTACAGAATAATCACAGGCAGAGTATTTCTAGGCATCATTTTTACACCACCTCAAAATATGTATAATTTTATGTTGGTTAAGTGTACTCAGAGGTACAACTGGCACAGGTTAGACACTGAGAACCAGGTTTACCTCACAGGCACACACCTAAAGCACAACCGATTCAGCAGAGCTACATTTGTGCTTGCAAACATGGTTTTATTGCCATAAATGGAGCACTGACACATTTGCTCAGGCAGTGTTGAGACAACAGAAATCCCTGTGTTAACCAAAACAAATAAGCTCTGCAGCACTGCAGTCAATAAATTGTAATTAAGAAGGTGGCAACATAAGGGTGGCTGTCCACAAAATCCCATTGTAATTATGCATAGTTTATGGCTAAGCTAATGGGATGAACAATTTAAATTAATTACAAACTCTGCCAAGGTACCCATCTATTCCCAAGTCTATTAATTAGAATCAATTTAATCCCCACTGGGATAAAGGTCAAACAACATGTATTTGACCCTTTTCTCCTGGCGTCAGCATTATCAGCCAATGGATCTGGCAGTTCCTGGGTCTGACTTGTGTGACTCTTCTGGATGTTGACAGGATGCTTTCAAGAACAGAACATCTGACATTAGTCAAAAAAACAAAACCAAAAAAACAAAGCAACAAAAAAACCCCTCATAATTTCTGCTTTATATTCCTGATAAGCATGGGTTTAAAAAATGCCAGAGCTTGTTCTCCCTCGCTGGTCAGCTCTGAGGCTGTAGTTCTCTGTCTTGAAGAGTTTTTCTTTTCAGTCTCCCTTTCCTGCAGAAAACCTTGCAGCAGCAATTGTGTTAGATTTGTGTCTTCAATTTTGGATAGGGATCAAAGTGGAAGTGAACACTAAGCACTAACTAGCATTTGTTAGAGGATTTTAAAATAAATACTCAAACTTATACACAATACTGGAATACTCAATAATCATTAGCTGACATTTTCAAACTGCCCAGAAGGAAAGATACCAAATTTCTAGACCCTTGTCCAATTGTATGGGAAGGAAATCAAGAGAATGATCTTTTTTCTTCTCCCCATCACTCTTGTAGAATCAACTGTCTGCTTCTGTGAACTTCATCATTATCATCTATTTGTCCTATTTTTTTTTTTTTAATTGCCTTAATACTTTTATTCCTCTCAGGTTACTGTCAGGCCAAGCTCTTGGTCTTTGCCCTGGCAATTTGATGTAAAACCACATAGTTCTTGATATGCCAACTCTGAATGTTGCTGATCTCCGTGAGAAATGGAATTCAGAGTCTATTCAGAGTTTTCTAAGTTCCTCCTTTGTAATTTTACTATTCACTGCATAGTACCACCCTAATAAAGCAGATTTCCACAGCAGCCTTAAGAATAACAAAATCTTTGATTCCTTTAAAATGTTTTAATCAAATGCTTTTAGGACTGTATGCATGGATTATGGTCACTCTTAAAGCAAATTGCTGTGCCTGGCTAATTAAATTAGACATTAGCTCAACAGCATGTTTGATTCTTTTATAATGCAGTAAAAACTACCTACAGTGCTTCAGATGGAAATAGTTCTACAAATCTGAGACTTTTTCCTAGCCTGTGCCAGAGCCATGACATAAATGCAACATAAATACAGAGCAGCACTTTTACAAGTCACTGTAGGTGATGAAACGACGCAAATAAAATAGGGATGAATCACTTCAGATAAGTGGAGTGAAACATCATAGCCCAAAACCTTCCTGTCAGCCCTGAAGTTCAGAAAATCCACCTTTTTCCTTCCTGTAGTACAAATAAGACTGAGAATCACACTATGGTTGAGACTCTGGACCTCTGGATATTCTCTGGTCCAACCCCCTGCTCAAGATCAAACACCTCATCTACTGCTTTGACCAGGTCAGCTCATTTTAAATTTCACTGCCTCCTCCTCCAGCTTGCCACATCTGAGCCTCTGTTTTCACTTTCAAAGTATTCACTTTCACTGTACCCATACTCCTATCACCTTTCATTTAGCATCAGGCCTTCTACTGCAGCCTTTACCTCCCAGCATTAATTTTTAAAACAACCTGTCTGTTTTCTACCACACTTCCTGCACCTCTCTAAACGTTCTTCAAAACTCTTTAGTGCTGCTTTTCAAACCCCACCTTAAAACTTCCATTGCTGTGATGCCTCCCCCAAAACTTTAAACTGGCTAAACAAGAGGTGCTGCAGTCTCTGGCTTTAATCAGCAGAGTTCTGTGTTGGTACTCACTGTCGCCTTTTGGTTTTTATCTCCACTGTCACATTTATTTATTTTATCCCTGCCAACCCTGAGGCCAGCATCATCTTTTGCTGTTGTTCTTGTGGAGCACATTTAGTATCTTTATGCTGAACAGTTTTTGTGGGAAGCCAGTTTTTGAGGCACTGCAATGACATTAATATATGACCTCATCTTTAAAACGTTAAGATTTTTTACAGCATTGGCACAGTCCTTGTATTTAGTGGGAAGCCTCATTTAACTGTCTTGATGCCAGACCTTCAGCAGATTAAAAAGTGCTGGATCTTGGTGTGCCAACACAGCATGGTCTCACTGGGACAATATTTTCTCATGACATCACCAAATCTTGATGGGAGATGACAAGACTGTAACTCTGCAAGTTCCACTTCTTGTTAACATTATTTATTCTCCTTACAACATACCCAGCAACAAAAGACAGGTATGTTCCAAATTATAAGTTAAAACAGCTCCAGCCCAAGCTGCTTCACAGACACCAAAGATTTGAGAGCTGATAAATTCTGGTGGTGCCTGCCAGGCAGAGACACTTATTCAGCATGTTATTCCAACTGCTGGCCTTGGCACCAGCACCCAGCACAGGCTTTGTGCCATTGCAGCCTGGGACTCCAAACAAGGACTCTTCTGCCCATCCTTAAATCCAATCAGCAAAGTGGGGAGCTGCCAACAGGAAGCCATGAAATAAAGCTGCCGTCAGGATGTAATCTTCGGAGAAATAAAGCCTTTCTGGAGACCATAGAGCCACCCAATCAGATCTGTGTTCTCAGAGTTTACCAAAAGTTTCAAATTAATGTTTTATTTTGCATTACCTGGAAAAACTTTCACTCCCCAGTTCTTCTCATGTACTTCTGGTTGCTGATAAGTTGTGACACGCTCTAATAGTTCACTGTAAGATTAAGTGCTTAAATTTAAGGAAGATTAAAGAAACCATCATTTAACATATCCCTGAAGCTGCTGCATTCCTATGGTGGTTTCTTTCCAACCACACACACAACAGGCGAGATTAATCACTTACAACCTCATATTTGCACTACAGGTAAATATTCTCGTGACACTGAAATATCTACAGCATAGAAAATGTGCACTTTCCTTTTAAATTACATTATCCTTTTCACACAATGGCAGATTGCCTTTTCCAAACGGTCACTTACTTTTTTGCATTTCAAAATGACTGCACAGAAATCCATTAGACACATGGGCTGTATGTCATTGTGGTACACCACAGGGCAGGAAAAGCATTCACAGTGGGGACAGATGCTCACCTGGCAACAGCTTCTTAGCACTGAAATCTAAATTTATATATATATAAAAAATTTACACTGAGTTTTTTAAAACCAGGCCAAATTAAATGCAGTGCGCCACACTGGCATATTGCATTAGGTAATGTACATCACAACTGTGTCCATTTCTTTTATAAACCTAATTTTAAAGGCTTTCTGATTTCATTATGTTAGGTCATGATGCCTGTTAAAAACAAGTAGAGGGTGATTAATCAGATTCTGAGAAAAATCAGGTCCTCTCAGCTCTAAAAGCGTGGCATTTTAAACCAGCTCTTTTCCTTCTATCAGGACTAATGTTCTCCGGGATGGCCAGATCAGGTCTAGTCATGTTCTGAGCCGAGAAGGAATGAATGTGTCAGAAATCAGTTATTACTTGCAGAACAAAAGTGTTTCCTTGACAACTGGCCCAGCACAGTGGATGTTAAAGCTGACAGAAGCAGAAGGGCTTGCTAGGGTTCCTGCAGGGATCTCATGCCTTTCCATCCCTTCCCCACTCCCCCAGCACATGGTCAGGAATTATACACCTTTGTACATTACAAAAGAAAGGTTTGTAGGTTTGGAATGCTGCAGCCCATCTGGATGAAGTCTGGGGCATATTCCCATTCCCATACACCAGGAATTTGATGCCAGGCAAGAGAGACTCCAATGCAGCTTAGCAAGACTCTTCTACAGGCTCTGGAAGTGCAACCAGAGATGAATGTTTGAGAGTGACAGATATTTTAAGACATTCTGGAACAAGAACTCTTACTGAATTCATGGGAGACACTCACAGCTTTTGTCCTGCACCTCAAAGAAAGGTCACAGCTCTGAAACAGCAGCAGTGGTTGTATCCTTTGCTCTCACTTCAGGAGATCAGGGTTTATTTAATATCCAGCTCTACTCACAGTGCAGATAATCCTTGATCATACAGCATTGGTTGTGTGTTATAAATAAGCTTTTAGAAGGTATATACTAATTCATATGAATCAGGACAATAATAGGGGCCATTCACTTAAGAGTTGGACTCGATCCTTGTGAGGTCCCTTCCAACCTAGAGTATTCTGTGAAATAACATGGCAGTGTGATTCATAAAGACCAAAGTGAAATATTCAAAGACCTACAGATGCAATTTGTGTGAGAGGAGCATGCCATTGATAAACTCATCTCAAAACTTTTTCAAATTTTCCATTACTGGGAATACAGGGCTAAATTCTAAGACCCAATACCATTTTTTTACATAATTTCTCTCCAGTATTCTCAGCCTAAACACAAAATAGCCTCAAATCTTACCCAGCTAAACCCCTCCAATTCTAAAAGGCTTTCAAGCACTTGTAATTCCCCTGAGGTTTTCAGTTCTGTTGGAGAAAGTGAAACACTGAGGGAAACTCCAGGTTCCAGCAGCAGTATGGGCTTGCAAAGCTCTCATCCATCCCTTCCTTGGTGCTACTTCCTCCCTCAACTTCCTCCCATCCCAATTGTCTCTGAACTGAAAGAGGACAGCACAACCAAATGACAAGAAAGCTTCCAAAATGCAGACACTGAGGTCCGACTTTGAAAAATCTGAAAATACCAATGGAAAGAACAGTTGAGATTTCAGGGTTGTTGGATTTTTCTGGAAAGGCCCAAGAAACTCTGCCAAAGTCACCATCAGATAAACAAAAATACTAAATTACATACATGGGGAATCTGTTTCTCTCCTATCATTAACATCTTTTCCAGTTACTTTTATTAGGTTTTGTTGACATTTAACAATGCAGAACACCTAAGAACCAAGCTTCTCTTTCCTGTTCAATCACACCTCAAATCAGATCATCTCTGAACAAAGTAAATTAAAATGACAAGGAAAGCTGTTAAGAGATCAAGGTTTTCTAAAAGAAAACCTAACAAAGAGCAAGACATAAAAAAGACATGGGAATAAAAACTTCTTCACTAGAGACCATCAAACCCCAGGGCTGACAACCTCCTGGCAAAGGCACTATAATGAAACTTCTGTAGGAAAAGCAAATGGCTTTGAGGAAACCAGGCACAGTTTCCCATTCTGCTGAGCAGTGAATGAACCCATTCAGCCCCTACACCCCCTGACTGCTCACATCTGCAGAGGGCTGTTCTCCAACACCAGAAATACTGTGCAAAGGGGCCAGTCTTCCCAATATTAACTGGATTATACAGTACAGTCTTTGCAAAACACCATTAGGCTTTGGAAGTGGATTTTTATTTCATAGGCATTAAATCATAAACTCATAAAAGTCTCTCCTTCTCCCATTTCATTAACACAGACGTTCTCTGCCATTTTGGCTCACCAGAATATCAACAGCTATGAGCCTTGACAGAACTACCAGTGTGTGAGACTGAGGCAGGGGTGATGCTTCATTGACCAAACACTTTTAAGGTACCGTCGAATTCTCAAGAGTTAAAGCAACAGTGAGGATTTTGAATTTTGCAAGCAGCCAAGAAGGGACTGAAAGCAGAAAGATAATTTCTCCAGCAATTCAGCCACTGCAAAGTAGCTTCTCAGCCGGCACTTATGAATCTGGACACAACTCTGGGAAGTTGGATTACAACACTTGAGCACTTCCGGAGAAAAGTCAGTGCTGTTCATCCCTCATCATAACACTAACATGTCCTGGATCATCTGTAACCACTTCATCCCTGCATACAGCTCATTTACATGCTCTTGGCTTTTTCCAGAAGTGCTCCAGGAAGCATTTCAATACACAGTGCCTCCCACAACCAAGTAGCTCTTGACAACTACTTCAAATTACAAACAGAGTATGGATCCTTTGACCTCTCGGTGTACACCTGAACAGGAATGATCTGATTATTAAAGTCTCTCATTGCCTAAAAATTGCTAGCAGTCTCAATTGAAAAAAACAGAACATACACTTCTGAAACTGCAAATGGAACTGGCGCTGCTTTGTGCCCTTATTGGCCATTTCTTTGGAGAGGCCAACAAATAACTGTGAAAAAAACCATCATCTGAGAAGGAAATGTCTCCTAGACATTTATCTCTCTAAGTCACATTTGGGGCACAATGGCAGAGCAATGGGGGTAAAGAATGGGAATCTTTAAGGATTTAAAGGATGGATTTACAAGATCATGCCCAAGAGACTTCCATCCTATTAGATTGAGAATTTTAGTCTCTATGCTCATCAATCAAGTACAAGACGTCGTATTTCCATTTGCATGAACCCTTTGGGGATGTTTTTTCTTGTCATCTTCATAGCTTTAAATGCAAGATCAAATTTTACAGCAGAGGAGTTGCAGATGTGACAATTCATAATCTTGTGAAATACAACATTTGCCATCTTGCGTGGAAACAGCTCCAATGCATCTCACTTGTGAGCAACAAAACCAGCCTCTGAAACTGAGTGTAAGGTGAAATCCCATCCAGTCCAATTACCAGAGAAGTTTCATATCCTCACAGTCCCAACTAACTTATCTTCCTGAAGATTCTAATCTCAAAAATATGGTTATATATCGCCGCCTACCTCCAAAACCCCGCCACTATGTCTGTGTGCACAGGCACTGGGAGCACTTGGTCAGGACAGGCTGCACACCCTCCACCAGAACCTGAGCCCATGGCACTGCTGCCAACCACCTCCAGGCCATCCTGGGCTTGGCCTCAGAATTCCATGCCTCTGCTGGAAGTCTTTTTCTAAACTTGGAGTAAGGTGACTACACTATCTGATAATCAGGATCTGTTCTTGTTTATTATGATCAATAATTCGAGCTTTGCATATTATTGTAAGACAGGTAACACTGTAAAAAGAGAAAACCAGCCAATTTTCACAGGCCTTATCAAAAGATTACTTGCTAGACGCTGCAAGCCTTTTTCATTTCTTTTTGATTGTCAAAGGCAAAGTGTAAAATTGAAGAGGAGTGCCAAGCAGAAAGTTGTGCATGGTACATGGTGACTGCATAAAATCCAAAAATTTAGGGTTGAGGACAGAAGCAGGAAAGAAACGAAATCTCAGAACAAAGGGAATGGAAACTACCACATGTAGGTAAAATTGGCATTAAAACTGCTAAGGAGAAAAAGCCAACTTTGGTTCTCACCACAGGCTGACAGGCAGTGCCAGTACCAGGGGGATCAGAACTTACTGAGGGCCATATATGACTGACTGGATACCATGATGTCACTGGAAAGAAAATCTAATTCAAATTGAGTCAATGCAAAGATGTGAACACCTTGATGACGCACATGAAAACATCCCAAAAGGCAAAACACCCCAAAGTTCTAACTAGTAACTAGCAACACAGAAAATTTCAGAACATCCTATGAGATGAGCACAAAGGTTCCCAATAATTATTTTCATGCATTCTTTCTTTGTACAATACGTAGAGATTTTGTAGATAAGACATATAGATAGAGTACATTCTGTGTTTGTTTACAGTAATTCCATCCTCAGCTCTCTCTCAAACAGCCCTGCCTCCTTTTGGCCCCTGTTCCCTGGTTCCTCAGGGCCATTGTTCAGCTCCCAGCTCAACTGCAGCAAAACAGCTCTTAAATGTGCTGTAGAAATGGTAGCACTTTAATGCCAGAGCTCAGCATAGCAACCAGCCGCTCTAAATAAATAAATAATGAAGCGTGGTATTCCAACAGATAATATAAATACACTTTCAGCAAATTTCTTGGGTCCAAAGGTCAGTCGACTTGTTTGCTCTGACTCCCAGAATGTGTAAATCTCAACATGATGTTTAAACACAAACATAGACAAACATCAAAGTTCAATGCTGACATATTTTACACCTCGGAGTTACATGCCAGAATAGCTCTGTACCACACAGAGAAAACTGTAATGCATGTGTAAGGAAGTGACAAAACACTATCCTGAACTAAATCCAAATTTTTTTCTTTAAATAGCCTCTCATTCTGTATTTTTCATCTTCTTTCTTCTCTATTTACTCTCATTCATCCTCTCACACAGTGCATTTGTGCAGCTGTCTAATTTCACCAGTCATCCCCTTAATTGCCAATAAAAGGGGAGATGAAACTTTCCATCCTAAGACTCATTTCAGGGATCCCTGTTTCTGTATCCCTGATTGATTCACACATATCTGTACATTAAAAACCACAATATTTCAAGGCAAACCACCAGTTCCTGAGCAAGAGAATGGATCCACCAGCTACACTGGCACTTCTGGGCTGCTGTGCAGACCAGCCTCTCTCCTAAAGGAAATGTGCAAATAATCCCACAGCTTCCACTCAAGGTGTGTTCTTCTTGCTGGGTTCTCATTCATCCTCTCTGAACGGCTCTGGGCTGTCCAAAAGTAAAATACAAGGGACTTCAGGAAGCCCAAGAAATTAATTTCACAAATGGAAACCCACAAGGGTGAAAGGGAACACTTCTCCCCACTGACCCAGAACCACCTGCCCCTCTCCTCTGAGATGATTTGCTTGGATATGATCCTGTTAGTTGAGGGCTCACTGTACATGATCCCCACGCCCAGCAGTGCCAGGAAAGCAGCCCAGGAAACAGCAATGGAAGTGAACACTGGCTCCATGCATAGGAATTGCTCAGCTCTCCTTCCCCTGCCATAGGGAAACCTGGGCTGAGGCGAAAACCTCTGCTTTGTCAGCAGAGGGGGATTCATGAGGGGCACCTTTCTCACCATCACGTTTTCACCGACGGGATGGGGAAAGGCAGGATGCAGGGAAGGAGGAGTGGGCAACTTCTGAAATGTAATTGATGTAATGAGTCAGTTCTGCAAAATGAGAGCCTCTCTCACCTTTTCCAAGTGATCCCACCAATCCCACCTAGAGGTGGGGGAACAGGGCTCCCGGGCAGAGCAGCAGGTGGGTGCTCCCCCTCCCCTCCCTGCTCACCTTCTTGACTCCTCTCCTGGCGAATTCCCGGGCCAGGTGCCGGCCGATTCCTCGGCCCCCGCCGGTGACCAGCACGTTCTCCCGGGACAAGTCTCGCAGCTTGGGTGGCAGCACCAGGCACACGGCAGCTTTCACCACCAGATACACCATCTGCACCGGGAACAGCAGCAGGGCGCCCAGCCACTTCCAGATCATCCTCTTCTCCCAGGCAAAGTTCTCTTCCAAACCTCCACAAAACCAAGGTGACAGAAAAAGAAAAGCAATACCCTTCATGCACCCCCAGATGGGTGACAAGTCTTCAACCCCCTTCCAAAACTTGGGGGCAAGAGGTTCTTGGACTGGAAAAATCCTTCTCTCCTTCTAAAAAAAAAAATGGGGGTAGGAGTAAAGTAGTGCAGAAGATCAAGTCACTCCCCTGTTTCTTGATCGGTGTCCTCTGGGATTGTCACACGCAGGTAAAACAGCTTCTTTGCTTTTTAACTGGAAAGCTTTCTTTTAATCAAAAGAGAGGAAAAAAAGACTAGAATGAAAAGTAACCATACATCCCTCTGCTGCGAAGACCCACATAAAAATCCAGTATCCAAACGAAAGGTTTTTATATTTAGAAAAATAAAATAAAGCAGCCTATGTCTCCAAATTTCAGCCTGCAGTGCCTTCCAGGCAGCTCATTTCTATTCTTAGACTCAGGAAATTGCTTAAATAAGACAGAATTACCAGGACCTTCTTTTTAAGAAAGGCTCTATTCAGAGTGAGGTTGTTGTTTTTGTTTTAGTATCTATAAATATCTATAGACGTTCTGTCCTGAGCCGGTTTCAAAGGTTTAGCTGGTCACTGCCTCTCTCTGCCCCCTCTCCCGGTTTTTTCACTTGGAGCGTCTGATCACAGAGCAGGAATTACGCCGTGCACTAGTTCAGCTCTGGCTCTTACTCATTTCTGCCTATTGCTGTCTCTGCCGCTCAGGGCCGCGGCGCTGGGGAGGTTTTATACCCCATTAATCCTGATTGACAGTTAAAGTGTCGGGGCGATTTCACTACTGTTCCTGGGAGTGGCTGCTGCTCTGCCCTCCCCCGCCGGCCGCCGCCGCGCCACGAACTCGCTGCGGCTCGGCGGGCGCTGCGCTGCGAGCGCGGCCAGCAGGGCCACCTGCGGCCACCCTGGGTCACCTCCGGGCACCCTGGGCCAGCTGGGGCCACCCTGGGCTGCCTGGGGCCACCTGCGGGCGCGCCGGGCTTGCTGCGGGCACCTTGGGCAAAGCCTGGGCCAGCCCCGGCCACCCTGGGCCACCTGCGGGCACTCTGGGCATGCTGTGAGCACATTGGGCTTGCTGCAGGCATGCTGGGCATCCTGCAGGTACCCTGGGCCACCTGCGGGCCACCCTGGGCCATGCGGGCACACTGGGATTGCTGTGGGCTTGCTGGGTTCCTGCCATGCTGGGCTGGCTCTGTACCACACTGGGCTTGCTCCAGGTTGCCCCGGGCTCTTTTATGCTGCTTTGGGCTCACTGCATGCCACCCTGGGCTCATGCCACCCTGGGTGCATGCCATACTGGGCTCTCCGCAGGAACCAAAGTGCTCTGTCAAAGCCAGGCAGCCTCTGCCTCCTCCCTCACCTACATGCACCAGAAAGGTGCCCTGCTCTGACCTGAGCGCAGGGAAAAGCAAGTCTAGGAAGAATCGGGGCTGAGTTCAAGGGAGCCATCTCTGCCACACAGCTTTGACAGGGAGCTGCCTGCCCAAGATCAGTGGGTGTGTGGAGGGCAAAGCTGCTTGCAGCCCTGGATTGCCAGCTGAACCCAGCCTAGGCTGATAATCATCAGTATCTAATACCACTGGACCAGTGTTTTTCTGGATAACATGACACCTCATGGATTTTCCATGCTGGAAGATGCTTGCATTGCTGAGAACTGGGGATTTAGCAGGGGGCAGTGAAAAAGGCACACTCTGAGTGACAGAGGGAGACTCACCCTTCAAAAAAGGGTGGTTTCTTCCAATACTTTTTTGTCTGGTGATAAAGGCATACCCAGAAGGTCTCCACAGGACTTTAAACTCTGTTGTAATAGGGGAAAGGGCAAAGTGTATTAAAGCACATCCCCCAGGTCCCTGGCTGTTTGCACTGCCAAGCATTAGACAGGTAAATCAGGATTTCAGTTGTAGAGATTAAGCTTTTCTGAGGAGGCTGTAACTGCACATTCATGCCCAGCCAGGAGCTGTGGCAGCAATCAGAAATAACCTAATATGCAAAGCTCTGAGGATATCAAAGGATCTCAAGGATATAAAACCTGACAGTGTTGTCTTCACAGCTGAACTGGAAAGAAATTTGGGGTTATATGTGCAGGTATCACTAGGGTTCATTAAAATGAATCCAGTCCACACGTTCACTCAGGTCTGGAGCCAGATGCACTATCCTTGGAAGCCATCTAGAGGTAAACACTGGAATTAAGGGAAAATTGGACTTAAAAACACCCTCAAACTTCACATCTCTAGTTACTAAAACACCACCTCAACGGACGTTTGAATCTAAGCATCTGTGAGAGAGAAAGGTGAGTTTGGACGCTGAATCCCTTTAAAAAAATTAACTCACTTTTCTCCTTTGGAATAAAACGTAATTTTGAAAGCAGGCATTCAAAGTGGCCACGTGGGAACAGAGTGTTCAGGTTTTTTGTTGACAAAAAGAAGGGCAGCCAAGTTTCTTGTGCCCCCCACATTCAACAGCTTTCTCACATAGATTTTTAAATAAAAAATACGAAAAATACCTAAATCCTTGAATTTCAGCTCTGTTAGAAGTTCCACAAAAGTTTTAAGGGAAAGAGAAATAAAATTGAGAAGAGAAACCTGCACAGTTTTTACCTTTAACTGCCAGGTTACCTCATATGAAATAAGCCATATGACTGTCACTGCATAATCACAAAGTGTCAGGAAAGAGGGTTTTGAAGAGAAGATGAAGCATCTTAACTGGAAACTGTACACACTGTCAGAATCAGTGAATGTTCCCTAACTCAGCTGTGTCTGAAACAAGCAGAGAATTTCCATTGCCTGTTGGCAGCCTTTAGCACCTTGGTGTGTTTTTACAGTAATACCTCTAGAAATGCAGCTCGGGGAGGCACCTGGCATTACAGTTTTCCTCTTAGTCCAACAGCTCTGGAAGGGAGGGAGAAATTACCCAGAGAACTCAGTGTCTGGCTGCAACAGGAATGACTCAATGTCTGGACTGAGAACAAATATAACAACTTTCTGCTACGGAAATAAGGAGCCGTGTTGAAAATGAAAGGATATGAACTCCATCGAAGTATATTTGGTTTTTTGATTCCTGAGTTCTGGCTCTTTATGCTTAAAGCACCACAGACATTTAAAACAGAAAACTCACCAATATTGCACAGTTAACTTGTTTAGATTTAAAAGAAAATTCATTATTAGTGTAAAACATTTGAAGGTCCTTTGAAGCCAGGGGGAATGGAATAATCTCATGAGCATTTATTTAATGTATTTATTTCCAGCTTGAATAATAATCTAAATATGTATTTTAAGGGATTTTTTATTCATTATGATTTTGATCTATGTACAAAGTTGCTATCAGATTTGAATTGGGAGATAAAAGGCAGTTCTACATATATATTTTCCTTACCTCATCTTCAAATTTCATTAAAGTATGAACTATTTTACTTCTTTACAGCTTTAAATTTTCCTTGAAGCAGTGGAAACTAGTAGATGCTAGTACAAACATACAAAAACAAGAAGCAAAGGCAGATTCATAAGTAAAACTGAAGTTAGTGCATCTTGCATGTAGTAAATAAAAACTGTATGTGAGTTATTTTAAAATTCATATTATTCAACAAAAAAGTCAAATAGCTTTAAATACTACACACACTACATTAGAACTTTAGAGGTATTGTCCCTTTTAATTGCAGTTCTAGTCTGAAAACGAAAAAAGAAAAGGAATATTCTGGAGTTTCATCTGATTGTTGTTACAGCAACTGCTGCACTATTTCTTGGGAAGAAGTCTTTTTCCAAACTGTCACCTTACAAAACCAACATGAACTTTTATTCACAAAGTCCATGTCTGTTAGTGAGACTCCCTAAACTACACTTTCATACCAGGCTGATTATCCAAAGTGGTTTCAATACTGCAGGTACAAATGGACACCCAGCACATACCTTTGTGAGGGTAACAAGGATCTGTCACGTCACAGAGGTTCTCTCTAATTATCAGTCTAAAGTTGTCCCAAAGTCAATCCTGTCCATGTTTCCACTCAGAAGTCCTAAACTAGTGCCCTGAAACATTCCATAAGCAGGCCTGTTAATTCTGTGAAATTGCATCATCTTCAGAATTAATTTTGCATTTTTGGCAGTTGTTTCCTAAACAGACACTCACAACAAAGTATAAACAGAAAAAACAACCAACGCAACAACTTTTTTAAAAAACATTTTCATGGCACCTTTAACTATGTTTTATTCCAGT
The DNA here is from genome assembly GCA_013400435.1 of Pycnonotus jocosus. Classification (NCBI taxonomy): domain Eukaryota; kingdom Metazoa; phylum Chordata; class Aves; order Passeriformes; family Pycnonotidae; genus Pycnonotus; species Pycnonotus jocosus. The sequence goes on along the minus strand of VWYP01025805.1, from coordinate 81,948 downwards.
TTACAAGAGCAAGAAGGTAGTCAGGCTGTCTGGCACACAGTGGGATTCTTCAAGTGGTCCTGTGCAGGGCCAGGAGCTGGACTTATGATGATCCTTATGGATGTGTTCCAACTTGGGATATTCTATGATTTTATGTATTTCAGTGGTAACTCAAGACAGTTTTGGCTTCCATTTGTTGGTTTAGATTTCTGGGTTTGTACTTGTGCAGCTTTTGGACTGTACTTAGTGTAGATTTACTCATATTCTCAGTAAGATCATAGAAACACATTTTTTCTGACTTGTGGTGGCTTGAACAAAAAAAAGGCAGTGAAGAGCACATTTACCTCCAGAGCAAGTTGATATACTCTCTATACACATCACTTACATGGCAGAGCTCCATTTTTGCAGAACAATGTTACCTGGATCTATGATGAGGCTCAGACAGTGTCTGAATGCTCACAGTTCATGTTACACCTGTATTTATAGGCAGAACTGTGTTCATAGAGCCTTTGCAGCCAAGTTCCTATCAGCCTTGGAAGGCTGTTTGTACAAATGAGGTTGCTAAACTGCAAGAACTTTTGAAAGGAAAAGGAGCTGGAAATTAAAACTCTGCTTGAGGCATGTCCGAAAGCCATTTGGGCTAACAATTCTGTGTTTTCAACTTAAAACCCCTCACTCAAATATATACAGTACCAATGGGGGAACACACAACAGCAGTTCCACAATGGAAAGGCTGTGTGACTATAGTGTCAAGTAATACCATTTTTTTACATCAATGCAGGGTTCTTGATCACAGACAATCTATCATGATCACAGAATAAAACTGAAACCTCCTTTAAAAAAGGAAAACCTTCTGCCAAGCTGATCTGGTTTTTGTCAGATGAAGTACTGCTGTCAGATCAAGAGCTAAATTTTTGTGCTTCTTGATTTCATTCTTCCCTTGTGTTCACACTTTCCATTTGAAATGTGTCTCAGTGGTTCTGTGATTTTACACTGTCCTTCTCTATGCTATTAAGAGTCTGATACTGTTGCCTTCTAAGTGGAGTTCTGCCATGGTCTAAGCTCAAAGGAACCGGGTTTCTGGTTAACTTCAGCCTGACAGCAAAGACTCTGTGTCAGGCCTTTTACAAAAAGCTGCATTTTGGTGTCTTAGGGCTTTCCCAGGGTCTTACAACAAAGCAGTGTCATTAGTAAAGATTTAAAATGTCTCACTGAGTAATTCTGAACTCCAGGTGACATCTCTTTCTAGATTCGCAAAGTGTAAAAATAATTGTCTTTATAAACAGAAGTGCTCATAGGGGCTCTCTGGAATTCAAAGGGATGCTACATCACCTATGTGGTACTTGTTCCACTTGCTGAGTTGTTTTCATACATGTTAGAGTTTGTAATTTGTAGTAACTGCCCTTGGTTTTCTTGACTTATCTGTGATTGGAAGCCAGATCTCTCAATATCTTAGGCTGCTTCAAGAGAGAACAATGCAAAAATACCACATGTGAACAGGAATGGAGTGACCATGTTTAGTAACCTGATTGACTCACCTTCTCTTCGGTGCCTGCACTCACTTTTAAGCCAGTCAATATTTACCCATTCCTTCTGACTAACTCCTCAGTCCTGCCAAAACTTCTAAGACATAAAAGGAACTGGGGAAACAGAATTATGTCTTTAAGGCTCTTAAAATTAGAGAAAAGTCCTGAAATCCTGCTAAACCAATGTGACATTGATTTTGACAAGAACTGAAGAGCAAGCTAATGCCTGTAACAAGTTTGTACTGGAAACCTGTAAACTAGCTTAGGAAGGAAATCTCAGGATAAAATATTCCCTGAATTTCTTCTAACAATGTCTTTTAAAAAGAATTCCTTACATGCAGGTGTAGCTTCTTTTCAGAGTGAGAGGTGAAATAATTCTGGGCCTCTGACTGTCCGAAATTTCTTCAAACTTGACAGTTTTACAAAGGAAGTAAAAAAGAAGAGGAGTGTTAGGAAGAGAATGGTGGTGTCAAACAATTTTGACTGGGAGGCTAGGATAGGTAAGCCCACAATGAAATCAATAAACCCCAACCTAGATATTACCTCTCAGAATATAAAAGTAGCTGTAATTTTTCCTGTAGTTTATGTTGTTTTGCTTTTAAAAATCATTCAAGTTAGTGTACCCCCACAGGTCTGGGTGGAGTAGGGTTGGGAGAGCCTCAGTGAAGTGTCCTGCACCTCATCGATGGAAGAGATCAATTATTCCCCAGCTTAGTCAGTTCATTTGCATCAGAATTGGAAAGATTACTGTGATGACAAGGTCCAGGCCTCCTGAGTTAAACTGAGAATTCCGTGTTATAATTTACATGGATTTAATGATCTTCTTATCCTTAACACCTTATCTATCTATCTATCTTAATTTTAAACCACATAGTTCAATCATCTGTACTTGCTGACCTCCACTGAAGTTAAGGATTAGACCTATTCTCTGAAGAATCCAGTCTGGTCACTCATCATCTGATGCTTTATCTCCTATGACTCATCTTGTTTACTCATTCCACACAGCTAAATATTTTTTTTACCCAAGTGACTAATTCATATTGAAGTTTCTTGCTCTTTACTGTAATGCATATTTTGTATAAATGGGATTTTTTTAAGCAGATACATTTTGTCTGCTTTTTTAAAGTGTGTAAGAAAATGTAGAAAGGACTCACCCTTTTTCAGTGAAGATCTCTCGGAGGGAATACACTGCAGGTTGGTCAGCCAAATGCAGAATCCTGTGGCTCATAAAAAGGAGTACTTCTCTTCTATGGCAGTGCTTACAAGCTTTTATAAGGGTTTTTAAATGGACTATTGGGGAGATTAGTGGGGATAAAGAAAAGTTTCAGTCTTCAGAGGATAAGCATGGGTTGTATTGCTTATGTTAGAGCTTGTTTGCTTTTTAATGTTACCCAAACAAGTTTTGTCCAGTCACAGGGTGGACAGAAATACACAGAGTTACACTTGGTGACTCATTCCTGCACTGTCATCACCTCCTTTGGTGCAAGCATTTGGATACCATATGCTCTGATCACACCTGAATTACAACCATGGATAACACAGAGTTGTCTTGGAAAACACAGCAAAATACGGAGTTTTAAAGACATCAAAATCTTTTCTTAGGAAAGAATCAGCACAGAGGGTTAGGGCTGAAATTCTCCAAGGCAAGGACAAGTTTCCCTGTGCTAGCACTGCACCATTGGTGAGCCCACAGTCCCTTGCTGCACACTCAGGCTGGCAAATAACTGACAGGTCTATGTGGATCTCCAAAAGCAGAATTCCTTGAGACTGAGTTCAGAATGCTGTTCTAACTGTCCTGGCCAGCTATCTGCCTCAGCAAGTGAGCAGGGAAAAGATCAACACTAAGCAAAAAACCTTGGAATCATCCTTCAGACCTTTTCCAAGAGCAGAACCACTACAATTCCTGACCATGGAGACTGGAGTTGAGCAGGGCCACTCTTCCATAGGCTCTTAGACACTCACTGGTACACTTGGAAGACATTCCAGACAGCTCTTCAGACCCATAAAGAAGATAAAAAAATAAAGCCCATTTGCAATCTTGGAATATACAAAAGAATGGTGTTTCCTGGAAGTGAATGTGCTATTTATGAGCTTGAATCATGTCAAGTGCAGTTGTCACAGCCGGATGTTTGCAGGCTTCCAGCACCTGTCAGCCCTACCTGAAGGAGAAGGGCAGGAAGAATTTAATATGCAAATGACTTCTCTGTGGATTCAGTCCGGAGGATATAAATACAGAATCAAATCAAACAGTGTCTAATTATTCCCACCAAAGAACAATGGAATCCTATTATATTCTGGTTTTAATAGCAGGAATTTTAGTTGCTTTTGTATTGCTGGTTTTAATTGCAACTGATCATAATTTCTTCAAGGGAGAGATTCCTCCTGATATTGATCAGCCAGCAAAGCTCCGCCTTTATCACCATATGTACACTCTGATGGACATTCTGGTGAGTTTATCATGCTCTGGGATACTGGGATTTTCAGAAAAGGAACAGGCTTGAGTGTGAAGATATGCATCTAAATAGCGCAACTACATGGAATGGGAAGCACACAATAACATAGATTTAAATGCCAAAGGTTGGTTTGCTTTCTATTACCATATATAAAGCAGCCAGGATGAGGTGAGTTCTTTTACTACTGAGATATCCATTCTTATGCTGAAGTTGTATATTTCTATAATGAAATTACTGGTCTTGTGGATGACAGGAGGGCTGTGGATATAATTTACATGAATAATAATAACCCAAATTTCTATGTCCAAATGCATTCTGATCTATGTAAGGCAATTTCCTAAATTCTGAGCTATTTGTAGTAGTTTTCTTACCCTTGTTTCTGTTCTTATTCTGCAGTGACTGAATTAGAGAGTCCTAGTTAAATATCATAGAATCAAGTAGGTTGGAAGACACCTCCAGAAGTCATCTCATTGAACCTCCTGCCAAAGCAGGTTTAGACCTGTTATCACTTATTATCTAAGTACCTGTAAGACAGACTCACTGTGCTGTGGGCTTTGCCATCACAGAAAGAAACAGCTTTCACCCAAAAAGCTTTCAAAGTAGGCAACAGGAGTATGCAGGAGCAGCCTAAGCCCTGTCATGTCTGGCACGTAACATGTCAAAAGAAAGCCTGCAGGAAAATCAAGGCGGTTCTTTTGATGTTTGTATGAAGCTCACCTTAATTCTCTAATCCTGAGTTATATAGAAAGAACACAGGAACTTGGGCCCACATCCTGAGAGGTGATTTGGGCCATTACAATATATTAAAGACTTAGGTGGGTTGCTTGAACTCACACAGCAGCATTCACTAAATCCAGTGGTTGTCCCTGATTCTCCAGTGGTACTTTTCTGCCTTGTCTGCCATAAAAGAAGAGGCTGCTGTCCTTGCATATCTCACACTGCTCTTTGTGTTATGTTATATATAAACTTAATATGACAGTAATATTACAATAGGACAATGTTAGTTGTTAAATTCTCTGATTTCCCCACTTGGTGGGTGAAAAGATTCTTTCAGGTGATACTTTTAACCATTTTCACAGCTTTTAAGTGCCTATTATGGAATAAGTGCATATGCTCTCTTCATTGATAATACCTAAAGTTCAGCACCCTTTTTCTGAATAGTTTTTTAAAATTTTCTTAATAGTTTTAAATAGTTCTGAATAGCAAGTTCACCACTTGCTATGCATTGAATCCACTCACCTATTTTTCTTTCAAAAGCCTTTAGGCATCTGCTGGTACTTTGGATGAATTTCTGGTTCATGTTTTTGCTCAGAGGAGCAGCCCTCACAGTAAGGATTCACAGGTTTATTATGAAGTGCACAATGCTTTGTGTATGACACGTGTGACAACTTATCCTGCTTATCCTGATGAATGCTGCTCTTCCTGTGCCACCAAGCTGTGCCACCACAGTGCCAGTGATGTGCCCGTCCTGTATACTCCTGTAAAAACCTCCTTTTTCCACAATACAGGACAGTCTTTTCCTCTTTTCCTTCACTTTACTTGCAATGTCTCAGAAAAGCTGCAGCACCAGATAAGTGTGTACCTTCAACCAGAAGGTCCACAAATGATGCTCCTGCTGCATCTGTCCACATCCCCTGTCATGAAGACATCAATGACCATGTCAAGTGGAAGAGATGAGAGGCAGCCTCCTGGCTTTTGTTTCAAACTACTCAGACAGATCTGTGTTCAGACTAACTGTGCATATTGCACTGTGATATGAAGCTTTGATGATAATTACTGTGGTTGGAAAAGCACACTTCAGAGTGACTGACAGAAAGACTGTCTGATGTGTTCCTGAAGTCCACCAAGCTCAAATTGAGTGGGTTTTGCTGCTTTTGGTATGTGATTTTGTAATTATTTTAAAGTAAAAATCTGGTCTCCATATGATCTTCTACATAAGAAGCCAGTTTGTGCCAGAATTTAGGTGTTCCAGCAAATAGTTTTTCAAAGACCATGTCTCACAAGAAAAGCTGGCACGCTCTTTTTCGTACACATATGCACATTCTAGGACCTGGTTTATGTAATACATTTCACTTACTAACACTGACCACATCTGTCTCGAAATAGTCAAACCTTCTAGGTTTTGAATGTATTGCTATAGGTTTTGAAATATTTCCTAATTATCAAGAAGTTTTTCAACAGAGTACATACCGAAGTCCCTCTTCTCCTTCATGAGTGTTTCCCCCTGAATTTGGCGATGCCTCTATGATGTCAGAAACTCCTAAGACAAGGCAAGGAAAGAGGATATTTAGATAGGATGCTCTGATACCAAGTTTATAATATATATTACTGTCATCTGAAAGCCCTAAAAAACCTCAAGGATGTTAGAAAATTCAAATGAGATTAAATGGCAATTCTGCCAACTTCAAACAAACCAAAACCATAACTCTGACAGAAAGACTGACTTAAATAAGAGTCATGTGAGTTTTGAGAATTGCTGTTTGGATATTAGATTCACCCTGTGGTTTCTGCCACCATTGCACTGGGTCTTAAAGTAATTTTCCCCTTTGCCATGATACCTTAAAATGTGCTTTTTCAAATGCAAGGCAAGAACTGTGGCCATCCATTTGTCTCTTAAACTACCCTAAGCACTGCTGGCATTGGTGGCAGAGTGTTATGAAAAAACTCCAAATCATCTCTGGATTCCCATCTTTGTTTCTAACTGATTTTCCCCCTCTTCCGTGGCTCATGGTGATTTATTACTTCTCACCCAACTTGTTTATTGCAGACTGGTGTAGATTATTAGGAAGAAAGAACTTGTGATATATAGGTTGAAAAAATACAATTTACACAAGCAGAGCTGGTCTTCAGTTTGTAAGGAATTGATACAGAGACTTCTGTGGCTTAGAAAAGAACAACAATCCAATTTGCAAATGGCTTGTGATGACTGTCATCATTCCAGAAGAATGAATTTGCAGTAGTCCAGAAGGGCATTTAAGTCACCATGTAATAGGAAGGGAAATGTTGTTCTAGCAGGAAATATATCCATTACAACATGTGTTCAGAGGATTTCAGTGTGATCTTTACACTATCTTACTTATCAGCAGTTGACTTGCCTTGGATAAAGCCATTTAACAAACCTTCCCTGTCTTCAGAATATTTGGATTTTTTGCTGATTAGATGTAAAAACTGACTGCAGAGTCATTTATGAATAGCTGTGAGATCTTGAAAAAGGCAGTGGTTTCACTAATGGAGGAGGAGATAAGATTCAAAACCATTTTCATCAGTTCCTCACTTGGGCCAGCAGCTCCTCAGTAATGATTATAGACACAATGATTTTCTTACAGCTTGTTCTCACTGAGCCTACAGCAGGGAGAAGGCCCAACACCGTTAAGTCACCCAGTCTTGCCCACAGACTGGCCTGTGTTTATTTCCCTCAGTATCATAATCCTGTCATGAGAGGGACATTTTCTTCTCACCTCACCTTAAATAATTTAACTGAGGCATCTGAAGTACAGTTTATCATGGAGATGAACAGACTCCTCCAGAGCACGATTTAACACACACAGAATTGGAACCATCCCCAAGAAATGCCTCTTTCTATTCACTCATTGGGAAAGGAGCCTCAGGCCTCCCAGCTTCCACACCTGAGCCTGTTGTTACTTGTGGTAAATCTAGATCACAGGAACTGGAAGGTATTTATATAAGGCATTTAATGGAACAAGTATTACAACATTTAATGCTGTTAGGGTGTCTCACACAGGAATTTCCTCCTGCCTTGCCAGGCTAGCCCTGACACCCTGGCATTAGCAAAAGGTACGGTCCAGTATCCTGAGATACCTTTCTGATCCTGTGGGTTCTTGCTGTTGTTGCTGCTGCTAGAACGTGAACAATAACGAGGAATAAAAGGAAGGACTCTGAGGAAAGAACAGCAACTGGGGTTTATTGGGATCCACACAGGACCACCCAACCACCAGAGAGTCAGAGCAGAGATCTCGCTGGTGCAGCACCTGAAATTCAGGGGAGGAGCAAGGGAAAGAGTACAGTGAGGGACCAACCCATGGACTGGGGGGAGCGGCTCTGAACATAAAAGACAGAAATCATATCAAATCAATAAAGCAGAGGAAGGAACAGCCAGAATTCTGCCCAATCACTCAACAGTCTCACTGGAACTTTCTAGAGCCAGGGTAAGGTCTGAGAGTGATGGACAGGTCCCAGGGACAGGGGTACAGAAGATTGACAGTGGCAGGTGAGGGTGGATTTCAGGCAAACACTTTGACAGGGGCAGGAGTAGGCACAAACCAAGTGAAAGGCAGGAATTTACAGAGGGGTACATGGAACAAACTATTATAAATTATACAAACAGAATAAAGGCATAAAACAAATACATACACAGAACAGATAAAACTGAAAATACACCACTACATTCTTCCCCCAGTCACGAAGATGTAATTTTTCGTGTTCTTAACTGAAACCCCAAAGACAGTTATTTGTGGGAATCCTAAAAACTAGCAAATAACCAACCCAATTATGTTAAAGGCAGTGTAGGAAAAGGTAGCTTGTGGTCTTTACAAAGTAGGAAGACTTGTATTCCCTATGGTAATCTCACTTTTCCTGTTCTGTCTATCTAGGGAAAGATCTTAAACCACTTGTGTATCATGGAGGATCACAGACTTCTCAGGCTGATCATGGAAGGATTCCCGCCATGCTGGGATTCCAAACTCTTCATTAAGGATCTGCATTTTGATGGGGTACCTGTAAGGATTTACCTCCCAAGAGAACCATCTGCAAGCAAACGGAGAGGAGTCATCTTCATGCATGGAGGATGTGGCATTTTTGGAAGCATCAGTAAGGAACTGAAAGAGAAAATGTCACTCTTTAGCTTTGTTAACTGCCTTCTGACCCTTCAGAAGTGACTGAAGCTTAGTTGGATAGACTGGAGATAGAAAGCACTTAGTGCTTATTTTTAACTTTTTTAACTGTCTAATCTGCACATATCTAGTATTTAAATTATTTTTTATAGGATATAGCACTCTTTATCATAGAACCATTAGGATCATAAAATGGTTTGGGTGGAAGTGACCTTAAATACAGTCTTCTTCCACTCCCTGCCATGGGCAGGGACACCTTCCACTATTCCAGGTTGCTCCAGGCCCCGTCACACCTGGCCTTGGACACTTCCAGGGATGGGACAGTCATAGCTTCTCTAGCCAACCTGTACCAGGGCCTCCCCACGCTCATAATAAAAATGTGTTCCTTACATGCAAATGAATTCTATCCTCTCAGTTTAAAACCACTGTCCACTCTCTAATAGTAATAATCATAATAGTTCCTTCTTTTCCACACAGATCAATGATCTCTCTAAATGTATGAACTACACAGCAAGTTCTGATGACCAAAAGTCTAGATTATGTCTATCCTAAAGAAAATTTGGGTACTTGCTATATAGGCAAGGAGCTGACAAGCCATTGTGGTAATATGTCGTAAAAATATAAGGGAAAATATTCACTGAAGTTTTTTAAGATGTTAATTACATCAACAACATTTGTTCTTCAGGAAGTTATGAAAGAATATGCCGGTGCATAGCCAGAAAATCTGATTCAGTGGTTGTGTCTGTTGGGTAAGTGAGATCCAACCAGTGCTAATCCCAGAATCAGAGAACTCTGCTACTTTCCCCCTGCTTCCCACACACCCCTGAACTTACATTTCTTTGAATATAAGAAAACAAACTGAACTCTAGTGCTGTCTTTCCCACACTGCTGTTATGTAGGAGCAAGTGTGTGCCATGTAATGGCAATGGAAACACCTGAGCCAGGGTTAGAGTTACAGGTTTGTTCACTGTACATCACTATCACCACAGAAATCATTACCTTTGTTTGATAATAAGAAATTATAAAACAAATATAACATTTTTATATTTGAGGGGATTATTTAAAATCATCTGGGGTGATTTTAAAGAGTAAATAATGAGTCTAAAATTTAGTCTTTTTCAAAATGAGCATGGACCTCTGCTTCCTATAAAGATATTTTGATTATGGAAAATACGAGATGGTATAAAGAAACCTAAATTTCCAACAAATTGTTCCATGAAAAAGTTTATTATTAAGGGATTTTATTAAATTGGGAGGAATTGGTTTTGAGAAGGAAAGGGAGAAAAAGTTGTTCTAGTTTGCTTCAGCATGTAAAAACTTTAAACTAGATATAATTAATTATGTAATTAATTTTGGTTTGGGGGAGTTTTTGCAGGGCAGGTATTTCAGATGAGACACTCAGAATGTGTAACACCAGCTGCCTTTTCTATCTCTCAGGTATCATTTAGCACCAGAGCACAAATATCCATCCCAAAGTCTGGAATGTCTCACTGCTACTGTGCACTTCCTGAAGACTGCAGAGACCTACGGGGTGGATCCCGCTCGGATTATTGTTTGTGGGGACAGCGCAGGGGGCACATTCACTACCACTGTTTGCCAAGCACTAGGGCAGAGGACAGATATCCCAAAGATCCGTGCCCAGGTGCTGATCTATCCATTTCTCCAAGCATTGAACTTCAACCTGCCATCTCACCAGAAAAATGCTGCCGTTGCCTTCCTGACCCGGGAGCGCACAATCCATTTTATTCTCAAATACCTGAATAGGGATCGCTCCCTGACGGAACCAATTCTGGCTGGTTCTCATGTTCCTGAGAATATAAATTTGAAATATAGGAAATGGATAAATCCAGATCATATTCCAGATGTGTTTAAACTGGGCTATAAACCACCACCCCCCGCTTTGTTTTTACCTCAAGTCTATGAAGAAGTGAAAGAACTGTTTGAGTTCTGGGTCTCCCCACTGCTGGCAGAGGATGCTGTTATTCGTGGCCTCCCTGACACCTGTATTGTCACCTGTGAGCATGATGTGCTCAGAGATGAAGGACTGCTGTACAAGAAACGCTTAGAGGACAACAACATACGTGTGACCTGGCACCACATGGAAAAAGGCTTTCACTGTGTACTGGCATTTTTTGGATATGGTATTTTCTCTTTCCCGTCATCAAGTACAATCATGAACCACACTGTAGACTTTATAAAAGGCTATTAAATCATTTTCTTGCATACAGTGCACTGGTATTTAGAAAAAGTGTGATTGAATTAAAGGATTCAGTTAACTATTTACTAGTTATTTGTCCATTAGAATCAAGGCAAGAACTTATGACATTAGTATGATCTGCTGAATTCTGATTTTTACTTGCTATTACTTAGGAATGTAGTGTTTAGAGGTTTTTTGTAAGCTTGCTTTGATGTTCTCTTCTTGCATTGTAAGAATTTTTGTTCTCTTCATATGTCAAAGAATAAAAACTCATCGTAACAAAAAACATTCTAAATGTGTAAGTAAAAACCACATGAAATATGTGAGTAATTAGCCATATGCACATGCATGCCCACCTAGTGCCCTCAAAATCAGCATGGCAATACCTCTGGAGACTGGAGATTCCTTCCCTACTTCAGGGCTGAGCAGTAATCACCATCAGAGTGTCTGTACAGACAAGCAATAGCTTTGCATTTAAGTTTAAAATCTGAAGGAATTGGGTGTACTTACAAACCTGATTTTAAAGGGAAATAGGGACAGGTAGGTTGGTACAGCTCACACGCTGCATGAGATGGGTACCAGGAGGCACTGGAGACTGCAACAGAGATGAAGTGAGGGAGAACTGCTCAAAAGTAACTGAATATCCTTTATATTATATTCTATAAGTTCCTTTCTGAGCAGCATTTGATTATATTCAGCTTACCTGGCTTTTGGGGAGAAAAGATGTAAATAGCATGGAACCTGCCAAATAATTTCTGTGGATATCCAAAGCCAAAGAAAAATCTGAGCTCAATTGTTACATTGCTGTAAGTGTTATATTGTTTATCTGAAGAGATCCACTCTTGCTAAACACAGACACCAAAGATAATTGCCATTGCATAGCAAAACAGCTGGGCATGCAATGCCTGGGAATTGTAAAATGTTTAATTGTTGTGCAACCACCTTGCCTTTGTAACATCCATGCACACACGCCTGTGGAAAGGGGTTAGCACATGTCTACTCTCTGCCAGGCAAAGAGAGTGGAAGGAAGAACAGAGTGGGCTGAATGTTCCATGTTGTCACCATGTTAATGAATGCTGGTGATAGGTGAGCTGACTGACATCTCTGCAACAAGTCACTACTTGAGGGTTCTCATTCTCCAGTCTCTCTCAGCAAAATGAAATTACATTTCTTTGTGCTCTGTTTACACAACAGAGAGTTTGTTTCATTTTTCCTATTGCAGGCATAGCAGTTTGCTCTTCAAGCAAAGAAATGCTTCCAGGGGTAAATAATGTGATAGTTCCAAATGTTCCATTCTTTGAGGACTTCAGGATCTGCCTTGGTTATGAAGATAAAGGTTAGGTTACCATCTCACATGTTGGTAGCTGAAGGTGGGCCAGCAGAGTCTGTATCTGCTATAAAAGCCCTGCAGAAAGTTGAATGATATTGGAGAAGTTGTAGAAGGTTGGCAAGTGCCAGATCTAAGGAGATCTGTACAATTCCACCTTGTATTTTGTAAGTTATAAGATGGTCACAAACTATTTCATGCTATTTTACACACAGTTCAGTGCAGCATTATACTCTTTGTCAGTTCAGCTACCCAATACTTTTCTCTCTTTTATCAGTATCTAGAATTATGCCTCATTTATGGGTCAATGTCCAAACTTGACACTGATCTATTCCTGAGATTTTTCCATGGTCCTTTATCCATTAATCTTTAATTTACTACAAATAACAACAAATTTAGCTTTATAATATGCCAGCAGCATTATTAACTCTCTTGAACACACATTTTAATCATGGGCTATAACCACTGAGTGCAGATGGGTAAGCAGAGAACAACAAGTGCTGAAATAGTGTATTCTTTGTTTCATCATGACTCCCAGATTTTCTAAACTTTAAGAAATGTCATGATCTATCTGTCTCCATGGAACTTCCTGTACTTTGTTTTAATTAATTTAATTAATTACAGATCTGCTATGTGCCTTGCATTGCTAAGATAGAATGTTTGAAGACATTCTTATAGTCCCCAAAGTTTTCATTTTCAAGTACAAATTTTTTTTTAAATAAAGTACATAACATGAGGGTGAGTCAATGCCACCTACAGAATTATGGACAGCAAAGTCATTCCTCAAGGAATTCTGTAGCCAGAGAATGAGGACTGACAAGCCCAGCTCCCATTCAAGTTCAGGCTTCCAGCACCAGATGGCTCTCATGCTCTGCAGAACCCAAAAGGAGCTTCTTGGGTCATGCCGCACTTTCTCTGGAATGTTTCCCAGTATCCCAGTACAGGCTTCCACTTACCGCGAGTTCTGTTGCCAGCTAATCAACACCATGATCCAGAGGCAGGGAATGTTTACATTTGTTACACCTAGCTCAGTCTTTCCTCTTGCATGTGCACCCATATCACAGGAAAAAAACAAGGAATGACAAGAGTTCAGGCCCAGACATTAAGCTTTTCACTGGAAATTAATAAGAAAGGGAGTCCCTGGTGTAAGAGAAAATAGGGCTTTGGCCTGGTCTATCCCCAGCGCCATCTCACAGGAGCAAAGACAAGGTCAAAAAATTATCTGAAGCTAGAGAGAGCATTTATTTTAAAGATTATTTAGGGAATGGCTTTCTCTGTCCTGGGCCTCAAGCTTGTGAATTGCTGAGTTTAAGCTTACAAAGCATTAAGCTTTGTAGTACTCTGTATCTGCAATGCTCAAAGGGAAAAAGCACATTATTACTTCAGAAACCAACTTAGTTTGTTTCTTCAACAGCTTCCAGCACATCCAGTCTTTGTATGGAGCCCCTGGAGGTGCTGTGATGTCCAGACCTTGTCAACCTGCCCAAAGAGGCCAAGACCTGCTGGCTGTTGGTGAATTGGCACCAAAAAGGTTAAGAACACAGAAGGACAATAGGTGCTAAGAACTGCAGTACAAAGGATCTGTCACAGGTGTCAAGAGCCTTCTTAGGTCCCCAGAGGGGCCAGATCTGGTAGGTGTAGTTAGACCACACTTCACCCACTGGGACAGCAGAGTTTACCATATGCCAATTAATTACTTTCACTATTAGATGCTGACGAAGGGAGCTGAAATCGTCTTTTGTGCAACAGTATTTCCCAATGCTCTCTTCTGAGCTATAAGAAAGCTGAACCCTCTCTGCACCTTTGTCCTGATGGGTTTGAATTCACCACGCCATTTCCCAAGACTGTCCCAATCCCCGGGCAATGTACCCTTTCACCAAAACCCCTTATCAAGATGGGCAACAAATGTCATTATCCAAAGGATAAACAAAAGGAATCTGATTTTACACTTAGCATATGAACAACCTTATAGCAAGGGAGGGAGAGGCACGGGGATGTTGGGAAACGAAAATCCACAAAGACTTGTTGGATAAAATGAAGAAACAGTTTGGGCAGAGAGAGCAGATCATGGAATCAGCTGCTTTTTAGAAAGTGTAACACCAGACTCAAAAATGAAGCTCCATCCTGCTTATTTTATGCAGTTTCTGAAGTCAGGTATCAAGCCTGAGCCATTTCCTATGCAGGTCTATGCATGCTAAAAGTGGTGGGGTTCTCTGTCTTTAGTTTCATTTCATTATACAATTCAGGGTCAGCTATCCCTTATAGTATTTTATTATTGTTTAAGAAAAAAAAAATACACTTATTTTAACTACACCGTAACTTTTCAGAAAGAGAATCTGCTGCCTTCACAGTTTGAGCAGACTGCTAAAAACACACTGTTCCCAAAGGTGACATCACATGAGCTGTGCTTTACACTTTTTTTTTTTGCTTCAGGTTAAATCTTTTCACTAATTATTTTGTATGGAAAAATATGTTAGCTCCAGAGGAAGATCCTAAAGCTCACCACAGAAGAGTGGGCTGCTGATGTCTAATCAGTGCTACTAGCCCTGAAACCATGAAGCTCAAGTCTAGTTTTCATCAGTTGGAATTGTATATCTGCCTGGAATGACATCTGTACGTAATATCTTCCTGGAAGACAGAGACTGCAGCAGTGTCAGGCTCAACCAAGAGGCAGATAAGAAACCAAACAAAGTCCAAGGAAACACAGCAGCTGGTGCAGGGGGAGAGCTACTGAGGAGGATGAGGCAAGAACAGCTCAGACCAGGCTGCAGCTGCCTCTGGCTCCACTGGACTCAAATGCAATGGCAGCAGCATCCAAAATGTGCTATCACAGGTGATGAAACATGTTTGTGACACTGAGTCTTGCTTTCAATAAAAGTCTGAAAAAGTATGGCATGGAGGCACAACAAAGCAAGAATCTAAGCAGCTTGGAAGATAATTACCAAGGAATGCTATGCGGGAACTCACAAATAATAAAGGCTTGCCTGTAATCAAAAAACAGACAGAACAAGTTTTTCTCTTCTTGTAAATTGACATTACAATGATCCATCGAGTCATGGTTCTGCCTCGTTTGTGCAAATGTAAAAACCACTTATGCAAGCCTCTCCCACATTTAGCTGTTACTGTCTAATTGCATGGTTGAGTTACCACATGTCTTCATTGTCCTATAGGCATTTTTAAAAGCTGGATTGAGCCATGACAAGAACAGGTAATCCTGTGCTTTTACCTTCAGAAATCCGTAAGTCTGAAAAAGTGGGAGGAGGCCACAGCTGGTTTCTTCTTGGGCTCCTATGAACACAGCAAGATGGAACTTCTCCTGGCCATTTTTCTTGCAATTTTGACTGGTATTGTGGCAATTGCTTTTTATTATGAACACCCTAAAGCAGAAATTCCTCATGGAATCAGTGAGCGTCAAAAGCTTTATGCTTTTCATTACGCCATGAACTTTTTGCTTGGTCTGGTAAGTAAAACTTAATTAAAGCTTGAGTTTTTAATTCTATTTCTCTTAGAGGGATAATGGTTTGGTGATGTTTTTTAGAATCAATGTTTAAATAAATTGCAAATATGCAACTGGACTGATTGGGTGATGGAAGCAGATTCCTTCAGCTATGCTGGGCATAACAGACTCCCCTGTTTGCTATACAGCACCGAAAGCAGTACTTTTGAAAGATAAAATCAGGCAGACTGTGCAATTCCCCGTTTTTTTCTGACAGCCTGTGTTTTAGCTTTTCATGCCTGCTGCCTCAAGGCAGTGCTGGAAGGCTTAAAAGGTAGCTTGCCCTGAGTATGTGGAATTTCTGCTCTGTGTAACACCATGCTTGCTTACAGAGTGAGCAGCTAAATGATGTCTGTGATCTCAGCTCTCTCCTGCAACCCTGTCACTCTCCTCCTGAGCCATCTGAAGACAGCTGCCACATTCATCATCATTTGCCTTTCAATATGCCTGAACAACTTTCTTGTTTGAGACAGTACATGTAATATCTAAAGTGACTTGCTGTGTCATTGGTTTTGGCACAGTTTTGATCCTTCCTTGCTTTTCATCCTTGTTTCTTTTCAAAACTAAAACATGACATGCACTTGTCTTTCTGTTTCATCAAACATCCTGTCCTGAATTTATTGTTGCCACAGTCATTTTAAAAACCCTTCTGTGATACCTAAACTAAGCTTCTTTTTGTTGTTTAAATTACACAAAAACCCTGTTCAGTCTCTTTGGCTTATGCATTACATTTTACTCAAATTCTATGTTCTAATGTTGCTAATTCTTCCTTTCTTTCCCTGCCCCATTGCTTACTAAGTTTTGTTTGAAGTCAGTGAGCTCCCAAGAAAGTGACTCACCATGTCTCTGGTGCCACACCCAGGCCTCAATACTGCTTTCACAGCAAACCAATAAGATAAGATAGGAATTAAAGTCAAAGTTAATTTTCTTACAAGTATTACACAGTGTATAAACATCCACATTTTCTAAACGCTGTGTGATTACTCTTTATCCATCAAAGTTTTATTTTTGTGTCATACACTGCCTGAAAGGAGCAGAGAGATACGGACATTAATGGGAGGTTAAACCAAAGTTTAAATGCAAGTAGAGTTCAAGTCATGTAGCAACTCTGCTATGGCTGTTGGGCAAATGACTTATGCCAAATTCCTTCAAGGGCTGACAGTCCATGAAGTCAAAACTGCATGGAAAACTAAAGTTTACAAGTATATCCAGTGTTCAGTCAGGACAAAAAGCAACACCAAATATTTGATGGTTGGTAAGGTCTCCTAGGACTCCTTTTAGTAGTTTTTCAAGACAAAGATGATCTCCATATTTCATACAGATGTAGCTAATTGCAGGTTTAACCTTTACTGTTACAAAAGTAATAGTGGGAGGAAAGAAAGTACCAGAGGGAAATTGAAGAATAAGTAAGTGAAGTTATTTTCCCATGGACATGGACAAGGAGTTCTATGGAAGGAATTGACATGAGACTCTAACTTTGCCACAAAACAATCCTTCCTGTGTATGGGACCAGCTCTTCAGATAGCCTAAAACAGGATACCTACACCAAATTTAACAAGATCACACTACTGAGCCACATGAGGTCTGTGAAATATGAGGTGAAAACTACAAGGGCAAGTTTTTAAGATCTATGCAGTGCAGACCTTTAGATGTATAATTCTGAACCTTGAAATGCATATGCATAAATAACGGCAGCACAACAAATTGAATTACTCATTCGAGAAGTCTGCTGTGGAAGTAGTGCAAAATTGAATCCAATATAGTGGAAATACAGTGATACTGCCTCACAATTTTCATCTTGAGCAGGAATAGACTAGAGCAGGCTATGAGTGAAACAGCTTAAAGCCAAGCAGATGCAATGGAGTAGATGAGCCCAGAGTGAAATAAGAACTTTAGCCCGAGTGTTTAAGTAAGAATCAGTGAGCTGTGAGAAGATCAAGCCAGGGTTCAAAGCTGTTCTTGGTCAGAAGGACAGCTGTACTAGATGCTATGGATTTTTTTTCCTGCAAGTTTGAAAGCAGTTTGAGTTTGGGAAAAAAAAAAGTTTTGGCTATGTTTCTTCATCCAAAGCTAAAGTTTAAAATAATCTGTCTTTATTTTGTTCAGTCACATGTCTACTGAAACACCTGAAAAGGTGAAGTATTTGACACCTTTTATCTACTATAATAATTTGATTGTTTTCCTACTGAATTGACCATGGAGTTTAAAATTTTTCATTATGAATCTCAAGGTTAGGTAGAAATTTGCACTAATTTGTGGTTTCTTTTATCACCAGGCAACATTTTTGGACAAAGTAGGTATCATCTCAGAGGTCCATCTCCTCAGGGTTTTAATGGAGACAATACCTCCATTAAAGGATACACGTCTTCTTATCAAGGACTTAAGGTTTGAAAAGGTTAAAGTGAGAATTTACCAGCCAAAACCATCAAACAATAGCGAAAGAAGGGGAATCCTTTATTTTCATGGAGGAGTTGGCCGGTTTGGAAGTATCCGTAAGTAATGGAAATAATACGAGCTGTAACTACATGCAGCATCCAGAAGGGGTCAGAGGAGGGACCACAGTGGGAGATCTGATCCCACCCCTCTCCTCCAGCAGGGCCATCCCACAGCATGGGGCACAGGATGTGCCCAGACAGCTCTGGAATATCCCCAGTGAGGGAGACTCCACAACTACGCACTACAGTTTCTGAGCTGATATGGTGTATCTTAAATTACAAGAGTTAGTAGGTTTAACATTATGAATAAAAGGAATAATTTCAGGACAGAAAAATCAATTTATTTACATGTCATAGGCATCATGTTAAATTGTCTTTATACAGATTGTGTATCTAGAATAGCCTCTGATAATTTTTAATACCTATTTTCTTCCTTCTTCTTCATGCTTATGAGAGAAGTTGAAAATCTCGTTAGAATTTTATTTCCTATTTAAAGCACCCATTTTTTGTTCACAAGTGTGTGCAAGCTTGTATGTGTGTATCATGCTGTGTATCTTTATAGTGGAAAAACAAGGACAAAACATAGTTTGGAATCTGAATGGGAAAGAGATGAGATTATGCCTCATGCACAAGAAAAATTCTTATACTGGATTTAGCAGGTTTTTTGTTGTTGTTTTTAAACAACTTCTCCCCTTCAAAAACACTTTAAAAGTGGCAGCAGTGGTGCTCTCTGTAACTTTTCAAAGAGGGGACTAAAACAATATATTGGTTTAAATTCTGGGTTTCTTACCAGCCAGAAGATTCTCAGAGCTGTAAGGAAATGGTAAGAAGACAGCTCTGGAATATCTGCCACATGCAACCCATTGTGTAGCATTAGCCACACAAGGGAGAGAAGAATTTCAGAATCTTTTCATTCTATTTGTTTTTAAAGCAAGTTATAGTTACAGTGAACCATTCTGTTTTATAGAGGCCTACGAAAGAACGTGCCGCTATTTATGCAGGAAGACCAACTCAGTGGTGGTGTCTGTTGAGTAAGTGCATACAGCCCAGACACTCTGACCCTACGTTTGCAATCTTTACTGCACTCAAGCTCCCTGTAAAGTACATTCAGTACCTCTATTTAATGATCCCATGCCTTTCACCAGCATTAATTTCTCTCAGGAAGAATTAGTCAACTAATCCCCAACTGTTTATTTTCAAATGCAATCCATTACAGTAATTTTATAATTTGTACCACTAAGACATGAGGATGTTTTTGTTTTCTAGAGCTATATTCAAACCACCTTAGGCTGAAAGCCTGAAGTGCAACTGCTCCTCTTGAAAGCACAGTTGCCCAGAACACCAAATGCTTATTTTAGAAGTTCTGAAAAATACAAGAACCTCATGAGTTTAAAACAAGAGGTTACAAACCAAGTTCACCATATCCATCCTCAAAAGAAATCTATACACTTGACTCTATTGTCTTAAATTCTTCACTAAGTTACACTTGCAGGCATGATGCATTTCCATGAAGAAATGGAAGCAGCAAATCCACACTTAACTTGTAGCCAACCTGAGAAGACCATTAAAAATATTTCTTTGATGAGCTGTAATGATTTTTTAAAAGAAACGGGGTCTAAAAGTTCAGGCAAAGAGTTGATTACAATTGCACTAATTGCTGCTTATATCCTAAAATATTTGAAGAACCAGTAACTCATTGATTCTGTTTAAAGAATTCAGCTTCCAGAATAGTGAAAACTCTTCAGATTTTCATTATCAATTTTCTATGCTCATATTCTCTAACAATTTGTTGTTAAATGTTCATTTTCTAACTGGAATTAACGATAACTGATTGACACACCTGCCTTGCCAGCTAATTCCAAAACAACTCTCATGTGCCTTCAGTCACTTACAAGATATGTAAAGAAATATTTTGCAAAGGTAGAACAGTGTACTGACTCTCCCAAACATGAACAGTAACAAATAATACATCAAAAGCAGTAATTTGGATCAATTCTATTGCTACAAGTATAATCAGAGAGTATTTTCCTGTCTTTTGAGAGAAATAAATGAATGACAAGATTCCATCAGGCCCATTCACTAGAAATGACTGTGCTAAAACACTTTCACTCCTATTTAGGTATCGTTTAGCTCCTGAGCACCCATTTCCAGCCCAGTTTGAGGACTGTCTCACTGCTGCCATCCACTTTCTGAGGACTGCACAAGACCATGGAGTTGACCCTTCCCGCGTTGTCGTCTGTGGAGACAGCAGTGGAGGGACACTCACTGCTGCTGTTGCCCAGGCACTGGTGAACAGAAGAGATCTCCCAAGGTTGAGAGCACAAATTCTAATATATCCTTTTCTGCAGTGTATGGACTTAAATTTGCCTTCTTACCAGCAGAATGAGAGAGTCCCCATTTTGCTAAAGGAACGAACCATTGTTTTTGGCTTGAAGTATATGAATAAGGACATGGGCCCCATCAAAGAATTAATTAAAGGCTGCCATGTTTCAGAAGAACAGAGACTGAAATATCAGAAATGGGTAAGTCCTGACTACATCCCTCATGAGTTTAAAACAAGAGGTTACAAACCAAGTCCAGCATATCTACCCTCAAAAGAAATATGTGAAGAAGCCAAGCCCATGTTCGACCCTATTTTTTCACCACTGTTGGCTGAAGACAGTGTTATTGCTCAGCTTCCTGAGACTTTCATTTTGACCTGTGAATTTGATGTGCTTAGAGATGATGGACTGCTGTACAAGAAACGATTAGAGGACCATGGTATAAAAGTGACCTGGTGCCATCTGCAGGAGGGATTCCATGGAACAGTGTTCTTAGCGGTTTTTGGTAGGGTTTTAGGATTCCGCTCTGGAACTAAAGGCCTGAACAAGATAGTAAATTTTCTAAGATTGATGTAAAATTCCATTTATTGGTTTCTTTTCCTGATTCCTATCTCTTTTTGCTTACAAACTTATTTTTAAAAATCCTCAATTTTCCATAAATCATAACCTAAATTTCTGCATTGCATCTGTCTTCTTTTTACCCACTAAACTGATTGCATGATGGTCTTTGCTTAATTTTCTCTCAGGAGAGGCAGAATCAGGTGAATTTACATTTCTTTCCTCCACCAGCTCTTCAGTTTTCTCTTGTAGCAATTAAAGATCTCATCCTTATAGCACGGGCTTTGCAATGTTGTTTGGTTCAGTAAAGTTCTGCTACTATTAGAACACAAACCACGTTTGAAAACAACCTGGGGCAGGTAACAAGGTGTGAATCTCCAGGATCGGTGTATAAAGAGTATGGTCAAAAACTTGGGAAAGCCTGTATGTGGTGACAGCTGAATTGGAGACAAGCTTAAAGACAACTGAATGTAGCAGGAAAAATGTAAACATAAACAGAAATGAAAGAAGGGGAAGAGAAGGAGAAGAAGAGAGGGAAAGGGCAGGCCTGAAACTACAGATGTTATATCAAGTATTGGCTAAGGAAAACAACATCTATATAAAAAAAGCATATAAATGTTATATATAGATAATAGATACATGGGAATATAAAGTAATATCAATTCCTTTACAAAGTGTAGGCCTGCACTGCCTGATGTAGGAAAGACTCTCACTTTGAGGGACAGTGTCAAGTGCCATTGGAGAGAAAGGAGAATGACTGAGAAAATAATAAAAAAAAATATTTTAAAAAAATCAAAGTTCAGGTCAATCTTAAGCTGTTTACAACAAGAGTTGAATGATCAAGGAAACCAATACAAAATAAAATGGCATCACAAAAGTGTAAAGCTCTTTTCTCAGAAATTAATTCAAGTATTGCCAGAAATGTCTGTAAATGTTTTAATTACACCATTCTGAGGTGAATGTATAACTGTAGAACAGTGTAATTGTTTCAGGTTTTGTTATAATCTTATATCCTGAATTAAAATATCTCATAATGTCACTAGATTCCATTGTTTTAAATTCTTCAGTAAGTTCTACTTGGAGGCAGGATGCATTTCCATGAAGAAACAAAAACAGCGTGAAGATGCAGTTTTACAGACAGTCAAAACCTCTGACTGTCTTTGCTTAAATTAACACCTGGAACACTACTGACACTAAAATCACCACCATTCTTGTCAGGGAAATCTCTAGCGCTATCATTTTCAAGTAACTGATGTTACAGCAGGTGTTTTCTGCCCCCTACTGGCTCGTTTGAGCTATAAGCAAATCAAGGATGCTGGAGACAGTTACGTGAGACAAATGATCCAACAGATGACACCCTACAACCAAGGGAAGGGCTTTCCTGCAATGCTCTGCATGGCTATTTACATTCAGCAGATGAGCAAAGAAAGCCTGCCAGGACAATATGAATTACATTTAGTTACACTCACACAGTAATCAGGAAAAAGGGGAAATTTTATAGGGATCTTCCATATGACATCTCTGAATGAGTACAATGTGAATAAGCATAAAGCCCATAAAATCTTCTCCAGTGTTTTCCTGATTTCTAGGCACACCCTTCCACTGACACTGTTGAATGCTGCCTGTTTTCCAAATGGGCAACCCGTGCCACGAGTGCTGAGGTGACATCAGTGGCAGTTTGTCCATAAAGTGATAGAGATTTACATTCCTGACACTAAAATATACAACGAGTCAGACTAACACAAAGGCTGACAGCTGTCAAACCTCTCATGGGTATTACACCCTAAAGACCGTATGATGAAGATACTACAGATTGTTTTGGGGGTTTTTTTAAACCCAGAGAGCTCTGGGGTTATTGATGAGGTTTTGCCTATGAAGAACTTAGGAACATACGATGTTGACAAGTGAGTTTCCTTAGCTGGGACAGTTCCTTCCCATCTTGACAAAAACAACTAGTTCCTTCCACAAGGGAAGGTGAGGTACCTGAGGTGGTAATTTCCTCCAGAGTTTGCACCCTGAGTGAAGCAATAGCCCAAGCCATGCTGCCCTCCAGACAGGAATAGAGTGTGGACAAGGCTGTTCCATCCAGAGGTATTAACCCCAGAGAACTGGGGCATGAGCCACATTCCTTTAGCTGGTCTCTAGAGTTTGCCCAAGGGTACTATAGTACAAATAAAAGGATCCAGGAGCAGATTGGAACACTGTCAAAACCTGAAAACTAATGAGATGCTGGGAAGCTCAGTGCAGAAGGGAGGGTTTGACACTTTGAGTTGCTTGGTGTGACAGGAAGATGCTGAAGGAAATGAAGGAAGGGAAAGCAAACTGCCCAGCATCATTCAATCAGCAGATGTTAGCACCAGCTGAGACTGTAATAACCTGGAAAACCTCTCTGTGCTCTGGGCACACAATGTGAGTACCTGAAACACTTGACCAAAGGTCAAACTGTGGTTTGATTTCAACGTTTTACTGAACCTATTCTTACCTCCTGGTAGCCTGAAGCTGTCTGTTTAGTAACAGAGCACAGTTTTAGCCATAACAAGTTTAGATTACCTGCTCTAACCAATCAAGTTTGGAGTGGTGTATTACAGAAGTTCATAGCTTCAATTATCCTCTACTGCAATTATTGTTGTCTTCACATCACCTCTTTGTACCACACTAGTTACAACTCACATGCCATAGTGTGCGGCAATTAGAAAACAATCCAAATTTACTAGCTCTATTATTTATAAATAAGGTTATTTATTATTAAAAGCACTTAACACTATTCTCTGCCTATGATGCCCAGGCTCTGTACTGCTCAGGCATAATCTTGCAAACTCTAGCTCTTTTTATTGCTGTCTTTCTTGTCTCAGTTATTCACAGTGTTTGCTGATTCCTGAGAGAATGCAGACACTGCTAACCTGAATATCTGAAGTACTGAGACTCAGACAAACCTGGCCATGGCAAAATAAGGGCAGTTGAAGTTGTTACATTTACATTCAAGCAAATTCTGATTCAATAAGATTCGTTTTGATGTGATGATCTCCATGAAATCCCAAGTGGATGTTCCAGAGCAGCTATTTGGAATCCATATGTATGGAGCAGAATTCATTCACTCTGAGGAACAAAACTGCACAGCAACAGAAACAGACACCCAAAAATCCCTCCACATTTCCCAATGCTACTCTACAAAACCCTCCAGTTGAATAAGCATTTCAAAAATGTACCTGCTCTGAACTGCACAACACAGGATCTGAATTTCCATCACTGAATACTAATACGTAACATTTTTCTTTCTTTCTTTCAATTTTTTTAAAAAAATATTATTAATACAGTAGAGCTTTTTACTCCAGAATTTGTTAGCAGCTGTTTGAGCTGTTTAGCCTAGGAGTTATTTGGAAGGGACAAACTTCAAAGAAGAGAAGGAAGAAAGAAAAGGCTAAAATAGAGATTTATGCTGGACGAAGTGCAAGGTGGTGTTCTGTCATAAGAGCAAAGCATACAGGAAGTAGGTACTTATTTGGGTGGAGAGATGGAGATAACAAAAAGAGAGGACACTGAAAGGTAGGTAAGTAGGTAGGAGGCAGCCTAAATGCAGAGGCAGATGAAGCAAATACACAGCACCTTTAAAAACCAGTATGGTAGAGCATGTACTAAGCTGTAATTTCTTAAAGCTCCTTTTTGTCACTGTGAAGGGCATGTTAAATCCATCTCACAGACCAGAAGACTCAGGCTTACAGGTATGAAGAGCTCTGAGGTGCTTTCAGTCAGTTATTTACATAAAAAGAAGAAATGTGAACTGAAGTATGGCAAGTTCTTCCCATGCTCTACATGATAAAAATGAAGTCAGTTAAATTACTCTACAGATTCTAACTCTTCTGCTAAATTATCTAGTGAAAATAAGAATTTTTAAAAGCAAGGCAAATTGTATTTACCAGTGTTTTATTTTGAAATGAACATTAAAAAAAATAAAAAAAGAACTCTATCAGAAGCTATTATTTCTGTGTTTAAATTTTCTTTGTAATATGTTATTTTTTCCTGTTTTCTGTTTCCTGGCTATACCTGCTGGAATCGATACCTCAGTCATCACAGCTGACTACTTTACCATGCTTTAGTTACTCATCATAGGATTTCCTGTGTTACAGCCAGTAGCTCTGCAATAGTCAACAGACTTCAGGTTAACTATGGTGGAATCAACCTGCAATCACAAGTGAAACGTGTTGCAATGTTTTAGAGAAAGATTTCACAAGAAAATCAATAACTCATGACAGTCACACAATTCATTAGCACCAACTCCCCTGACTGTCCTGTGTAGTGTCAGCTCCTGCCTCTTCCACTAATAATTAAGGGGAAGTTGATGAGTTTTACACATTCTCAGCCTGCAAAGCTATTTGTGATTCCACAGCTACAGCAGCTTTAGAAAACCCAAAAGGCTGAGTCTTGGGAAAACCTGCAAAGACCACATTTCTTCGAGTAGGTATAATTATTGTACTTCCCCTTCCCATCACTACTATAACTATTAGAAATAGGCTGAAAAATCAAGAAGAGAATGAATTTTAGAATGCATAAATGGAAGCTTGCTGATGAGAAAATGGGAAGAATTTACCCAGCTATTGGCAATTCTGTACTCATCAAGCGCTACATTACCCAATATTAAACTCCAGCAACACCAAGTTCAGTGAATAAAGAATCAATTTGCAAGCTCTGAGTAGCTGTTTTATAACAATAAAGAACCACATGAGGCCCATAATTCTCATTACAATGTCAAGCACCAGACTGTGTTCATTTTCTCTGGTTCTCATCAATGTTTAGTTAGTGCAAGGCTGTTCTCATCAATAGGTTTGTGGAAGCTGGGGTTTGGGGATGAGTTTGCTGAAAATCAAAAATATGGCTATAGCAAAACACATCAAACATCCACCATTTAAAGAACTACCTCTCTACTGCCAGACAGACAAGAAGCCTTTTTGTTTGCAAAGATACAAGGTACTCATTTCACGCAGTGGATTCAAATGAAATAAAACATTCTTTTGACAATTTAGCACCTCAAAAACAACTGGGAAAAAAACCTCACTGAAAACCTCACTGACTATTTTGTAACAACTTGAGAATCTGACTGTGACCATAGATATTCCTACCCATCCTGTGGGTACAGGGATGGCTGGCCAGAGTGGAAATAGCTGAAATATATGGAATATAAGGCACCAAGCATCATCACACAGTTGTCAAGATAAGCACCCCCAGAAGGACCAAGCAGCTCTCAGATCATGGGATTTGCTTGATTCTGGAAAAACATGGACATTGTGTTAACAGGACAAGGAGGACTGAGGTGCAAACAACACAGAGGCAGAACATGCTCTAAGTCCACATGCTGAGTATACTCTAAGAGTAACATATTAAGAGATTAAAACATTAGGATCTTATTCTGAAACATTAATTCACCAACATTTCTTCAAGAACAGAAAGGCTGTAATGCAGAACAGAAAGATTTTTGTTCAGATTGTCATGACTGTACAACAGATTCTGCAGACAACTGCCAGGGCATAACAACAAAAAGCAAATGAACAAAACCCCACACCTGTCCCTTTGTAAATTTATTTTTAAATAAAAGGATAGTAAATTAATTTTTCTTCCACTCTATCAGGTCCATCAAGGTTTCAAAACAGAGGTGGCATGTGTGAGGTGTTTTAGTTTTGATTAAAGCTGATTAATTATAGACTCACTGAATAGGAGAAGTCTTGTGTCAAAATGATTGTCAGCAAGAGCTGACAGAACTAACAGCAGACAGACATGTGCTCATTGGTATAAGGCATTCATAATCTGATCACACAAACAGCAGGTGTTTTATTGCCTTTGGTTGCCTTTAAAAGTTTCATTTACTGTCACTGAAGTACTAAATACCTTTAGGAAATTTTTATTCTTGATTAAAGATTCTTTAGAAAGCACAGAAATTGCCTCCCCTGAGGATTCAAATATAAGAAATCATCACGAATGCTGAAATACAATATTCACAGCTGATATCCATGTGGAAATTTACTTCAGGATCTTTTGACTGATGGCACAGACATCAGAAATAAGCATTTAGTAAAACTGGGCTGTTCTTACAGGAATATATGGCAAAACAAAGCCAAATCCCCACAGGCTGTGCTATAGTATCACACTACAAGGAAACATTTCTAGAACTAATAACCACAAGCACAACTAGGCTGCCCCAGCTATGCTGAAGAGCCCTGTGGAGAACATCTGATCAGCCTAGGACAAGCTGAGCACTGGCCATGGGCATCTGGGTTTGGCTTCAATTCTCTACAGTCTAACATTTTAACTACCTATATCCTAAATTTGTACTCTGGGGAAGAGAAAGGCTCCAAATCAGCCAATCTCAGTATAGAAAAGGCCCTAATGATCTCCCTATTTCACAAACCTTGGCACAAATTCACAACATTTTCATCCCACACATCCTTACCTTCACAAGCCAATGTTGTGCAAATCAGCTGGCAGTGTTGCTTTGATTTAAATATTGTGCTAATGAAACTAAAGACTAATTCAGACTGGAATTCCACTTTAAAAGCCAAAGTACAAAATGTTTGGGAGCTGTAAATTTTAAATAGTGTAAAAAATGGAATTCTAATAAGAAGAACACAAACCAGAAAAATTACTTCACCAAACAACTTTCACCAACTGTTACCAATCCCTCACCAATATACATGTATTCATAATGCCTCTACACTGAACTGTAAACAAGAATTTCAGTGACTATGAAACTCTTAGGGTTAATTACTAAAAAGCTTTTACCAGAAACAACAGTGGCTTCAATCTACAAACATACCCTCAAGTGTCTGGAGAAACCTTCGTGTACGTTAAGGCTTGCACTGATTTTAAACACTGAGCAAATGTACTTTTATTTAAACAAAAATTAAAGTATGAATGTGTCAGTGCATTCCCCTGTGAGACAGAGTTTATTAAAAATGTGGATTTGAGTATTTTTCTTCTAAGAGAAGTGTATATATGCTTTGAGGACAAATGCAAGTAGCCCCACATCACTAAAATTTTAACACTGTAACAAGAATGTCCATCCAGAATGAATCCACTACAAACCAAAAAGACCATCTTCAAATCAGAGCCCCTCTGAATAATAATTTCTCCTTTCTAGTGAAGAGCTCATAGAATTAACCACTTCCATATAGTTTGAATCCCACCTGTTGTAAAGGGTACAAAGCAAGCATAAAAGTGTTGCCAATAATATCATTAGCAAAAGAAGGGTGGAGAAAATTACATTACACTGCATTGCAACATTAATAAACATTTAATTTCTGCATATGAACTGAGCACTAAGTCTCCTGTGAGGACACCTTAGATGCACTTGAAAACAAGACTTAACCCAGCACTGGTTTTACTGCATTCACTCCCGCTGAAGTGAAATGGCATCTGTTTGTACAACCTTAGCAATTATAGGAATGTTTTTTATTTCTCCTGTTTTAATGCCAGCACTGTTTTTGGGGGTTGTGGTATATGATTTTTTCAACTCAGAACTGCCACCTGGAATTGAGCAACCTCTAAAGCTTCGTTTTTTCCACTCCTTGATGATTACAGCCATAGTTGCGGTAAGTTAAATTTCTTAACCTGGGGACTTCACTTTTGCTTAGGTAGGATATTTGGGAGCAGGAGAAAAATAGCTTAAGGGGAAAAAAATATAAAAAGAAAAATCAATTCATGTTGCTGAAGGCTGTAAGCATTGATATAAGAACCCAAAACATGTTAAATTAACTGATAAAATTAGTATGGCTAATCTTAAAAGCTTCTTTAGATTTTTCGAACTGCAGTCACTTTATGCTGGGAAACTGTTTCACATGAAAATTTAAAACAAATATCTAGATGTATACTGTACATATTGAACTGCATGTATATAGAATAATGCTGTCTGTTCAGTAACAAGCCAACATTACTCCTCTTCTTCCAAATCCTTTCTTTTGAACAGGGAAAGATTTTGGAGAAGCTGGGGATCTGCAATGATTTAACCATACTGCGAGTAGCGCTCAATGGGATACCCCCATGGAGAGATCCCAAACTGCTTATCAAAGATCTCACAGTAGATGAGGTACCCTTGAGGATTTATCAGCCCAAAAGCCCACCTACTGGCAAAAGAAGAGGAATTCTGTATTTTCATGGAGGCGCTGGCACATTTGGGAGCATTAGTAAGAAATGGGCGGGTTTTATTTTTCAAGTCAAATCCAAACTTTATATTTTTGTCTTCAGGCATGTGTTAGTCAATGTCTACCCTGTCCTTCTCAGTGTCATCAGTCTTTGCTCAGCACAAACTGGAAAGTATTTGTGGAATGAATAATCTCATATTAAAGGGAGTCGCATCTCTGCTCCCTTTCGGCAAGAGACCTGTGATCCAGCAATCCCTCATCCTGCTCTCAGCTCTCAGTGAGGGATGCTGCTCTACTAACACTACCCTGTCTTACATAAAAGATATATTATGGGTCCAAGGAAGAATTTAAATACATTACCAAAAGAAAAAAAAAATAAGTTAGTAAGTTCCCATTTATGCAAACAAGGAATCGAAATGAAGGAAAATATAAATGATAAAGGAGCAATTTGGGGAAGTTTGATTCTTGTGGCAACATGGCACAGGATACTTGATTTCTTTTCCAGAAAGGGAGACAACCCTTGTCTCAGCAGCTGGGAGTTCAGCTTCTTGAGTGCTCTGATCTCCTTCTGAGCAGCCAAGGCTCTGAGTGCTTTCTCTACAAGCCAAGGCCCCTAACATGGAAATGGGGACTTTGTTCCAGGCAATGCAATTTGAGGGGTTTGAACCCTTTACTGTTTCAAAGGGTAGGTCTGCACTATACTGGGCAGACTTGATTTTCCTGGCAGCCTTCAGCCCCATGCAGGATCATGACACAGTTCTCGTGTCTCAGGTTCCCCTCTCTACTGGGGCACAGATAACCTGCCCTGCTGTACTCAGAGCACAGCAGTCTGGGTGTGTCAGGCTTACATCTAGAGCTAGTCCAGGTGGCAGTGAGGACTCCAGGGATGGCAGGCACTCTGTGATCTAAGTGACAGGTGAATTCCTCTCATTGGAAGAAAAAAACATGCCACAGTGAGTTGCACAGTGAGTCCCTGTTCACATGGCATGGCTGATGTAACAGCCATACCTGTACACAGAGAGTGGGACCTGACCTTTGGCTTCAATTCCTTTTGATGTTTGATAACAGGATAACAATCAACATGACGACAAACTTTCAGAAGGCCTTTGGGAATGTCCAGCCTAGGAAGCCCGAAGTCTACAACCAGCAAATAAGCAGATGCTACACTGAAGAGAATCAGTGGACAGATAACTATGACTTATTTCTCAAATGGATGTCATACTTCACAAATCCTAGAATGACTGAATAGTTTGGGTGGAAGGGACCTTAAGTCTCATTCTCATTCCAAGTTCCCACCATGGACAAGGACACCTTCTGCAATTCCAGGTTGCTCCAAGCCCTGTCCAACCTGGCCTTAGACATTTCCAAGGATGCTCTGGGCATCTTGTGCCAGGGCCTCACAACGCTCACAGGGATGATTCTTCCTAATATCTAATCTAAACCCACTCTTTATCAGTTTGATCCATCTAAGTTTTTTAAGTCAGCAAATACACAAATAAAGGAGACTGAGTTGCTAAAACCCACTTTGATTTCCAGAAGAGTCTCCTAAAGAGGCTACACACCCATGACACAAGAGGGAAGGTCTTTCATTTGGCCAACAGAAAATGTGTTAATGTGTAAAGACCACACTCCATAGTAAGAGTTCCTTATCAGTCTCATGTTGCAGTGCCTTCCACATAGCATATGTTTAGGGATTTATATTTTCATTTCAAAAGAATATTTGATTTTCAAATCATCCTTTCTGATAAACTTTCTCTCCAGGATCCTTTGAAAGAGTGTGCCGCTATATGGCCAAAAAATGCAACTCAGTGGTTGTGTCTGTTGGGTAAGTGCTATTTTGCCATAGAAGTATTTATGGGAATAGAGCTCTCAGTTGAAACTCTTCTGAAAAATATGCTGAAAGTATTTACTGTTTTAGATTGCATCCCTATTTTTCACTTAAACCTTTTATTTATAGGCAAAGTATTCTAAAATAGCTATAGAATAATTAGTTTGGCCTTCCAATTTACTAGTTAAACCCAAATATAATCTTTAAATTTAAGAACAAAAAGTCTGTGTAACTACCACAGCAACTGCAAACAACACAAATTGAATGTGTACAACTCCACTGACAATAACCAGAGTCTCTGACATTTCAGGTACCGGCTGGCTCCTGAACACCCCTACCCAGGGCAATATTTTGACTGTCTCAATGCCACCTTATACTTCATGAGGAATTTAGAAGAGTATCATGTGGATCCTGGTCTCATCATCATTAGTGGTGACAGCTGTGGAGCTAATTTTGCTACAGTTATTTGCCAAATACTGCTGAATAGTAGAGATCTGCCAAAAGTACGTGCTCAGGTCCTACTTTACCCAGGTCTCCAGGGGCTGGATTTCCACTTGCCCTCCTACCAGCAGAACGCTTTTGTCCCCATATTGCCCCGGAAGATGGTCATCTACTTCTGTTTTCGTTACCTTAACAGAAAACCCACAGTTTGGAAAGATGTTCTACAAAATTGTCATGTTCCTGAAAGTATGAGACAGCAGTATAAAAAATGGGTAAGTGCTGATCTTATTCCTGATGAATTTAAGATTAGAGGCTACACACCGCCAAAACCCTCAACATATAAACGTGAAGTCCATGAAGCTGTCAAAGAAATTTTAGCAATAACATTTTCCCCACTTTTAGCTGAAGATTCCATTATTTGCCAGCTCCCTGAGTCCTACATTGCGACCTGTGAGTTTGATGTGTTGAGGGATGATGGTCTGTTATACAAGAAGAGACTAGAGGACAATGGTGTTCAAGTGACCTGGCATCATTGCAAGAAAGGCTTCCATGGAATTTTAGCCTTTTTTGACTATGGGATTTTTTCCTTTTCATCTGCAAATGAGATAATGGACAATCTTGTGAATTATATAAACAGTTTATAGAAGTATTTTTTCAGAAGAAATATGTAAGTCATGCGGTATCTGATGAATTTATACTTGGCAAGGAATATAAACACTTTGATTTATGGTTGGAATTTTGACTGCATTTTGTAGTTTCTGATTTCTGCTTCTGTAGTGACTCTCAAACAAATGTTAAGATTAGTTAAGTGCCACCATTCTAGAAAATATTCTTGTAAAAACACATCAATAAGACTGACATGAAAAAGGCAAGGCACCTAGCATATCCTGTTTCACTAAAATGACAGCAATTTCAGTATCTTTGCATTGCTGGCACACACTGAAGGCAAGAGACAAGAATCTCCCTGAAGATTCTTCAACAGCCCAGAAATGCTGAAGACAACCATAAAAGTCTGCTTTGGCCCTTGTGACAGACAGGAGGTGTTGATGTATCAGATGGAGAACTCAGCTTCTATGAAGTCTTATAGCAGACACTGAAATTGCAGCCATGAACTTAGTTTCCAGGGTTAGTCTGTACAAAGACTACACTGCTCCAGAAATAGGGAGATCAAAAGGAAGGCTCCTGTCTGGAGCAGAAATCCTAAATTGGAACTAGCATTGGTTTGATTTTTTTTTGGGATCTGAGAAATGATGTTTCATTTTGGAACTTCATTCTCAAACTGGAATCCCTCAACTTCAGTGAGTGTGATGATGTCAGAGAAGTGCAGAGGTGAGATTTTTCCATAACCTTTTTTTCCTTTCAAGATTATCTTATGCTCAAGGCTATCTGTTCTGCTGTGTTGAAAAAGTTCTGAAAATCACGTGAAGAAGGCAGAGAAGCACAATTTCATCTATATTATCACTGTAATATTATGGTGATTCTGTGATGCTTTCGACAGCAAAAAATAAAAACTAGCACTGCAAATATTTCTGTTATAAGAGTGAGAGTTACATTTGCTAAACATATACTGACTGATAAACCCAGGTGAACCCCCTTTGTTGAAAGGAACAACACAACACAGGCAGGCAGAGACCATAATCCTGCTACTTCTACCTGGCCACATCTGTGCTGCAGTCAGTAATTAACCAACCAAACAACTGGATATGACCACACAACAGTGAAAACACAACACAGACTGAAAGTCCACAAATACTGCTGGGTGGACTACTTTTTTTTCAAATCTGGACTTCTGCTGATTTTTGAAACAAGATTTCCTTCTACTTCAGAATATTTTATGATGACCATGTGCCCTATTAAAAACATTCAACTTCTCACTAGAGAAACAATATGAAATTAATTTTTTATAAAGTTTTGTAACTAAAATTACATGGTACTTTCTCCCCATCACTTATAATTTGACTTTACAACAACAAAACAAAAACCACCAAACAACACCCCCCCACTGCTGCCTAATAAAGTTAGATTTTTACCTCATGTCTTTCCCCATGAATTTGCAATTTCAATGTTCTGACATCCTAGCTGTTTGAAGAGTCGCAGACTTAGATTCACAATTAATTCATTTGGATCATTTAAAGTACACCTTCTCTACATTAGCACAGTCCTACTCCTCAGCAAGAACAAGATAAAGCAGTTTGAATTGAAACTCTTTAATCACTGGTTATCTTAAGTCAATCTCAGCTGTACTTGTTGCACGCAGAGTTATTGAAAGTTACCTGCAAGAAGGTCATGAATCTAAAGTCAGCCTCATGTGGCTTTTTTAAAGCAAAGCATATTCTTCTGTTAGAAGAAAACATGAACACAAAAAAGGACTGAGATTTGGGTAATGACAGAATTATCTAAGTGCACCTTTCCAAAGAGCACTGGTGACAATCCCTTTGGCCCTTCTGAGTGACAATCATCACATGCAGGTTCCCACTCTCTTCAATGGGTGTTTTATAGTGGCACAAATTCAAAGCACACCAATGCCCTCTGTCCATTTTCCATGTCCAACTAATTAAATACTAATGCAGCTCATTCATAACACTCTTCTCCCAGCTAAGCACTGGTTTCTTGCAAAAATTCCAAAATGCTGCAGGCATAGATCTGTTAACAAATCAAGGACTTTGACCAACTTATCTTTTGTGAAATAACAGGAAGGGGGGGGGGAAATAAAGTGGGAGAGGGAAAAATACCTGCTAATGTACTTGTAAAAGGGAGGAGAGAGGTTCTTACTGGAGCAAACAAAAACCAGGAAGATTAACAAAGAATCAGGAAGTAACAAGACACATATATTGGAAAGTCAAATCAAAGACACATCAAATCACTACAGTTCAGCAAAATGGCAGTTGTACTCACAGTGCTGGTGTTATTCTTAGCTGGTTTTCTTGCTGGATTTATATTATTGGTCATAGGAGCAATTAATTTTGATTTTACCAACTCAGAAATTCCTCCTGGGGTGAATCAGCCTGCAAAGCTCCGAATCATTCACATAATTTTAATATGCACAGCAGTGGTGGTAAGTGAACCGGGTGTGATTTTTAGGGGAAGAGCAGTTAACCTGTAGATTTTAAACTTATTACCATGCTAGAAGCCTGCACGGACTTATGTTCCAGAGAGGAGAGCAGGGCATTGCTGTCATGCTGCATGTTTTATTGAGCTGAGTGTTGCTAAAGAATCTTTTGCCAGTCTTCTGATACTGCACTGCTCTAATCCAGTCCTGCCCAGCTCTATCTTGGGTGGTACATAAATGTTGCCTTAACACAAGTGTGTGAAAGTCTGACTGTGCTTCTGCCCTGACTCGAGCTGACCTAGCAATGATTTGATTTATAATGTTTATCCATGTTGGATCATTTGTATTTCCATTCTTTGTTCAGACTATACCAGATGTCTCTGGGCCGTGCTTTCAAGCTTGTCTTGGGCATGGGGACGAGAATTGTGTATTTATTTTGAATATAAAGTGAGAAGCTGAACATTTCAGAACTGGCCTTGGGAAGGGAGAGTTTCTGTCACACAAGTGACAAAATTAGGTAACGTTGCCCAAGAGGAGCTGAAGGAGTTCTTCCACCCAAAGCACATTTATGTAACTCCTGCAGCAACTGAGCAGGATTGTCTGACGGGAATGAGGGGCTCTGGCCAGCCCAGCTTCTCCAGGTGAAGCAGCTTCTAAAAGCATGGAAGGGTAATCAGACTCCAAGAGCAGCAACACTGCTCACTCAGCATCTGGTGAGCTGTGCTGACAGAGGAGCTCACTGAATCACAGCTATTTCTATGTAATGATAGGTGTAGAGAGGCTCTGATGAGACATGGCAATAGATAGGAGATAATTGAGGTTGTGCATATAGTCACTTAATTAATTTAATGGAATATCTGCAAAGAGATACAAGCTATTTAAAATTTTAAAAGGAAAACAAAGAGAAAAAAAGTCTGTGTCAGAAATATCTTAGATTGTGGCCAACCATAGTAAGGAATTCTAGATATATATTCTCATGCTTTGGCTGCACAGAAGTTGTAATTAGAAAGAGATTATATCACTTAAGCAGCTGGAAAAGCCAGTTCTCTTAATCATCAATCCACTGCCCACCATAAACCAGCATTGTATGCTGCAATGTAAACAACACAGGGTGAAAGGAAACAAACAAGCTGAATGTAAAAGTTAAAATATTCTTGGTATTGTTCCATTCCTTCTTGGAAAATAGAAAATACAAAAGAATAAATCATTTCGTCATATTTGTATACAACTGGAGACACTAAGACTAGTACCTGTAAAAAATTAAAATCAGTATATTGCAAAATGTTTTAGTTTCTTCAAGAAATCTTTCCTCGAGATCAGGCATGGATAATATTATAAATATCTGGAATCACTGAAAAAAAGGCCTTTTGTAGGTAAATATATTGAGACTCATGACACTACTGACAATCCATTAGGGACTTGGTTCAAATAATCCTATGGACTGAAGTACTGACTGGCATGGCTGAACAATGCATCTCAAAACAGAGGCTATGCCTTTTCTTTTATTTATGCAAAGTTATGTTGGAGCACTAACTCTGACTTGTATTCATTTTCTGGTGCCTGGCATGAATCCATCCCTATGGCACAGGGAATGAACAGAAGTTCATTCTTACTAAATATGTCAGGATCTTCCTGTCAGTGCATGGCACACATCAGTCAGACTGAGGAGATGGACCAAAAAGTAATTATCAAACATATTCTTAACTTAGTCAACTCTACTTTGGGCAAGTGTCTGTACCATGAGAATCAGCACCAGAATGATCATCTTTCGCTACGTTTTCACATCTTCTGGTGGGGAAGGATAGAATAACCAGTGAAAACCAAACATGCTTTCAATGTTAGGTAAAGGACCGGCTGAGAAAGCAGAGGGTCTGTTTCACCAGTCTGTTAATGTTGCATAGTTTGGGGTCCTGTTCTTTGGTCCATGTAATTCTCTCATAATCTCTCCTGATGTTGCTGTTACTTGTTCAGTTGTCTCTTATACCTGTACAACTACTCTCTTAATTTATTACTTCCTTAAAAATACATGACTTAAGCACTATGAGTTTACTGTCCACACAGTTCCCTTCCTTTGGAAAACACTGGATCTCTTGAGTGAGTTCTCTGTTCTCTTTGCCTTTGAACAGGGAAAGATTTTGGAAAACATTGGCATATGCACTCAGCTGAGCTTTGTGAGGTACATGCAAGGAAGAAAGGCTCTGGGGATGGACCCAAAGCTCTTCATCGAGGATCTGTGGTTTGAGAAAGTGCCTGTAAGGATTTACCAGCCCAAGACTCCATCTGCCAGCCAAAGGAGAGGAGTTATGTTTTTTCATGGAGGAGGATGGGTATTTGGAAGTCTTGGTAAGATACGTAACAGAAATAGTTCAGTTAAAGAAATACATACTTCATAAATAGTAAAGCTGGTTGTTTCTCGACCTGTAGCAGTTACAGCTTTTTGAGGATAACCACAGCTTCAATCTCATAATTCTTGCTGCCAGAAGAAGGCATCTGCTGTGGATCAGATGATTTTTCTTACAGGACACTGGTATAAGAGGAAAAAATGCTGAAATAGGAAGATGAGGAGGTACAAAAGAACTGAGCTTTGTAGGAAGCAGCAAAGAAAATTAGAGAGCATTTCCATCTTGCAATTCTTTGACTTCTCCAATAGATAACATCTCTGGAAAAAAAAATTCACCCCAACCTAAACCCAAGCCCCACCAAATCTCTTTCAGAGACCCATGAAAAGCTGTGCCGCTTTATTGCCAGAGAAAGTGAATCTGTGGTCGTATCTGTGGGGTGAGTCTTTGCTCATGCTGATTTTGAGAGATTATTTCCTATAGTGTAAATATCACTTCCTGTTGCACCAGTCATAGCAACAACCTTGCTCAGAGAAATGTCTCTGTGGGATTTCTCAAGTATGTGATTTACAACTTCATTCTACTGTTACTTGGAGACACTGAAGGCTCACTTGGGCTGTTTTCCCTGTCTGATTACATCGGAAATTACACTTGGGCATATCTAGCTGGAATCCAAACTCAAAACTGATTGTAAACATATAGTAAACAATATGATCTCCTTAACACTTATTCAAGGAAAGCCTGCTTTGATGCTTAGAGAAGCAGTATGAATGACATTATCAAAATACTGCCATAATGGTTCAGATTAGGAGGATTTGTAATATAACTTTACGTAACAGAGATATAAACCAGAAGTATTGACATTTGTGTCCAACGCATGAAAAACTGAAGCAGAAAGTAACTAAATGATTGTTGATAAAACCTGCATGTAGTTGGCAGCTGAATACTCATGTGTTGTTAAAGACTAAGAGACATCATAAACAGGTGATATCATAAGAAAATAATCTGCCAAACAACCACAACCACCAACATCCTATTGATGGTAATGTTATGGAGACAATGAAAATTCTGCAGAAATCAGGGTATTCCTGCTTACAGGAACCAGGATTTCAGCAATACATTCAAAATTCCTATTTCCTTCTGTTCCCTTTGTGTCCGTGTCCCAGGTACCGTTTAGCCCCCGAGCACAAATACCCCGCTGCCTACGAAGACTGTCTGAGCGCCACGCAGCACTTCCTGCAGCACCTGCAGCTCTACGCCGTGGATCCTGCCCGCGTCACTGTCTGCGGGGACAGTGCTGGGGGCAACCTGGCAGCTGCTGTCAGCCAGACCCTGGCAGGCAGGTCAGACCTGCCCAGGCTCCGTGCTCAGATCCTCATCTACCCAGGCCTTCAGGCACTGGACTTCAATTTACCATCCTACCAACAGAACCGGGGAGTCCCTCTGTTATTCCGGGAACGTGCTGCTTTCTACATGTTGCAGTATCTAAATGGAAATGCAACAAAACTGGAAGAGGTCTTGGAAGGTTCCCATATTCCTGTAGATATTAAATTAAAGTATAGAAAGTGGGTGAGTCCAGACAACATCCCTGAGGAATTTAAGGTCAGAGGCTACAAACCACGTGTGCTTCTTGACTGTACAACTGAAGTTTTTGAGAAGGTGAAGAGGTTTTGTGAGCCCAACCTGTGCCCGCTGCTGGCTGAAGATGCAGTTATTCAGCAGCTGCCAGAATCTTTCATCCTGACCTGCGAGTACGATGTGCTGCGGGATGATGGCTTGTTGTACAAGAAGAGGCTGGAGGACAACGGGGTTCCAGTGACCTGGTACCACCTTGAAGATGGATTCCATGGAATCATAAACTCATTTAATAGTGACTGGTTGTCATTTCCAGCTGGAAAAAGGGGCCTTGATAATATTGTGAATTTTCTAAGAAGCTTATAGCAACATTTTTCTTTTTTTCTGTACGAACTGCCAAATTTCTGTGGTCTTTTATGCTTCTAAATTCCATATTAGAAGTTCATATAGAACAACTTGTTAATAAGCAACTATGCCAGTGTCATCACCATAAAAGACATTTCAAGAATAGTTTCTTTTAGTGCTGTTTGAAGTAGTCCATGTACAGTCTGCCCATTTTAATCATGTTTAGACTAGACACTTGTCCAGTTTAAGTGCTGCTCTCTCAGTACATACAAAAGACGCAGTAAAATTTTAAGCCAACATCTGGTCTGACCTGTTTTATTCAATTACAGTTGAGAGTTTCATTCTTCCCAGAAGTGTGTGTTTTGGCATAGGAGAAAGACACTGACACTACAGTGCCATAATGCACACCCTGTACTCTCTGCTACATGTAGCACCTGAGTTTAAGATTCCCAATTTGAAGAAGATGTCTGTTGGCAAGCTAACCAGTATTTTATACCCAAAAAAATGAAGCCACATTAGTTAACTTGATTTTTAGAACGGCAACTGTTCCCAACAGAAATAGTCTGTTGACAGCTTTGTTTAAATTACGATGGGGAAAATGCTTTAAGTGTTTTCTTATGTTTATCAAACTTTTGGGTACGCTGAAAAACTTGTTCTTGTGATTGAATAGAGTCCTGGAATCACAGAATGGTTTGGGTTGGAAGGAACATTAAAGCTCACCTCATTCCAACACCCTGCCATGGGCAGGGACACCTTGTCTAGCCCAGGTTGCTTCAAGCCCCAAATAATCTAACAACAAAACAGGACCAATGCATTTACTTTTGCAGAGCATGTTACTTACCTTTTGCCCCCACCCCTCCCTTGTTCCCATTTTCTTTTCTAAATGTCCTTGTTAAAGGTATGTATTCCAAACTACGTAAAGCATGCCCACAATGCAGGAAGCTAATGTTGTGACTGAAGATCAGCTGCAAGGGATAATTTAATCTCCACATTCGATGGCTTTCAGTCATAGAGTAGAACTTCATTCAGGACTCAACTTCAGTCTCTGAGCACTCACTGTTATCATCCACAATCCAAGAATTCCATATTCAATACCAGCCCCTTTATCAATCCCTCAATTACAATAAAGATAAACAGGAAATTAAACACATTGACTCTTCTCCAATGTGATAACTGCTGGCACATTGCGCAACATTTCCAAGGACTTTAAAGTGAGCAACACCTGAGAGATCCCTTGCTATTGGGACTGCTCCAGGCCTTACTGTTACCTGTAAAAGCCAAATCACTGATAGGTGTGAAGACACATCACCTCTGGATATGCGAAATGGCATTTTTTTATCTATTGCCAGCGATACTGCTGGTGATTGTTGTCATTTCATTCATATTAGAAATCAAAAGAACAATTCAGACTGAGTACGCCAATTACAGCATCCCTCCTGGAGTGAGCAATTCTGGAAAACTTCGAGTTATTGTTGCTGTTTTGATTGTTTCATCTACTCTGGTGAGTAACTCTGCTGCGACTTCTGCCAGAAACCTTGTTAGATGCTAATTGTGTTGTATGTGTAAATACCAGAATCTGGCCAGCCCCATCAAGGCTTAAATGATGGCTTTTCTCTTCTGGGGGCTGACTTGAGAGGACAGTTTTCAGAAAATCATTTCTGTTAGACCTCAGTCAGATTTCCCCTATTACGTAAGGATTAAGTCAACCATAAGAGCCCAAGCTTCATCAGCCGAGCTTCCCTAATTAAATTTAAAATTCAATATTTATAAAAAGTGAGATTGCTTTGATTTCCACTTTAGCTGAGCACACATGATGTTTTTAGGCCACTCTTGGGGCTTTCCAGTAACATGGAAGGCTGAGTAATGGAACTACCACTAATGGGGGGCTGGATGCATTTGAAGAAAACAAAAACAGAAACCCCAGAAACCTTAGAGGGATGAGAGACACTTGTGAGCACGGCAAGGCCTCTCTCATCAGAAGCCCCTTTACCAATTGCCCTTTGCTCACCATGTGCCCCTTCAGTGAGTGCCCCTCATGAGCTGCCCTTCTCCTGGTACCTCGCACCAGTTACCCCTCATCATCTGCCCCTCACCATTTGCCTTTCACCTGGTGCCCCTCACCAGCTGCCCCTCGCCAACTGCCGACACCTTGTCTCCCCCTCACCATTTGCCCCTCGCCAGTTGCCCTTCTCCTGGTGCTCTTCACCAGTTGCCCCCTCACCAGTTGCCCCTCGCCATCTGCCCTTCTCCTGGTGCTCTTCTCCAGTTCCCCCTGACCATTTGCCCCTCGCCAATCGCCCTTCTCCCGGTGTCCCCTCACCAGCTGCCCCTCACGCGGTTCTCCCTCAGTTCTCCCTCACCCGGCTCCCCCTCAGGGCTGTCCGCGCCCGCGGTCTCCCCTCAGCTCACCCCGCCTCTCCTCCCTCTCCCAACAGGGCAGGATTTTTGAGAAGATCGAGCTGTGCAGCAGCCTGGCCGTCAAGCGCCTCGTGTTCTCCGGGCGGAGGCCGGCTCCAGCGCCGGGGGTGCAGCAGGAGGACGGGCGGCTCGGGGGGGTGCCCGTGCGGCTGTACCGGCCCCGAGCGCCTCCGGCGCGGCCCCGAGGCGCCGTGCTGCTGTTCCACGGCGGCGGCTTCATCTGCTGCAGCCTCGGTACGGCCCCGGTACGGCTTCGGTACGGCCCCGGTACGGCCCCGGTATGGCCCCGGTACGGCCCCGGGCCCGGCTCTGCCACCGGCCCCGCCGCCACACCAGCCCCGGCACCGTCCTTGTAGCAGCCGCTGCTTTGGCCGTGGCCACCCGTGTGTGTGTGGCCGACACAATTCCGGGCTCCACACAGACGCTGATACACAACTTTTTCACCTGTTTATATACTTTTTAGCAAGCAAATTAATGCCCATTGGTTCTAAGTTACCTAATTCTCTTTCACAAATTGGTATTCTATCCTCTTTAGTCTTTTTAGTATGTTTTTCCTCTGGTGTGTGTCAGAGGCTTTCTGACACACATATACCGAGTCTTTTGTTAGCTGCTTCTTTATATTCTGGTTTCTACAAAATGGCCTTGTANCACCTGTTTATATACTTTTTAGCAAGCAAATTAATGCCCATTGGTTCTAAGTTACCTAATTCTCTTTCACAAATTGGTATTCTATCCTCTTTAGTTTTTTTAGTATGTTTTTCCTCTGGTAGAGGCTTTCTGACACACATATACCGAGCCTTTTGTTAGCCGCTTCTTTATATTCTGGTTTCTACAAAATGGCCTTGTAGTTTGTAAATTCTGCCCTTCTTGTATCCAATTTCAACAATACACATCCTCTCCCAGGCCTTGTTCTTTGAAGCATATCAGGGTTAGTTTGGCAAAACTTTTAAAAGTTTCAGTGATTTTCCCAATCAAGTCAACAATAACAGTCCATGCTGCCTAAAAGTGATTTAAGGCTAGCACACTGCTTATAATTAATATACTGGTTATGATTAATTAAAATGATTAATTTAAAAATAATTAGAAAAGTTATATAATTTCCAACTGCAGGAAGGCTGAACTCGAGCTGGGCTGTGAAGGGAGGTGGTGGGCAGGTGGAGAGAAGAGAGGGATGAGGGGAGCTGGACCATTTGTGGACAGCAAAACATTCTTCCATGTGTTTCAGATTCCCATGAAAGGATTTGCCAGTACATTGCTGAGGAAAGCGACTCGCTGGTGGTGTCCGTGGGGTGAGTTATGACTGGCTGCCCCAGAGAAGCCTTTTTGCCTCTTGTTGCTTCTCAGCACTGCAGGGATGTGCAGCTGGTGGGAATGTTCCTTTTCAGGAGCTGGGATGGTGGGAATGTTCCTTTTCAGGAGCTGGGCTCCATGATCCTAATGGGTCATTTCCAGCTCAGCATTTTCTACGATTTTGCCAGGGTCCCGGGTGTCCAGATGGAATTTCAAGGGGGCTGTTTAAATTTCTCTCCCTGCTCCATCAGCTAACATCACCTAACAGTGCAGACACAGACCACTGTAAGGTCCTTGTGTCTCCCAACATAGAGCTATGCTGGCACCACATAAAACCAAGGAATGATTTCCAGAGGAGAGTTCCAATGTGTCGAGAAATGACTAAAACTGACTTGGAAAGTGATGATTCAGTGATCCATTTAAATAGATGTAATTACCTTGTGAACTTCAAGGAGCTTTCTAACAGTAAGAATCAAATGCTAGTTAGTAATAATACTACTAATTAGTACTACTAATACTAGTAATACTGAAAAATATAAGTCCCATCTATTTAAATAAAGAAAAAATAATTCTAAAAATGAAATATCCTAAGTAAAGGTGAGGTGCAGATTGATTAAATTACTTATTCCACAAACCAGATGCAGTCTACACCAGAAGAGAGAAATGAAGTTACATCATTTAATTTGTGATCAGGGCTGCTCTTGGAATATCCCAGCTAT
Organism: Pycnonotus jocosus; assembly: GCA_013400435.1. Classification (NCBI taxonomy): domain Eukaryota; kingdom Metazoa; phylum Chordata; class Aves; order Passeriformes; family Pycnonotidae; genus Pycnonotus; species Pycnonotus jocosus. The sequence goes on along the minus strand of VWYP01025805.1, from coordinate 38,676 downwards.
GTTATGTCCTTGCAGCCACATCCTATGGCTATCACTTCTCTGTGATGACTCATTGGACAAATACCTTTTTCATATATATAAATACCTTCATGGGGTTTTTTTTTTCTGAGGGAAAAATTACACCAACATAGGGAAAAGCAGGATGCTGTAGAAATTTTGTATTTACACTTATGACATTTCCTTCCGTTACTTTTGTGGTCTGTGTCCGTGTCCCAGGTACCGTTTAGCCCCCGAGCACAAATACCCCGCTGCCTACGAAGACTGTCTGAGCGCCACGCAGCACTTCCTGCAGCACCTGCAGCTCTACACCGTGGATCCTGCCCGCGTCACTGTCTGCGGGGACAGTGCTGGGGGCAACCTGGCAGCTGCTGTCAGCCAGACCCTGGCAGGCAGGTCAGACCTGCCCAGGCTCCGTGCTCAGATCCTCATCTACCCAGGCCTTCAGGCACTGGACTTCAATTTACCATCCTACCAACAGAACCGGGGAGTCCCTCTGTTATTCCGGGAACGCGCTGCTTTCTATTCTTTGCAGTACGTACAAGGTGACACATCGAATCTGGAAGAGGTCCTGGAAGGCTCTCATATTCCTCCAGACGTGAGGCTGAAGTATAGCAAGTGGGTGAGTCCAGACAACATCCCTGAGGAATTTAAGGTCAGAGGCTACAAACCACACAAGCCCTGTGAATTCAAGCCTGAAGTTTATGAGAAAGTGAAAAGAATCCATGAGCCCACACTGTGCCCACTGTTTGCTGAAGATGCAGTTATTCAGCAGCTGCCAGAATCTTTCATCCTGACCTGTGAGTACGATGTGCTGCGGGATGATGGCTTGTTGTACAAGAAGAGGCTGGAGGACAATGGGGTTCCAGTGACCTGGTACCACCTTGAAGATGGATTCCATGGAATCATAAACCTATTTGATTATTGTGGTTTGTCATTTCCATCTGGCAAAAGGGGATTGGACAGGGTTGTTGCATTTTTAAAAGGCCTGTAAAAAGAACTCTCTCTCATTATGCTTCTCCCACTAATGTCTCTAATTAGGCTCTCACACCTCAGGTAGTGCTGGACAGCAAGAATGTGACATCTTTTGATGTGTAAAATAGTAGTTCTGATACCCATGAACTTCAAATTATCACAGATCTTTTCCTTGTGAGACTCCTGACAGTTCAATCTTTATAATTTTTCTATGTGTGGTGGTTCTCTTTCCAATTAGTATCTGATTGATTCCTTGTCTTTAATTACTAAATTATTTACTTCCATACAAATAATCTATGTGGAATTATTTGGATTAAATGTTGTTCACTACAGCAAAGTTATTTGTGATGTCCATTTGATAAGGTCCAAAGCATGACTTAATCTAGCTAAAAAGTGTAAGCTAGGTAGATACTGAGCTGGAGGGAAAGCTCTGGACAAACAGGCAGAGATCAAGATCTCAGTGAGGTGATTGAGCAAATATTCCATGACTGCAAAAATAGCAGTGCAAGGCCAGGGTTGATGGGGCACACCTAGCTGGAGGCAAGTAAGGGCCGTTCTGATTTTGAAATAATTGTAGCTGTACAAAATCCTTTTTAATTTTGGAAAGTCTCCACTATGCCCACCGAGAGCAGGATATAGTGTTGAGAGGAAATGCTGACATTTGGAAATGTCAGGGGTTGGAAAGGCGGTAAGGATCAGTGAATTGGGCTCTTGGTGTGTGTGTGTGTATTGAAAGGTACAGCTTCAAGAGAGAATATGAAGCAAAATGTTTTCATGCTCTCTCAAAGGGTGTCCCCCAGAATTAACTTTTGCAGAATCTGTGCTGTGATTCTGTGCTAGAATCTGTCAAATTGTGCTTTCTCCATGGCTTGAGTTTTATTTACAGGATGAGACAGTGTTTTCCCTGACATGATGCTTTGTTACACCCTGCTGATGAAAGCAAGAACAGCACACTCACAACGGCCAGACTGAGGACATGGAAATCACAGAATTGCTAGAGCTGGGAGTGATCCCTGGAGATCATCCAGCGCAGTCCCCTCCAAGACAGGGCCACCTGGAGCAGGTGACACAGGAACACATCCAGATGTGCTTGGAATGTCTCCAGAGAGAGAAACTCCACACCCTCCGTGGGGTTTCTTCTGCATGTTGAGGTGAAACTTGCATCTTAATTTATACCCACTGCTCCTCGTCCTAAGAAAACCCTCAGGGAGGGAAAAAAA
>VWYP01025805.1:15040-36260 GCA_013400435.1 Pycnonotus jocosus | reverse complement strand
GGGCCATGGCGCTGCTGCCCGCGCTGCTGCTGCTGCTCCTGCCCCTGGCGGCGCTGGCGGCGGCCGCGGTGCTGCTCGGCCTGCCCGGCTACGACATCCCGCCCGGGGTGAACCAGCCGGCCAAGCTGCGCCTGGTGCTGACCGTGCTGCTCGGCACCGCCGCGCTGGTGAGTGGCGGTGCGGGGGGCGAGGGGGCGTTCGGGGGGAGCCGCGGGCTGGAGGGGGCAGCGGTTGCACAAACGCGGGGAGCCGGGGGCAGGATCCGCGTGTCCCCGCTGTCCCCGTGGGATGCTGGCGGTGCCGCATCACGGGGAGGGGATGCGGGGAGCACACTCGATCGGGTTGTGCCCCGAGGTACCCTCCGATCCGGACACTGCCCCCGATATCCCCCGGTCGAAGATGCTGCTCCGGGCACCGCCGGCCCAAACACTGCCCCGAGCACCCCCTGTTCGAGCATGTTGCCCCGGGCACCTTGGTGCGGACACTGCCCCGGGCACCTCCCCGCCGGGCTGCAGCGGGGAGCGCTGCCCATGTCGCGGGCAAACCCCGATTCCGTTCAGGAACGTGCTGGGGCGTGTTAGCCGAGATTGAGACCGGCTGATGGCAGTCCCGACTTCGGGGCTGGGCTGATGTTTTGCCTGATAACTGCCCGTACCTTCAGGCGAAATCACCTTGAACAAGGAAAGCTGCAGCCCTTCAGCTGCTCCTGCCACGGCTGACATTTATGGCACACAATCCGGTTAGGGCTGCTTTACTTAATCTCTGGACTCCCTTTGGCGGTGTTGCATAAACGGCATTATAGCCCCCCTCAGCTCTGCCTCTGTTACTTGCTGTCTTTGAATTTCTTAAAATCTTCCGGTTTGTCACTCCTTGAGCCACAAACATTACCCCTACTATCACACAGGCTTTGTTTTCCTCCACATAGATTCTTAAACCATTTACATCCTCTTTAAATTAAATTTACTGACAAAGCTGCCCAGCAATCCTGAACANATTCTTAAACCATTTACATCCTCTGACAAAGCTGCCCAGCAATCCCGAACCCCACTAGCAGGTGACAAGACAGATTTACTGAGCATTAAAAAGAGAGATATTGTTCAGTCAGTGAATGGTAACTGATTCCCAGCTTCTCATTTGTTCACTTATTACATCAGATTTATATTCTAGCTTGCAAGAGCATTGGGAAGAGAAGCAACTTCATTTTGCTTAGTAGATCTGTTGTATGAATAAAAAGCAGTAACTAACTTGCACAACACAGCTTGGCACTTTAGATTTGCAAATTCCCTGAGTCTAATTCATGAATATTAGTTTCAGCAATGAAGAATTGTTTCTGCATATGGTATTTCAATGTTGTTATCGAGTATAAATGAAACAAGAATGACCACAAATGTGTGCAGGATAATGCTGATGATTAAAATATGTACTCCAAGACAACCAGTTTGGCTGATCTTTATGAAATTTCTGATGTGACACTGGATTTGAGTAGTGCAAGTAAATTTTTCTACAGACTGTAGGATGTGAGAGCTTGGGAAAACTGTTTCATTTCCAAATCAGAGTTCTGTGTTTCTTTAAAATTTCCCCCAAATATGTTTGATGTAAGTACAATGCGGAGTTTTTATACCCTGGCTAACTCCAGACTTTTAAAGATGCCCTAATGTCTTTTACCTTTAACAGGGAAGGATTTTGGAGAAGACTGGGCTTTGCAGCCAAATCACTTTTGGCCGATACGTGCGACAGGGACGGAAACTAGGGCTGGATCCAAAGCTCTTTATCCAGGATCTGCAGTTTAACAAAGTACCTGTGAGGGTTTATCAGCCTAAAGCTACCTCGGATGGACCAAGGAGAGGCATCCTCTTCTTTCATGGAGGAGGCTGGGTATTCGGAAGCCTTGGTAAGATACCTCCTGGAGGAACTGTAGTAGTGTAGAAAGAATATTCTCATCTCTTTAGAAAATTGAAATAAGATGTGGTTTCAGCATGAGATTTGGGATAAGCTCTGAAGCCTTTCTGGGACAGGCATTCCTTAGGCTGTCTCAAAGCTGAGGGCAATAGCAAAGCACTAACAACAATATTTCTTTTGCAGATACCTATGAAAAGGTGTGTCGCTACCTCTCCAGGGAGAGTGACTCGGTAGTTGTGTCTGTGCAGTAAGTGAACACTACTCAGTTCTGTAGTTGGGAGATTGTTGTTGCTGTGGGACCACAGCAGAGCTGCCCTGGTGTTGGAAATGTTCTTTTTTGGCACAGGAATTTCTATGGGATTCAGTCAAGTCCCTAAAGAGAAAAATAGTGATAACAGAGATTTCCCAGCCCTTAATTATTCATGCCCAGAGATACTCCTAAAAGATACAAATGGAAATATTAGGCACACTAAGAAAGTCTATAAAAGCCAGATAAAAACTTAGGTGAAAAAAGTCTTCCTTGTGCTGAACATATGGACATGTAATAAGATGCTCCAAGCAATTGGGAGCTATGGGAAAATAAAATAATCACACTGAAATACTCCCATTTTATATATAGGAGGCAGAGACACAAAATTATTAAATAATCTTGTCAGGAGTACAGAGAAAGTTTTCACCATTGCCAAGAACTATACAATTTCTGGTTCACATCATTAATCAGAGACAATCCTACTTCAGTGAATCCTTTGTGACTGAACTCACCATTTACAGCTTATCTGCAATCCCAAAGGGAGGAGCAGCAGTTTGGAGGCACTGAAGATCCTAACCTAGAGCCAAAGCACCCCAAAATGATAGGGCTGAGGAACAGCATACGAGAGGCCTCTTCCTGGTTACTACTACTGACTTTTCCTTCTCTTCCCTTTGTGTCCGTGTCCCAGGTACCGTTTAGCCCCCGAGCACAAATACCCCGCTGCCTACGAAGACTGTCTGAGCGCCACGCAGCACTTCCTGCAGCACCTGCAGCTCTACGCCGTGGATCCTGCCCGCGTCACTGTCTGCGGGGACAGTGCTGGGGGCAACCTGGCAGCTGCTGTCAGCCAGACCCTGGCAGGCAGGTCAGACCTGCCCAGGCTCCGTGCTCAGATCCTCATCTACCCAGGCCTTCAGGCACTGGACTTCAATTTACCATCCTACCAACAGAACCGGGGAGTCCCTCTGTTATTCCGGGAACGCGCTGCTTTCTTTGCGTTGCTGTACCTCAATGGGGATGCGCTGCACATGCGAGAGGTCCTGGAAGGCTCTCATATTCCTCCAGACATGAGGCTGAAGTATAGGAAGTGGGTGAGTCCAGACAACATCCCTGAGGAATTTAAGGTCAGAGGTGTGAAGCCGCTTAGGCCCACTGATTTTATAGCTGAAGTTTATGAGACAGTGAAGAGATTCTGTGAGCCCAACTTGTGCCCACTGTTGGCTGAAGACTCTGTTGTTCACCAGCTGCCAGAATCTTTCATCCTGACCTGCGAGTACGATGTGCTGCGGGACGATGGCTTGTTGTACAAGAAGAGGCTGGAGGACAACGGGGTTCCAGTGACCTGGTACCACCTTGAAGATGGATTCCATGGAATCATAAGCCTATATGATTATTGTGGTGTGTCATTTCCATCTGGGAAAAGGGGATTGGACAGTGTTGTTAACTTCCTAAAAAGCTTGTAGTAAAACATCTTAGATTCCATGAGTCTGTTCATACCTCAACCTAGGAAAATATTTTTTAGGATATTTAATATCAGGTTATGGGTAGAGAATCAGGGGCAGCCATTAACAATGATAAACAAAGCTCAGCAGAACCTAATTCCAGCTGTTTGCTGGAACATGGAATATGCAAACCTTATACAAGCTTGTACCATGCTGCAAGCCATTGTCTTTAGCTCTGTTAGTGAAGAACAGCTCTTTGAATGGACATCCTGGTTTGTTCCAGTTGTTTAAAATAAAATATATCTGTGTGAAGGGAAACTGTGTGTTAGCAGGTGTGTGTGATGTGAGAATAAAACCCAGCTGATGTTAGTGGGTTATGAGCCACTGACAATAAAATAATAAATATGATGAAAATAAGGAGATATGATACTGTGTCAAACGTGGTTTCTGTCACTGTGAGCACAACAAACAAATGGTTCCATGGCCAACATCACCTGTGTTTCTCAGCACACAGGCAGGACTGGAGCCCCTTTCTACCCCAGTTTTAGCACTGGACTACTGGGTAATGTTTCACCCACATAACTTGGAGGACAGTTCCATCAACTGGGGTGGGGAGTGCTGGTGGCACAAACAAATATGGTTGCATCACAAAAAGATGGGCAGGACTGGTGGGAAAGTGACCCAAATACTCTACCACAGCTCTTGTTGGAAACTGTCTGGAGAAGAGGACAAGGGAAGGGTCAGGAGAGAAAGAAGGGGAAGGTCAGGACGGTGAGGGCAGGACCAGAGCAGGTCTGTGCTGTGGGGGTAGTACAGGGCTGCAGCTGTCAGCTGGAGTGCAGCCTCAGCTCACAAGAGTAATGAGAGGGAGAAGGAGAAGCATCTTTCTGGGCCTGTATTAATTTATTCTGTTTAGGACCTGCCCTTCCTCTCCTTAAGCCAGGGCAGAAGCAATGCCCAAGCACAGGTTGCACTGAGGGGTTCACTGGATATAATATTGACCAATTAAACCCAATATTGTCCAATTAAAAATGGCACTTAGGGCAGTCACTTGAGGCTGCTGTACCACTTACACACAGCTATACAGCAATACAGACTATAATATTTACCAACATCGTGCAAGAGAGACTTCACTAATCCTTCCAGAATTTAATACTTATGATTGGAGGATCTTTAATAATCTGGATATTGATCTAATTTGCCTGTAGAAACATGAACATCTTTGCTAGCAGAGCTGCTCAATAGATTTTATGCCCTGCTTAAGAGCTCAGCAAAATTTTGTCATTAGACGTTTAACTTTGTCAAAACACGCCAGTTAGGTTCAATATTAGAGCTGTTCAAGCAGATCCTCCTGACTCTGCTAAAATTGCTTCCTTTAGATTTTTTTTTCCTGGAACCAAATGCCCAGACTGTGTTGCAGTCTGCTGCAGCAGAAATGGAACAAATAGGGAGGGGAAATGGTTCATTCATCCTTTTCAGATGCTAGTTCCCATGGCAGGTGAAGATATTTAATCAAATTAACCAAAACACAGATAATTTTTCAAGTGCAATACAGTGTCTTTTATTTAGGAACCAATCAAAATTTTACAGTGGCTGATTTTACCCTTTTACTTTACCAGCACTTGTGTAGATAAAGAAAGGAGCACTGGGACAGAGCTGCTGTGATTACTGGGCTGCCTCAGCAGTGATGAGTGTTCTGTATCTCTCACATTTATAAACTCAGCAGCATCTCATACAGAACAGCCTCACCTGCTTCCCAGCTCACAGACCAAGCACTAAGGAGAACCACGATGGGGAAATTTGAGACAGAGGAACAGAAAATTCCAATGTGGGGCTGTGTGTGCCAACATTCCAGGCAGCGATGATCTGTGACTAATACTTAAATCCTATTTGATATATCCTTAAACAACTGTATGTGTAAAGGAAGGCACTCTGGCTTTGTGGCCATTCAAAGGCCCCAGGGCTCCCCTGTAGGTTGGATTCCAGGGGGAATCCTTCCCGAGGCAGGCCACCAGCACACATATTTCAATCACCAGCATTATCCTGCACACTGCTTAGGACTCCCTGGATGTTTCCCAGCCTGTGCCTTGGGGGTGACCAGGGCACATGAAGAGAACCAGTGTGTTACTCCCACCTGGGACTGGCTGTTGTGTCTTCAGGGCATCCTCTGGACTCTAATAGCAGCTTGCTGGTAAAATAGGATTATTTTAATCAGCACACCTCCAATTCATGTAAACAAACTGCACTTAAATGAGGCCCAGATCTTTCACAATACTTTTCCCACAAGCATCATCCTCTGGAACATCCCTTCCACCAAGGTGCCTCTCCACCCCCAAGTGTTGTTATCCTTCTCTCTAGACAGGCAGCTGGAAAGCTGGATATGCAATGCTGCTGCATGAAACCCTTAAGCAGCACCAGGCAATCAGCTTTTCATTTTCAGCCTTCTTAAATGTGTCTGCAAATCCATGATGCAAGTGTTGAAATCAGGCTGATCAGATCTCATGACATACAGATAGAGTTGCTTAAGTGGAAATTAACTTGAAATGCAAATGCCCTTATTTTCAGGGATTAAATTATTAGTAACACAGAGACTGACAAAGGTGTGTGATATCAGTGGGAAAAATACAGTCTGACTCAAAACCACACTGAGCCATCTGAATGCTGTGCCCAACAGCATCATGTGCATCTCATTTCAGGGCCTGCCACCACAGCACTTCTCATCCATCACAAGGAAGCAAGAAGCCAAAATTTAGTGTCAGAATGTGCTGAGAACTGCAATGGGCACGGCTACAACCTGTGCTGACTCCCCTCTGCTGTTGGATTCCTCAGAAATCAGATTTCCCATTCTTGGTAGTTCTTGGCATTGTTAATTCAATGAAATGGAACGTGGTGCACTGGTCAATATATAGATTTAGAGACAGGATCCTTCTTCTGTTTAAATTCTGGAAATGGATCTTGTGGTGACTTTTGGCTACTTTCTTACCAGTCAGTACCTTATTTTTTGTATTGATAAAGTGGAAATGTTGTTCATACAACAATCCTTATTCACCACAGGAGGCACAGAAGGAGACTGTCAATGAACAGATTCCTCTCCTCTATCCAATATCAATTGAGAACAAGGAGAGCTCTGGGATACAACTAGCAGGAGAATTCATGGAGTATTATTATCTCTCTGAATTCTTAAGTAAAAGCTTACCTGGGCTAACTTTTCAAGTATCTATTAGAGAGGCTCTGAAGAATCAGGACTCCTGATTGATAAGAGGACTGCATCTGTCAATATCTAACAGTGTTTTTCTCTTCCAGCCAGAGGGTGGACACGCGTATCCTGGGGACAAAAAGATCCATCTTGTCCTTAATCTGCTGTCAAAATAGTACAAACTTTCCCTATGACAACTGTGGAGTAAAAACACCCGGACCAAAAATTTAATTATATAATTTCTAACATTTAATCTTGTCTCAGAATAACTCACTCTCTATGGCCATCTTGAAGACCTGATGAAAAACTGCACTAGAAAGAAACTGAGTGATGTCCAGTATCTGCCCCATTTCCTGTGAAAGCACAACAATTTCTGCTTTTGCTGCTTGTCAGGTGACACAACCACCTAAAACTCACGACCTCCCACATCAGGGATATCTTCCCCAAAACTGTTGCTGGAATCCTGGACTTTGAAGAGGAACAGAATATCTGCAAACCATCAGACAACTGGTGAGAGCCAGAGGAGCCAGGGATGCCCCTGTGTAAACTGCTTAGGGTGATCTTAAGCACTGCTTAATATATCTTGCTGCTGGTGGGAGCATGCAGAAGGAATGAGAATTAGGTTATACAGGCCCATGGCTTTAGACCAGTTAGAACAAACTGCTGGGTTACATCCTGACCTGCAGGTAGTCAGGACTATTTCAGAAGATATTAAATCACTGAAAACAAACTTTCATCTCTTGGTTTTCAGTCAATAAATAGTTGCAGTGAAAAAAAAAAAAAACAAACCAAACAACCAAGCCAAAGCACAAAACAAGTGGGATAGAACTTGAAAGGGCATAGAACTCTTAATTGGTTTGCCTTCTGGTTTTTTTTAATTTTTTAAAATTATTTTTACACAGCTTCTCATGTGTTTGATTGAAGGAAGAGCGGAAAAGAACCTTGTGTTATTCCATAGTATGTCTGAAACATCTAAGAATAAAACAAACACAGGAAGCAGCTGCATGTCCAAGGACAAGGTGAAGCAAGGTTCCTCCCCATGCAGGGAGCAGGCAGACCTTGATTACCCTTGGCTTTACACAGGGAAAGCACTTCACAGCAGATAAGCTGCAAAGCAAACTACATTAGCTGACCTTGCACTGCCAGAGAGCAAACCTGGAAGGAACAGCTCTGGGGAGCCTTTCCAGCCCTGGATAGGCCACCCTGAGACTTTGCTCCTATGTCAGAAGTGCTGGTACAAGTCCAAATTCTTATTGCTCCAGTATGCAACTTCTGCATTGAAATCACATTTGGCCCAGAGCAGAGATCTGCAAAGCTCAGCTGCTCTTGGTCTGAGGCTCAACAATAAACCTGCAGCAAGTTAAAGGCTTGCCTTCAATATATCTGGAATTAATGTAATGCAATTCATTTTTTGCTCAAGATTAGCAATATTATAATTATTTTTAGGAACAGATAAAACATACACCACGGTCTTGGCATGGACAAGGCCCTGGCCATGGTCTGGATGGAGTTTTTACCTCTGGAACATTTTAGTCACTGTGATTTAGATTGGCGTTTTCAAGGTTGGGTTTTCAAGTGAAGGACATTGATGACTCAGACGTGCAGAGCAACAGTGGCACCTATTGGCAAAGGGACTGTGGCTCTGGGAGACACCCAAAACCATCTGGGGACAGCCCCTCAGCTGAATGCAGGAGCCAGAAAGCAGCGTCCTTGATGAAGTCTTTCAGAGATGCAAGAGCCCTGGTAATTAGATAAGCATTATATGGGTTTTTTTAGGCTTCAAAGCCCCAGGGAGATCAAAGACAATTAGAAAAAATTGAAAGCAAAATAGGTGAAAGTCACTGAATCACAGTTAGCTATTAGTGCTGTGCTATTAAACACATTCTCTTGAAAAAATGTCTCTAAGAAAATCCATAAAAAGTGAATTACAACGAATGAAAATTGCTGGATACAGAAAATCTTGTATCCGTAAGGAATTCCTCCATATTCATTTTATTGCCAATATAGCTATAAAAAGCGTATTTTTCTGTTTGTTCCCATCTGCTGATATTTTTTGTGACAGTACCAATCAGGCATGCACTTCTATAGCACAGCAGAGCCCAGATAATACCTAGAATACAGCTTAGGAAATTATACCAAGGTAGCCTTAATTTCACACAACTCCAATCAGTTTGCTTTAAAATCTGCTAATCAATTATGTATAATTATTAAATATTTATAACAAATGAAACATTTATGTTTATAATCTACTGCGCTTTTAAAAGCAAAGCTCATATATGGAAAAACCATCCATGAAATTTGTATGAAAACATTAATTCCAAAATCTGAGAGCTCCCCAGCCACAAGTGTGATCTGTTTTTATTGAGCCATTTACAATTAAATATACAACCACAACACCCAGGGGAGCCCAAGGTAACCTGGTGAAACGGGTTCTGGTGGAGAGCTTCTTAAACAGGAGGATGCACAGCTCCACCAGACAGATCAGATGGGATTAGTGGTTCTCAGCACCAAAATATCTCCTTTGATCTGTTTAACTGTTTAATTTCATCTGGAAATTCAGACCTTCCTCAGAGGTGCCCAGCCAGCTTTGTGGTGAGCCCAGCTCCAGCTGAACTCCTGGCAGAATGAGCCCAGGCCTGAGCTCAGTGATGGTGGAACCAAACACCAACCAGCCCCAAACAAATCCTGAATGTAGGACAAAATTGCACACAGAATAGCTCTGATAATTAAGGTTTTCCCTTCATTTTTTTTTCCTACAAAATGTAGCTGATGTCAGTTATTCCAGACAAAATGCCCCAAACCCCCTGAGCCATAGCTGAAAGCAATGCCCCAAGAGGATCTCGTTTATTTTTCCTTTCTGACCGTTGTGAATGGGTCACAATCCCAGGTTCTGCAGGTCTGCTTTGTAAAACCAAGTTAGCCATTAAACAGAGTAAGGCCCTGCTTATTCACCTGAACACAGAATGGATAAACTCCCCTATAGTGACACATTCTGTGCAGAAACATCGAATTTATACGTCACAGTCGTATTTCAAAGGAACCACTTATCTCCAAGAGCAGCTGAAAGCAACAAAATTGTCCCAGCACATCCCGAGCCTGGTTTGTGCTATGAGCAGACTCTGATGAAGATATTCTCTCAGTCCTTTCCTTTTTTCTTGCTTTCTTATGACTGAAAACTTGCAGGAGTTCAAAAGGCTGTTTGAGGGAAATTTACTTCACAAAGGAATAAGTTTGGAATACTGAAGAAGTGGTGCAAAATGGAATATTTTTGTATATATATAACTGTGATGTAGCTCTTGTTGGTGCAGAGCAGAACTGCTCTGACAGAGACATAATTTTGTAGTTGCAGTGATGGGGATATTGGCTCTGGGTAGAGAAGGACCCAAGATCTATTTAACAATGACCCATAAGGAGATTGTTACATAAATACAAAAGCAGTTGTTTGGGAGCAATAATGTTTGTTAAGAAGGGAAAAATATCTGGGCACAGCAATTTTAGAGGGAGTTGCTCTATTTTTGTCACATACTCTTAATCTTTCAATTGCAAGAACCCATGAGGACTGAATCCAAGAAATAAATCCCAGAAATATTGCTCCCAGTTTTCAGGTGGAAGTTGGGCTCATTGAGCAGAACTTGCTGTGAACACACAGAGAGAACCCCTGGCCCAGAGAGCTCCCAAACCTCCCAGCTCTTCAATATTCCATCAGCACTTCAAAAAACACCCTGAACAAGCCAGTCGACTTCTTTAAAAGAAAACAACCCAGCACTGGCTGTGTAAATATGTACTTACCTGCTCCAGTGCTGTAAATATGTAATTTAGGCTGCTGGCTCATGACACATTTTGTGTCTAATTTAAGGAACTGTGTGTTTGGACAGGAGGGTCTGGATGCCTGTCAGGTAAATATTACAAGCTGTAAATTTTCACAGCAGATTTGACACTAAATTTAGTTAGCACTATAAATAAAGTGTTCATTGACCTGATGGGAGGGAGCCCTTATCTTTGACAGTGGTTGGCCTGAGGGGAAGTTCAGGGTTAAAAGTAAAGCAATTTTGAGTTCCTACAGTGATACAGAAGCCATGGTTGCTGATAACTGCCCACAGAGTCAGCTTTCTTAATTTAATCTTCTCACTTGGAGGTATCTAGAGGGGTGCTGGGAACCCCCACTGCTTTGTACAGACAAACCTGGATTTTTCTTCTGTTCCCTTTAGGGCTTGAGCTTTGAAAGGACCTTTAGTCGTGGCAGTCATAACCTTGGGTTACAGCAGTGCTCTCGCTGAACAGCCCAGTCTCCATCCTTTGTATTATTGGTAATTTTCCTTGAAATCCCAGGCTTTGTTTTTGTGTAAGGCAGGTGTGGATGTTCTCCTTGACCTTTATCACCACATGCTGCAGGAACAGTTTGCATCCCTGCTGTTAATAGAAACATTAAAAACAGAGCAGTGAACGGAGCCCCTCGGGTGCTTAAATACAACAAATACAAACCCCGCTGGTAACACAACTTCAGTAAAATCCCCACCAGGCTGGAGCAGAGCAGGGCTGTGTCCAGAGTGACCACACGGGTGCTGTAAGGGTGGAGGGGAGCAGCAGGTGGCAGAATTGGATCTGGTTTAGTGCTCCTGATCCCTGGATTCGGACAGTGCTGGTGGGGAGCTGCCCCCGGTGCCCCCCCGACCATCTCCGGCCAGCGAGGCTCAGCTCAGGCTCTGCAAAGGTCCTCGGTGGGCTGAAACCCCCTCTGATGTCAGAGTTCCCCTCTTAAGGAGAAGGAATTTCTACTTATTCCTTCAAACCCTGCCACATCTCTGCTCAGAGGATGCAGCTTTTCCAATGTTTTGAAAGCCCTGGGGGTGAAAGGTGCCATGGTTACTATTCTTATTTCTATTAAGAGTAGAAACGAGGTCAAAGCAGGGTCGAAAGTAATCTGGGCTTGATTTTGTGCAACCATCACGAACGCAGCTCATTTCCTTAGAGATTAAATCACACCCTGCCCAATTAGCCAGTCTCAGCCTGGACACCAAGAGCTGTGCTGGTGAGATTTTGGGGGAGGTCTCTGTGTGGTACCCCCAGTGTTCACTGCTCCGTGGCTGACACACAGGGGAGCAGGAGGACTCTCTGTCCTCCCTGGATCATTTTATTCTGGCTGTACCCAATGCCCTCACTACAGGATTCATGGAAAACAATGCAAGGATGCAGCCAGCCCAGAATGACCTGTTGGGTTTTAACACGAGCTGTTTCATTGTCACGCAAATCGCTGTGATTTACACACTGCCCACTTCTACCTTTCACAGCCCATGATGTAATTTTTTTACTTTTTTTTTTTNTTGGTTTTTTTTTTTTTTTTTTTTTTTTTTTTTTTTTTTTTTTTTTTTTTTTTACAAAATGAATTTTTGCTCTCTCCAAGCAATCCTACCCGCAGTTTCCATGTGGTGGCTCTTTGTCAGCGATGAAATCACGGGGAGGGGATGTGCCTGCAGCCACCCAGCAGGAGAAACAACACAGACATGGGGCGTTTTCACTCCCATCTCCATATTTTAAACACTTGACTAAACTTTCTCGCTGTGCCCAGAGCAGGGTNACAACACAAACACGGCGCGTTTTCACTCCCATTTCCATATTTTAAACACTCGACTAAACTTTCTCGCTGTGCCCAGAGCAGGGTGCTGTGGCTGATGGTTCAGACAGCTCTGTCAGCCCGTGTTTCCATGAGCACAGTGGGGCTGGGCTCCTGGGCTCTACCTGTTCTCTGATTAATGAGCCTTTGCTCTGCCTGGGCATTTCACATTTATTGCCTATTTATAGTCACTATTTGCCACGCCACCTCTGTGGCTTTGAAATTTATAATCAGCAAACTGCTACAGGGAAAAATGTGTTCCAATTAATATTAAATGAGCAACGTGTTCATTTTTTTCCCTTTTTTTTTTTTTTTTTTAAAGAACTGATAATGAGGAAAATAAAAATAGCATCTTCCAGTGAACCAGTGACAGGTCTAAGATATTATAAGTTTAAATCTGAGCACAAAGCAGTCTCAATACCCCAAATATCAACCCTGTTAATGGGAAAATGTCAAAAATGCCTGTGAGGTTTCAGATGGCCTTTAAAAAGCAGAACGCTGGCACCAAAAACCTGAAATAATGGACCAGCTTGTTACCAAGCTGGAATAAATTTCTTGGTTTTTTAAGGTGAACGTAACTTTGGCTTATGGTGCTGGTTTGACAGTCTCAGAAATTACAGGCATCTGCTTCTGCCTCGAGCTAAGACAGCAGGCGCAGAGGCAGGGAGAATTTATGCAGAGTGCTCTAATTTTATTCAGATTTGTTAGAATAAAAAAGTGCACTTAGCTTCAGATGGTGAGAAATAGCAGCCTTTAAATCATGGGTTTTACAGAGATTACTGCTGTGGAATCTAAAGGGTAGAATTTGCTGGCTTCATCGTTAAAATAACATTTTTCTTTCCTTAAAACACATTGAATCATGACAAACTTCCAGGCCTATTTTAAGGAGACCCACTGTTGATAATTACTGTCCTTTTTTTAGAATTCTGCAGAAATTATTTATTTCTTTTCCCCTAATTCCTTTGGAATTCCTGTGTCAGGAGTACAGCAGCTGGCCTATATAAGATAAATATTGGCATGCACAGATTTACTGTAGGATCAGCCAGGGTATGACTAAGCTGAAATACCTGAGCAAAGATTTCCTCTGAAATCAGCATTTGTCATTGTCTTTATACTCTGCTGGAAATGGCATAATAAAATATATGACACAGCAGGGTTATTTCCAGGGGGAATATCAGGAATTCTGCATCATGAGATGAATTGCATACAAAATGGTCCAAAGTAAATTGAAAACAGTGGAAATCTTGCAACTCTGGCTGTAAAACATGGTCAGGCTGTTACCACACTGTTCTTAGAACTGGAACTCCTGCAGATAAAAAAGAATTCTATTTTTAGACCATGATGATTCTGAGGAAATCTTTTCTTGTATTCACTTCTCCACTTGTGCTTCAAAGTTTGGAGGAGCAGACTCCCCTTTCACCCCACTTTTTCTGTATAGATTAAATCCCAATTTAATTTGCCTAATTCCTCCATCCCAACCTCGAAACCAAGTCCTGTCCTTGGTAGATTTTGGTGGGAGATCTCAGTGTAGCACCAGCTGGTGTTTCTCCTTTGGTTTCAGAGGAAGAGGCCCCTGGTTGAAATCTGGGAGTTCCCTGAGCCCTCTTCTCCTCCTTCCTGTAAATAATCACAAGATGTTTCACCAAAAGATGCCAACTGTGTTCGAGTATCCCCCAAAGCCTTTGCTGGCAGCAATGGGTCACTGATATGAGCTCAGCATTAGGAACACAGCGACTTTTAAGGAGGTTTTTACCAAAAAAAAAAAAAAAAACCCAAAAAACCAAAACCATAAAAACTTTGCAAGTCTCAGCTTCCTGAACCAAGGGCTCGATTCCCTGCTAGAGAGCACCAGGCTCAACCCTTCTGCTGGGTTTTGCAGACTGGGCAGCTGCAATTCGAGGGTTTCTGTGCCTCCAGGCTGTCTCACAGCTCACACAGCCTCATGTCTGGGTGCTGTAAGCAGGAACAATGCCCACCCTGCCAGCTCCCATCCAGCAGAAAAGCATTTCCCACCTCAGCATCAGCACCTCTCCCCCAAAGCTCACAGGTGACACCCTCACCCCAGTGAAGTAAAAATCACATTGATCCAAATCTGCTAGAGATGCAAAAAGATCCCCAATTTGTTATTTCTTCCCCTTTCACAGACAGGGAAAGGCAGAACAATCCATTTAGGGTACACACCTATCTGTCCATTTAGGGTTACAACAAAGCTTTTGCCATCTGGAGTTTGATTTCAGAGACAATCACCTTTGGACCTTACAGCAAAATGCAAAATCCATGTTTGCAGAGGTTATTTGAGCACTTGTGCCACCTAGGAAACCAATTCCAGAAACACATGCCTTGAAAAAAAATAACCTTTATGGAAAGACAGCTGTGGATGCTCCACATCCACCCCCAGACATTTGGCCAGGCAGCTTAAACCGTGACAGGCTCTGGGCACCCACTTGTGGCAGCTGCTTTCATCATCACCCAGATACATTCACATCACAGGGGAGGCAGGAGGCAGAAAAACCACTGAAGGGAATCAGGTCTGCACTGAAGGGAGTTTGGAATCAGTTCCTCAACTCATCTGGGAAAAATCCCCAAAGGAGGGTGGAACAGCCCCAGCCCAGCCAGGAGATGAGATTGTACTCTGTGTGTGTATCCCAAAATAAAGATCATGTGAATGCTCTACTTGGCCAAGAAAATTGAGATAATTACAAAAGGGATTTTTTTTTTATATTGATCTATTGATAGACATGTTCTGCCCTAACTTAAAAATATGCTAAGATGAGGAAATTGCAGGTGTTTGGGGGCTTTTTTTTTACTTTTTTGCTGTTATAAAACCTCATACAAACCAAAACTTCAGGAGCTTTTGGATTTTGTACCCACACTTACAGCAAGGAGATGTTTTTCAACCAATATTGAAGTTGTTCCTCAGTTAGGGGGGAAGAAGGGAGGAGGAGAAAGAAAGAAATCTGAATTTGCCACACACCTGATTTTACCTGCCAGGGCAACAGTATTTGCCTGAGCAAAGGCAGCTGCTGGTATTATAATTAATAAAGCCAAGAAAATCAATTAGAGCTTTACCTGTGTTATCACAACCAATAATTTTATTACCAAAGTGTAGAAAAACAAAGTATTAATCATATTTATTCGGTAAATTATTTTACTGTGAAAATACCTTGCTGTCCACAGATATGATAAAATTCCTGCTGTAAACTGGGACCTTTTCTGCCTGCTCCTTTTGCTGCTTGAGCCACCCCTCAAGCAAGTTTAGAGGGAAGGTGTTTGGGGCAGGGACAGTTTATCTCCATGCTGTAACACCTCCTTGGGTGCTGATGATAATTCAGCAGGTAGATTGGTGATATTTTGTGTTTTGCTTCTTTTGTTGGCAAATTCCACAGTTTCTGAGCCCAGCCCATTTCTCCTCCCCCTTCTGCTTTTTTCTTGATTCTTTTTTTGTTTGAATCTTGTTGTCTTTTTAACCTGGGCACTGTACAGAAATTCTGGCCTTTGGCTGGAATGGGGAGGCAGCTTGGGAGAGACAGAGCACCTGGAACCTCCAGAAGGGAGAAATGCTGGAGGGGAAGGACAGCCTCAAGTTTATGATCCTTTTTGAGTGAACCTCTAACAAACACATTTTACTGAGTCATTCATCAACCAGAAAAAAACCAACCTAAGGATTCCTGCTGATCATTTTTCCCCCTTTCATTTTAGAGAAACATAATCCCTGGCTGGATACACTCAGCTAAATGTTTTCTGAATTGGGAATCTCCCAACTTTTTTTATTTAAAGAGCTCTCGATATTCTTTTCCAATAAGTCAGCATTACTGCAGTAAACACTGAGCCCTTCATAACCTTGCTGAGTGAGATCCCCTCTGAAAGTCACTCTGCAATCAAATGTGCTGGGATTTCATAATAGTAATTTGCCACACTGTCAGAAATAGGCTTATCCTGCTGCTGTCAGTGGTATCATGTGAACATCACCGAGTGTCTGTGCCCTTCAGATGAGAGCCAGGGCTGGAGCCAGCCTGGGAGAGAGGAAGAGGGGAAAAAGGGAAGAGGAAGAGAATATCAACTCCTTAAAGTCCAGGAGTCAGCCTCTGGGTGAAGGGGGAGCAGAGAGCTCCTGTCTGTCTTGTGGGAACCTCCTTAAACATCAGTAATGTAGTTGCATTTTTTTCCCAGTTTGCCTGAGATCTCTGAAAATCTGCTCCTGTTGTCTTGATGCCTTGGGAAGGCTGAACTGAAACAGAGACTGGACAGAGCTGGAGAATAAAGCAGGGATTTATTGAAAGGCCTTTAGGGTACACCTTGGGCAGGACAAGAGCCTGGCCAGGGCTACACCCAAGGTGGACCCAAAATGGTCACAAAATCGATGGCTGGTCACAAGGTCTCACACTTTTATAAGTTTTGGTCTATTTGCATCTTGGGGTTGAATTGTCCAATTCCAGCTCCAGGTTGTGAGGTCCCATCCTTCTTGTTCCTCCCTTCAGTCCACCCTTGGTTGTGCTTTTGGGCTGAAAGTTGTCCTTGGTCTCCAGGAGGAAAAGGATTTGTTTTATCTCCCTACTCTGTGCAGAGCTGAGTGACCCTGAGTGTGAGCTCAGAACTGCACCCCTGGGCAGCACAGAGTCTGAAATACATGAAAGCTCAAACTTAAGGCATCAATCTCTCATTCTACAGAATGTGGCAACAACTGATTTCTAACACCACAAGACAGACATTTTCCCCAGTGCCCACAGGCTGTTAGCAGATCTTGACTGATTATTCAGGTTTTAAAAATATATTTCCATCTTTCTTTGCTGTTTCACAGATGTTTTTGTAGTTTCTTGAGCTTCTTCTGTTAGAAGTGTTAGAGATTTGGAATTCCCAAACAGACCTTTATTTAAAGAAGCAATAGGGAACATTCTTTAAGAGGGGTTCTCACCTGTACTCACACAGCTGGAACTGTGCTCTTCTCAAAACTTTCTTCTGTCAAGTCACGCTCTCAGCAAACCTTTCAGTCATTTCAGTGGTTGTGCCAGTGAATCAGGGGAAAAAAGAAACATCTTGTAGCTTAGATTGACCAAAGCAGCTTGAATGATAGAAACATGAGGGGATTTTTACAGTAACATGTGTCCCTTACTGATGTGATTGATCTTAGAGATTGTTCAGAAGTCAATTTTTATTGATCAAAGAGAGAAAAAAAATATTAGTCTGGTCATTCCATAAATTCCAGCAATAAGAATAAACTACCAGCTTAAAACTGCAGGATTGCTTGGACTCTGGATTAGATGCATTGGGCCTGAAGAGGATAGATCTTGGTGGATAAAGCTTTAATCCTCAGAGTAGTTCAAGATATTTCTGCACATGGGGAGGGAAAGGAAGAGGAAAAAGGACTCACTAAACCAACACAATCCAAAGCCATTATATTGGTAATGGTATAAGGCCTCTGGTTATGTTTTAAAACAGTTTTCTCCACAGGAGCTCATACTGTACATGAGATCTGGCCTTCAGGTGAAGAGGTAATATTAAAATTAAGATTTGGGATCTTTAAACATACTGCAGGTATTTGGGTGCCTCCAGTTTTTAGCATTTTCCAGGCAGCAGGGGCTCAGGTCCCTTTCCTCAGGATGTCTCATTACTTAAGTCTTTTGGTTGTTTTAAAAATTGTTTTTTTTTAAATTGTCTGAGACATCAATGCTTTGAGGGGACTTCCCTGTGACTGAATCAGCAATTTAAAATGATCAAATTCATGTCATGGTTTTGACACTCAGTGGGGATGTCTCATCCAGTAATGAATAACAATTTTTTTTTTTAATTTAAACCTCTCCAGGCTTTTATCTGGAAAGTTCTAATTTCCAAGAGTGACTCTGAAAAAGAGACAATAAATATTGTATGAGCTAATGATTGCATCTCCTGGAAGAGCTGCCTACCACATTGAGGTGTACCTTTTTATTTATAGACCTCATTATTTATTATTATCACCTTATTTATTTACAGACTGAAATATCATCCCAGTTTGGTCCCTGGAAGTCCCAAGGTGTTCCCCATTGTTTTGGAAGGAGCACAGGCGTGGTTTGAGGTTCTGAGATGGCACAGAGCAGAAACCATCCCATTGTCCCATCCCTGGCAGTGTCCAGGGCCAGGTTGGACAGGTCTTGGAGCACCTTGGGACAGGGAAAAGTGTGTGAAAGGTCCACAGCAGGGGATGGGGTGAGCTTTTAGGTCCCTCCCAGCCCAGATCATTCCATGATTCTGTCATAAGGAAACCTCTTAAAACTACAGTTGCAGTCAAGGTGCATGTCAGACACTCCCCCTCCACTACTGCAGAAATTAACAGTAATTACAGGTAATTACTGGTAATCTGGGGGAAGGGATGGGGGGATGTGCCTGTAAAACACACAGAGTGTTAAATTTGCTTTAAAATTTTTACTGAATACTGTAGCGTATCTTAGGCAATCTGTTGAAATATAATTAATTGTTGGTTTCCATTTCCATTGGCTGTTAGATATAAGCAGGTATATTTTACCATTAACATAACTTCTGATGGACTTAAGGACTTTATTGGTAAAATCTAGTATTTTTAGCACTGTTTTTGGAAGTGTTGGAGGGCACAGGGGATAGAGGAATAACATGGAGAATAATACCTGGTCATATTCCAGGGACAATCAGCCTGAAATGTAACGCCAGGGCCCTGTGCAGAAATTATTCATACCCAGCTCCCACACAGGTGTATCATTACTGCCTCTCCCAGCCCCAGGAAATCTGTTGTGTCACCACTGGTCCACCTTGGTTGTTATAGAAATGCCTTCAGCTACATTGTCCAGTTCTTCTGCTCCTGGGGTTGAATTTATTCCAAAGCCTGTGGCCAGGAGAGAGGGCTGAGCCTGTGTCAACCTGTCTTTAGAAATGCATTAACAAGTTGCTCCACATGTATAATTAATAGAGATGAAGGAACCCTAGACTGTCACAAAGTCTGTTCTCCATCCCAGTACATCTCTTTTGCTTCTTGATGCTTACTTTCCTTTTTTTATGTTATTTCTAGAACATTGCTTTAATTCACTGGGTATCACTCTTGGAACATAATATAAGCTATACAAGCATTAATACCCTAATAAAACTGTTTTGCTTCTTGGTGCATCTTTTACACAATGAGCTCCAAGTGTTTTAACAGAGCTTGATTAAAAATTAAACCTCTGTCCAGCTGTGTCAGGCAGGTAAACAGGATCATATCCATTTTACAGATGGTTAAACACACAATAGAGAGGTTAACTGCTGTGTCTGTGGCTGCTCACTGTGTTACCTGCACTGCTGGCAGTGAGAGCCCAGACCTAAATAAATCATCAGTTTTTGATTGGGCAGCTGATGCACAAATCAGAGAAATAGTCTTTTCAATTTCATTAAAAATAATTTTCTTCTAGTGGCTCTTTTAACAAATGAGAGACACAAACTTTGGTCAGCTGAAAAATTCAATTTCATGCAGAAGGAAATCATATCGAACTCTTTTGGTAAAATTAATGTAAAACCAAGGTCAGTGAGAAATGGGACACTCAGAAACCACAAGTTGTTTTCTGAGGTGACTCAGTTGTGAATAATTTGTTTCACTGGTGAGCTGGCTGGTACCTGTCAGTGCTTTAACCACAGTGCTGGACCAGGAGCGAGCAGGGACAAGTTCTTCTCCAAGGTGACAGCACTCATGGACTGCATTTGACACGGTTCATATCCAATCCACAGGGAGACAGAAGTTCTTTTGCTTTTTCTTCTGAAGACAACAGCTCAGCAGACAGGACCTCTGCCTTTGGAGAACTTTTCCAACATCTCCAGCACCAGGCTCCCAAATCCCTGCCGGGCAGTTGGGAAGGGCAGAGGCAGCTGCAGGCAGGAAACAAAAACTTCTGCAGATGTTAAAGCCTGAGCTCTTGTTCTCTCCTTCTTTTGGGCCTTGAGGAAGTGTTGGACTGTGAATTCCTCTGGGCAAAATCCATACAGGCCCAGGAATGCCCAGAAATGTGAATTGATTGAATTTGAACCTTCAGAGAAACTAAAATATGTAAATCCACACAGACATGAGGTAGAAATGCAAGTTTAGTTTTAAATAAATAGAGGGTTTTAAGTGCCTGTACTAGCTAGCAAGAGAAACCCTAAAGCCTAGTTTAAAGTTCAAGCAACACTGCCTTTTGCAAAGTTAGTTGAATTCTAGTAATAACAAAATAAAATGTAGCCTTGCTACATAAATACATACAAAATAAAAATGTAGCCTTGCTAGACAAAACAGATAGAGCTGTATATGTAGAATTTGTGTAAGAATTTGTTTGCCTTCGTACATCAAGTTCGGCTTAGGATAGGTCTGAAACTACTGTAAGAAAATTCATGTAGGGTACCTAATTGGCTAAAAATAGAATAAAAATGCACTACTTTGAGAGCACACTCACACAGGCCTCACAGAAACTCTGATGCTGCTGTTGTTGCTACTGCATGGACTGCTGCTGATAAGATGCTCACAGGACACAGACTGCTGATGCCTCTGCTGCCACTGTGCCTGCTGCTTCTGCTTGGGACTTGGAAACTTTATGTCACAAGGCTTCTGTGTACTGCTGTGGACCCTGATAACTTTGCCTTCATGGGGCTGATTTAACGATGTAATAAAGGACTTTGCTTTTACAACTACCCAGCTTCTAGTCTTCACTGAGGACATGAGGAAATCTCGACAAGGGAGCACATTGCAGGCAAGGCAGGCTGAGTGCAGGGTCCGTGCAGGGCTCAGAGCTCAGAGATCCCTCCCTGCAGGGCTCCAGGCTCAGTGCAGGGTCCGTGCAGGGCTCAGAGCACAGAGATCCCTCCCTGCAGGGCTCAGA
>VWYP01025805.1:0-14561 GCA_013400435.1 Pycnonotus jocosus | reverse complement strand
GAGAGCAGCAAGGCACAGAAAACAAGCGCAGGGCTGTGGGAGGTGGGATTTGGTGGAGTGATTAAGTCTACGGTCCAGCTGGCAGACACAG
This sequence comes from Pycnonotus jocosus, assembly GCA_013400435.1. Taxonomy (NCBI): domain Eukaryota; kingdom Metazoa; phylum Chordata; class Aves; order Passeriformes; family Pycnonotidae; genus Pycnonotus; species Pycnonotus jocosus. The sequence continues at coordinate 14,470 of VWYP01025805.1, read as the reverse complement.
CAGCTGTTGCTATTACAGTCCTGGTAGCATTTCATTTATTTTAAAATCCGATCTTAAGGCTTTAATATCCGATCCATTTTAAAACGCTTCGTTTGAAGGTGGCAGCAGGGGGGATCATCTGGTAAAGAACATGGAATAAAAGACAAGTCTTAGACGTCACTTTATGAGACAAAGCTTCTTAAACTTTTCCATTTAAGATTGGATGTCCCTAATTTTCTAGTGCTGCAGTAGAAGGCAGACCAAAATCCTGGAGACTTGACAAAGGCTCCTTTTTGCTAACAGAAGGCAGGTGGGGAGCAATTTCATAACCCAAAAATGATTCCCATTAATGAAGTGAGTGCCCTCACTGACACTTCCCCTTTCTGAGCCATGCTGTTAAATACAAAAATGGACCACTGCCATGAAAGTTTAAAAATGAAGTCTCAGGAATTTAAGATGATGGACACACAGAACAGGCAGGGAGAGAATTTCATCAGGAACTGCAAAGGAAGGCTTGGGGAGGTTGGATAAGTGCTGGGTTTCCCCTGTTGCCTGTAGATGTGGGCCAGAGTCTTCACCCCACTCACATCCCTCAGGAGATTACCGTGTCCTCCCTCTATGATTCAGCTGGGAAGCAAAAATGCTGAAGTTTGGTGCCTGTGCTCAGTCACACAGAGCTCTGGAGCCAGCAGGGTGAGGGGCTGTACTCACTGAGCTGGGTTACAATCCTGCTGCAGCCTGGTGGGAGGAGATGACTCACTGTTTGTTCTGTGAGGCTACAAGGAGACACCTTGAAGCAGAAAATGGCTTTGGAGTGCCAGCTTGCTTCCCAGAGCAGATGGCTGGGCTGGGCTGAGGTTAAAGATGTTCATTACAAATCCATCATCAAACTAGGCCAGCGATGGGCAGTGATTAGCAGACAGTGACACCTTCTGTGCCACACAGAGCTGCAGTTGAGTTTTGGGGCGTGGATCAGGATCTCTCATAGAGCAGAGAGCCCTGGATCCAGAGCACAGCTGGAAAAGCTGTCTGCCTTCTGCAATCTCCAAATAATTGCCTACCACTCTAAATAAAATTAGGATTCACCCCCCCAGTGCAGACACCACAAACCCAGGTAACTCCCACGCACTCAGATCACCAGGACAAAGGGCCCACACAGAGTTATTTTCCTTCTTTTTGTATGAGAATGCAGAGGATCATCCTTTTGGTAGCCCCTGTATTTTTAAAGCCATCAAATGCTGTGCTCATATGGAATCTTTTGGAGCTCAGGGAAGTGTTTTCCCATCTTCATGTGTACAGTTCATAGAAGGGTGTTCTTAAGTTCATAAAAGGGTGTCTCGATGCATTTGCCAAACTGACCAAGTGACCTCAAGGTCATATTCTGGTCATTTTCTCCCCTGATCCAAATTCACCCTTGAAGGCAGGTTTTCACAGGCTAAAGAGTGAGCCCAAGTGGTGAGAAGCATGACCAGGAGAATAAAAAAGGAAAAAAGAGGACTCCAAACCAAATCACTGATATTCCAGTGATGATAATTCGGCTTGGAGGAATGACCTCACACTCTGGAAGGGCTGAAGCAAAACCTGCCAGGACCATTGACTGGATGGACTTTTTTGACTTTCTCATTTCTGAGCTGATAAGAGATTTTTGTTCAGCCTTCTAAGTGACATCTCACATTTCACATTCAAATGAAAGCTTTTGAAAAGGCAAATGGGGCTTTGGTTGTGAGCACTAAACTTTGAAAATTCACCTGAGATGGATTTCTGCTGGAAACAGGCAATAATACATACCTGGGTGTGAACTGGCCAACCTTCAGAGCTCACCACTGCTCCCAGAAACTGGTGGAAAAGCAGCTCTGAGATGAAAACAAAGCAGCTTTGAAGGAAACTTGGCTTTGCTGAACAACCCTGGCCCAAGCTGGTTCATTCCTTGCTTGCTGCCCACCTCCGTGCAAGCCTCTCACATCCCACAGAACCAACAGGAGAAGCTGCTCCCAAGTGTTTACTGGCAGGGGTTTTGACAAGCCCCAAAAAACCACACTGTGTGCTGCTAACCCAGAGTTACACAATTTCACACGGCTTCAGGGAGCTGTGGGTGGGGTGTGAGAGCTGCTGGGAACTGGAGAGACACAGCATAATTCAAGCCCTGCTTTGTGACAGAGGGGCTGCTGTTGCTGTCTCTCTCTCTGTCAGCTCAAAATTCAGTATTTCTTTTCCTACTGGCTCTTTACAATAGTAGTTGGGTGGTTGGGTGGAGAGTTGGACCTGTGGTTTCCCTGGTTTGGTGATTTCTGTGGTGATTTGTGTTGCCGAGCTCTTCAGAGGAAGCACCAAACTGGGATGGTATTTTCGATACAATTGTGATATGAAGATACAGAAACCAACACAAAAAGGGGAAGATGATGCCAATGTGAGTCTCATCCTTCTTGTTCCTCCCTTCAGTCCACCTTTGTTTGTGCTTTTGGGCCTGAAAGTTGTCCTTGGTGTGCAGCAGGAAAAGGATTTGTTTTGTCTCCCTGCTCTGTGCAGAGCTGAGTGACACTGAATGTGAGCTCAGAACTGCACCCCTGGGCAGCACAGAATCTGAAAAACAGGAAAGCTAAAATTTAAGGCATCAATTCTCTGTAGGAGCTTCCAGAGCCACCCCTTTGAGGTATCCCAGTGAACTTTTATGCTGATATAAAACCTGACCTATTAATGTTCCTGTCTGAGCAAGAGATGCAGCAGGAGCTGCCTCAGAAAGGTGGTGGCTCACTGGGCATGAAATACTGGGTTTGGACAGTTGCTTTAGGTGATCTTTATTTTAATATTTTGTGGATTAGGGCTTTTTAAGGGTGCACACTTCTAAAAGTCAGCCTGTGTCAATGACATCATGCAGATTTGCTTTTTTTTTGCACGGGTTTTGGATCCTCACACATACCAAGCTCTAGCATTTCATCAAGGAGACGTATCTGCAGGCAATGTGGCAGCTGCTTCCTGGCTCCTGGAGCCTGCAACGCTTTATTTGGGTCATGCAGTGTATCTTTCCTTCCCCTTGAAGCAGGTAAAATGTCTGCTGGGTTCTGACACTGAGAGAGAGAGAGCACCACAAAAGTGAAGCTATTTTAGAAGGGAGATTGTAAATGAAGAACTTTGCACATTACAGTTCTAATCACCTACAGGCAGTGCTGCTGGAGTGAAGGGAAGCTAAATTCAGCTCTCACTTGGCACCACTGTAACTCCTCTGATCCCAATGTGGGTCACTGCAGCCTGAGCAGGGAGTGCAGGCTCACCACACCCCAGCCACGGAAATATCCCCCCACAGGAACACTCCCCATGCCCAAAAACCTGGAGAGGGGATCAGCTCAGTGTTACACCTTTGTGCAGCTACAACTGCAATAGTAACGCAGCCCTCAGGCCAATCTCTATTGAGGATGAAATTGGCTTTCAAAGTTTTGCAGGGGATCATCATGGTGATCACTAGTTGTGGCAGTATTCCAACAGGAGAGTGTTTTGCTCTCAAGATTCCAGAAAATTAGAAAAATCCCAGTTAGAACTAAATGCAAGCTCTGTCTCACTGGCAATTAGAGTGATGCAAAATCAATACCAATAGTTGGCAACTGCTAGTGCTTACAGTGAATCAATATTACTAACTGGAGGTGTTCAGCAGTTCTGAAATGTGCATTACTTATAGGGAAAAATAGAATTTAAAAATATCATTATGGTTTCGGATCCAGAAAAAACCCTACATTGCAAAATCCCTTTGGTGCTGTGGAGTATCCAGAATAGCAGCTTCCCAAATAAAGCTTTGCCAAGCCTTGCTCTCCAACTTGTGCTGTGTGGGTGGCAGCTTGGTGTGCTCCTCGCTGTGCTCAGGGTGCTATGCTCCAAATAGAACCAGAGCTCTCAGGGATTTGTGTTGGCTTGAACAAAAAGCTACAAACTATAAACAAATCCACATCTTCCTTCTGAGGCACCACGGTGGGGTGAAGCTGCAAGTGAGAGCAGAGCCCAGTCAAAACAGTTGAGTTTGGTACCTGACCTCTGTGAGATTACTGAGCCTTCCAGGCTGATGACACAAAGCCATGAATTCATTACCAAGGGCAGGGCAGATCTCAATGAAATATCCACTGGTGACTCCCTGGGAAGTTTGGTAGGACAAATCAAATTTTGCTAACAGGTTGCAAGTTTTGAGTCCATAAAAAGTGTGACCCAGTTTCCCATTCCATGACTGAACAATTTGCACAGCTCTAAATATAAAACTGTTGATAACAGATCCGTATTTGTGGGAAAGGGAGGTGTCTCAGGAGCTGCACTGAGCAATGTGTTTCCAACCACTCCACAAAACCTCCCTTATAAAAGGTGAATCAGGCACGGTTTTGTCCTTTTTCATTCCCACATACAAATAAACATCAAAACCCAGGTTGAAATTATAAACATGTTGTTTATAATCATGGCACTACACAGTGAAAATCATGTCATTTCATTTTTCTTGAAGGAATTGCAATAGAGTAAGACAGTATTGATACAGAATAGCCTCTCACTGTCCTGCTTAATTCTGTCGTAGTGTGTTTTAATAATAATAATAACCCTAACAAATGGAAGCAGTGAGTGCATTGAATAGAGAAATAAATGCTCTCCCCCTGGCTGTGACCTCAGCACACCCAGCAAGCCTTGTCAGCCAAAGGAGCAGCTCCAGAGCTGCACCCGGGACAGCCAGGCAGGGCTGATCCCCAGGGACAGCCCCGGGCAGAGCTCTCCCCTGCAGCCCCAAAGCACTTGGGAGGGATAAACTTGGCGTGGTGTCACGCTGTAGGTCCTGGAGCTGAGGCACGGACAGGCTGTGGTTTGCTGAGGGACTCCCAGGTGATCCCTGCTGGGGGAGATCTCCGGGGGTGCTGATGGAAAGGGTCTGCTGGACCCTGTCACCCCCGACCACACAGGGGGATTCCCTCCTACTGAGCAAGGCAGTATTTTAATCAAAGAGTGCTTTTTAAAAGAAATAATAGCATTTACAGTTGTTAAACAAATGCTACTTTTTATCAGCTCTAATTACTTTATAATAGCATACAGTCCTTAGCTTGCTTATTACTGTGTTGTTCATTACTTTGAGCCCTCACAGCTACTCTAGATAACAATTTAAATACATAGAGCTTTAAAAAAATATTTCCATTACAAATATTTTAAAAATATACGTATCCTAAAAAGCTGTCCAGCACTATTCCAAAAATCTCTTATAATAAACGTATTTTTAAATTTTAACAAAAATATCTACCATCATATAGAAGAGCTCAAGTTTTGACAAATCTATAGTACAGTCAGAAATATGTTGGGCCAGATTTCACTTTTGTTTATACAGTTGCCAATTTGGATCATGGTGTTCATCTCATCTGGGTTATTCCAGTATAACCAGGAGCAGAATATAGCCCTTAGTGCTTTAAAATAGCTAAATGGACTGGATGCTGCAACAGTTACTGGTGCCGAGCATTACAGGGAGGGAAATCCTTTACTTCACTGCATCTAAAAATGCAAAAGGATGTTATATTTAGTATTTGTGCCATGACCAAAGAAGTGCCAGGCATCTGCAGTGGATGACTCAGACCCAGAATCATATTCACTTACAGAATTATTTTTTTTCTTTTGCTGAATGGTGCCTGCAATTGCTGTCATTAAATGGAGGGTGAATGTTTCTGGAGAACTTTTGTAAGGGGAAAAAGCCAACCTTCCTCTCAGGCTTTCTACAATTCTAGGAATCATTTAAATTGCATTTTGTGTGAGTTTTAATAGAATCTCCCAGTACTTGGTTCTAGGAAGGATACTATTTTGAATTGCTTCTGTATTTTCAACCTCAAACCTCTCCATTCATCCAATCCTTTTCAAAGTGTATCTAGAACAAGCTTCAAGCACTTATAGGAATCTGCATCTCATCAGGATGATCTGGAAACTCATCTTTTAAAACACTGGAACTTTTTTTTTTTTTTGGCTTTCCCCCCCTTTTTCCTTCAATCTTCAAGTTTAAATGCAGTGTTTGATTAAGGACCATGGAAATCAACCCAGTCTGATTGCAGCAGGGTACATGTGCAGGCAGAGGTGACAGTCTCAGCTCTGCCATTCCTGCCTGTGACCATCAGTGGCTAGAAGAGATCCTTACACAATGTGAGTTTAAGTCATGTTTAAAGCTTTTACTCTACTTTTTTTTTCTTTTTTTTTTCTTTTTTTTTTTCTTATAGACTTTGGCTGATGATCTGGTAACTGATAAACCAAGGAGACTTAGGGATTTTGACTGAGTTCAGTCCTCGCTGTCGTCTTCATCATCATCATCATCCTTGCTGGGAGCACATCTTTGGAAGCAGTGCACCAGGGTGGCCAGGAAGAAGCTGGAGAGAATTGCAGCAATGGACACAGCAACTCCAGAGAAGATGATGATAAAAAGGTCTGTCAATGACAAACTGAATTTGCATTCACTAAAGCTGACCTCAGATAACTCATTCAGAAAGATCCTCCTGTTCTCCACGGGCAGGGAACACTGGATTTCATGGAGACCTGCAAGGAAGAGGAAAGGGGAACAAATCAGCAGACTATTGATGAATTCTTCTGTTGTTCTGGGTCAGACATTGAATGGCTGAAGAAAAGTTTTAGGGTTAATTCCAGGTTTATGAAATTGTACAATGTTCAGGGGAAAATGGAACAAAACTGCCACTATCCAAAAGCCATTACATAGCCCCTTTGATCATCTCCTGGAAATTAAGTTATTTCACCTTCAGCCTTCCAGGGATCAGGTGTGATCTAGGATCATGATTTGGAGGAATTAAAAAAGGGAATGTGAACCCTGGATACATCTAAACCTGGAGACCTGAAAGCAATTCCCAACTTCTCCATCTGAACACAAACTCTGACTCCAAAACAGGGTAAGAGGGATACTGAAGTTCCCTCCACACTCTTCTACATTACTTTTTTTCCATGTAGTTCCAAACTAGAGTTTGGGGGTTTTTTTTTCTGGTCAAACAACAGTTTGAGGTTAATGGATGCTTGTTTGTCTGTGTCCTGCTTCCACCTTTTCTCTCTGGCTGTCCTGAGGCCATGCAGACTGACAGATATTGTTCCTCCCTGCATTACTGGAGAATGCCCAGAGCTCAGTTCTTCGTAGTGAAAGCAAAAACCCCCGGATTTAAGAAGTGCTGAGGATACAGTTGGATCCTGGACAGTAAAAGCACACAGTTCACTGCATATGCCCAGCTCCCTCTTCATTCACCACGGGGAACATCAGGAGAGGCTCTTACCAGGGCTAGAATGGAACCAAGACTGAAGTGAATTAAGTCTGTAGAGTTGCTGGCGAGGCAGATTTTGTCTCACTGTTAAGGACATGAATGTAAAGGGGAAATGTAAGAATTGTGTGTTAATGACACGAGAATTGCTGCTGAGTTACTCCATCCACTTCCTCTCCACTGATGATCCCGGGATATTCTCCCTGGTTTGGGCTCTGCCTGGCTGTGTGCATGGCATTTCTGTCCCATGATGTCCCTTTAAACAAGGAGTGGTGATGATAAGATTCCCTCTGTATTTGTGAATCCCGGTTTTCCCGTGGCTGGATAACTGTGGCATGTGATGTTTTACTGTTAAACCCGGGCTCCTGGGGTTAATGGTGCTGCCCTCACTGATTATCTGGATCCAGCCCAGCCCAGCTGTTGTGTCGATTTGAGAAGGAATTTTAGTTAATTCCACTGTGGAACCAATTATCACCCTGACCTACTTGACCTTGTAATGACGATTGTATTAAATTTGGATCCCTAAAAGCCATCCTGTATCATATTTGCCTAAAGTTCTGTGGCTTTCCCTCTTCCTCATGCTCCTCTGGGAGCTGACTGGGGATGTCCTGAGAGCTGCCCAGCAGTGCCAGCAGCCAGCCTGCCCAAGGCTCACTGCAGGCAAACTGCTGCCCAAATCCACACTGCTTTTCCTGAGCCCAGAGTGCACTGGCCCTGCACAGCAGAGGATGAACAAGCACAGCTTGCTCTGGAGATGTGGGAAACCTCCTGTCCTGGGAACTGACCTGGATGAGAAGGCAGCTACATGGTTTCAAACATCCTCTGAGACTTCTGGAAATCTGCCCCTGCAATGTTCCTGATGCCCTGGAGCACCTGAGGAGACGCAAACCTGCCCTCTCCAGCCTCTGACTGAGCTCCCTCTGCAAACCTTCCTGCTGAAACAACTGAGAGCTGGCCACCAAATCATGTTTTCATTTCAGTAAGACTTGGAAGTAGCAGCTCTAGGCATTAATCAGAGTAAGCAAAATGGGGGACAGATGGATATCCTTCCTTACTCAAAACTATGAGAAATGAGGGACGAGTGAAAAGCCAGAGGCTGGAATTTTAAGATCTGTGCCATTTAAAGCAGATTTTAAAAAGTAAAGACTTTTTTTAGTAAATAAATATAATCCTGATGATAATCAAAGCAGTTGCATGAGTGCAACATACTGCAAATTCATTTGAAGAGGAAATTCCTTGCTAATAGGAAAAGATCACTGCAGCATTTTGGCAGGAAAACCTGCACCAAGTGAACACAGCACCTACACAAATTCCATTTCACTTGTAGCAAGCACAAGAAAAAACAAGTTTCTGTACAACTGTGTTTCTGTAAAGGAAATCAGTCTAACAGAGGTTGAGATCTCCTGAGAACTGCTGTTTTCAGAGCATATGAGTCAAGCTCCCCAAAAGAAAGAGGGCACAGGTGACCATAAGCCACTCTACCTTTTAAAATTTCTGTCCAACTGCAAAAGAAATTCTCAACTGGCAGCATTTAAAATGCCTCTGTGCTGGAGTGATGGGATGGGATATTAGATCTGGATAAGGGAGGAAGTAGAAAAAGAATATATTGAAAAAAAAGAGAGCAAAGAGGACTCCAAAAGAAAACTCTTGTCCTGGGCAGTTCTACATTCTGCAGGCCATGGCTTTAGAAATAACTTACCATGGTAGCATTTGCCCAGGATCCTAGACATGGAAAGGAGCTCATTCCTTCATTCCCAACAGCAGTTCTGCCATGGATCAAAGCTGACCCTGTGCATTGTGAGCTCTATTCCTATTTCCCTGATGCTTTCACTTCACATCACAGCACACAGAATGCAAACAGCAAAGGATCTGCAACACATCAAGGTACTTAGAGGGTATTTCTTGTTATGAGAATCATTGTACTGCAAGGATTTTGAGACTCATTATAAAGGAGGGAAAAAAAGGAGAAAATAAGGAGAAATAAAGAAATAAAGATAAGGAGAAATAAAGTTATCAGTATTAATTACAGGGTGTAGGTTTCTTCCTTTGTGTGATTCTGTTGTATCTAGAGTGGCTCAATCAAATCCCTGTCCCCACACAGAACCTACAGAGGACAGAAGATGTCATTTAACCTCAGAGCTCTGCTTTCACACACTTTTACTTGAATACTATTAATTTTTATAGTTTGTTTGTGGGGGTTTTCTGTATTTTTTTATTATTTCTTTATTCTGTAGAATTTATTCTTTTAAAAGACTAGCCAGGATTCTTGTAAAGGGCATCTCAAAGCAGCTTGGTATTTAGTGCTTGGCTGCAGCAGGAGAGCCTTTGATGACAGTTATATATATCTACCTCATTGCTCCCACATCATATTCAAGGAGTTGCTTCTTCATACCAAACAAAACTGTAAATGAAATAACAAGTGTGAGTGTGCTATAAATACACAGCTTGGGTTATTTTGGTCAGGGCCATCCCATTATCTGTAATGACTCCAGCTGTCCCAAGGACAATGTCACACACCCTGCATCCTCCTGCCATGGCATCGGAAGGAGCAGATGGATTGCACTGGTGCTGATTGCTTTGAAGTGCCAGGCAAGGCACAGGTGCTGGACTCTGCACAGACTTGTCTCAACTCTGGAAAAATGAGGATGAAAATGCAGGCCTGTACCCTGGAGAGGAGATTGTCTAGGTAACATGGGAAGTGAAAATGCTGGAATTCCAGAACCATAATGTTAATAGGAGAGGTGGGTTTTTAAAAAGAAGAAGAAAGTGTTTTCATGAAGAAGTGATGCAGCAGGGTTACAGATAGAGTTATTTCAATTAAATTCTCAAATAGGCTTCAGAACTTTGAATGCCTTATATTGGAGGAGTAAACTCCATCAAGTCCAGCACTTAAACCCTGCCAATCAATCACAGGCAATTAGGCTGCTGCTAGATCCTAAAAACCACTTTGAGTCTGTTTCTGCTCAGGACTATGCCCAGGCTGAAATCTTTCCTTGTAAAACTGAACCCCTAGAAAACAGAAGCAGCCCAAAACCTGTCTGCATGCAAATAATGAATAATTTCCTTGTAAATTACTGAAAAGAGACCAGCAACGCTGCAATGTCCCAAAGTTATAATTGGACTGATCTCACCATCTCAAAACCCCCACAAAATCCCAGAGGCCCTGTTTCATCTGACCCCTGCTGGGGTTTTGTAGCCATAATCCTGCCACGTTTCTCACAGGTTCTTGTGATCAGGAATTTTTAAATCATGGAGAGCACTGACATTGCCTCCTCCTGGCTGTGCCAGGGATTTTCCCTGGATACACTGACTGCTATCCTGGTGTACCATGAGTTTTGGTTTATACTCCTCAGCTAAAGACAAGCACCAAGGGCATCACTTTCTCCAGGTCCACTTGACCCTGGTTTGAAGGACTCCTTGTGTCTTTCTGTCTCTGCTTGTTTCTAATCCCTATACTAAATACATCTTTGACTGGATAACCTCTGGAATTCATTACCATTTCAGTGTTGTGGGCTGTCTGCTAGCAGACAGAGATTTCTCAGCTATAATTTTGGATGCTGAGTTAAAAAAAAAAAAAAAAAAAAAAAAAAAAAAAAAAAAAAAAAGAAAAAGAAAAAGAAAAAGAAAAAGAAAAAAAAGTGCCTCAATTCTTTTAGAGTTCTTTTAGAGAGTTAAGGGTCTTTTATAGTTCCCCAAAAGCAGGTACCAGGACAAAGAGCTTCCTGCCATTTAGCAATGGACAGCAGGTTGAGATAATGCAAAGGCAGGATGTATGGAATTACACCCACAGAAATATCTGAAAGCATAAATGTTTAAATGAGTTGCATGCACACGTTTCCTACTATGGATGCCGTAAATATAAGAGCACTACAATAGCCTTTTTTTTTTTTTTTAAGAGTAAAATTGGTATTTGCCCTTTTGGCAGGATTTTAGCTGTTGCCTCATGTTGCTGAATGTAGCTGACACAGATTTGAAATGTTTAAATGTGGCATGTTGTTTCTTGTGTGGTATTTTGCTCCCAGCTATGGTTTGCCTTGGTCTCCTTAAACACTGTCACAAATGTCTGAGATGTATTAATAAGCAATGAGAGAGGCATTGCCTCTGAAGTGAGATTTCATTGAAAATAGCCTTGAGCGATCACAACAGTAAAGATTAAAAATCTTGAAGCCTAGATTTAGGTCCCTAAGTAAAACTTTTATGGCCAAGTGCCCTAAAGATTTGCAGAACAGCTTCGGAGGGTACTTAGCAGTTTGTCTCAATGTTTAAATATAAAGTTCAACATCAGGTGTTCACATCTGCAAGTCCTGTCCTCACATCTTCAAACACGTGAAGGATGGAAGTACTCCAAATAACCTTAGGATGGAAGAAACAGAGTGAAAAGCCAGTGGCAGTCAGATCATTTTACTGAAAATGTCTGGGAGATCAAATTATATATTTATATATGTATATATATAGAAACAGATTTGATGCGCTTGTTAAGGAGTATAATTTCTGTGAGGAGTTTCTGCTTGAGCAGGATAAAAGCTGCTGAATGTGTGAAATGTCTTAGGGCTTTTCATTCCTTTCCAGACACACAGATCTTCTGTTCTGTCCTGGTGATGTGGGAGCATGTGCATGATACTGGGGGAGAGCTGATGGTTGCAATGGACAGAACAGCCTGTCCTTTCTAGCTGCAGCTCCTCAGGTTCTATATTGGTACACGAAGTTAAGGAGCCTTCTCTCCACAGCAGATGAACAAATAAGTGCTAATAAAGACTGATAAGTCAAGAGGACTTGTAAAACACTCAGTTTCTTTGCTGGCTGTTGGTTCAAGTATTGAACAAAAACCGTCCTCTCGTGTCATTATTATGCTTTGTTTTGAAGAAAATATTTAATATTTTCTGTTAAACCCATTAAAGGCTTGGATTAGTGAAATGAGAGACTGTTGAATTTATAGAATAAGTTATGCAGTAGATCTCAGATTGGAATGAGATCACAGAAAGAGCCAAGGAGCAAGAGATGGTAACCTCATGGCGTGGAATGTCTAAACAGGCTTAGAAAAACCATTCCATTCTTCTGGGTCTAGAAGGGTCTGCAGGGGAACTCCTGTGAGGGGCAGATGAGGGAACTGGAGGGGCTCAGCCTGGAGCAAAGGAGGCTCAGGGGGGACCTTGTGGCTCTGCACAACTCCCTGACAGGAGGGGACAGCCATGGGGGTCGGGCTCTGCTCCCAGGGAACAGGGACAGGAGAGGGAATGGCCTCAGGCTGGGCCAGGGGAGGCTCAGCTTGGACAGCAGCAGGAATTTCCCCATGGAAAGCGTGCTCAGGTCCTGGAAGCGGCTGCCCAGGGAAGTTTGGAGTGCCCATCCCTGGAGGTGTCCAAGGAGCACCTGGATGTGGCACTCAGTGCTCTGGGACAAGGCAGGCATTGGGCACAGACTGGACTCTGTGACCTTGGGAGTGTTTTCCAACTTAAAACGATTGATTTTATGATTCTCACAACACTGATTCACTTCTGAATTTCTCTTCTAGGACTGAAATCAGTCTGAATTTCCTGCTTACAGCCTCACTGTCATCTCTTGGTTTTTTTCCTACCTCCCTCTCACTCCATCCTTCTCCCCTGTTTTTTGCATAGACAGGCTTTATCTGGAAATATGCCACTTTACCAGAATTTACTTCTCCATCTATTCTGAAGAGGTCTTGAAAACTGCAGAAGCCTCTCAAGTAGCTAAACAACATCTGTGTCAGTATTGACACTAAAACCCTCTTGGAATATCTTAGAAAAGTGCAGCTGCTGCCCACAACTTTCCAAACTGGAGCAACAGTTGATCAAATGAGCCCTGAGCACCAATCCTCACCTCAACTTTGGTTGCTTCAATTTCAGACAATCAGAACATCTATTTTATTTCTCAGAGCACAAATCTACTTGAAATTCTGTCTCTGGCCACTTCTGAATGAGTTTTTTTCCAATCTTCCTGGAAATACAAATGTGCAATGGCTACTCAGAAAAATGCTCAGTCTAAACGTTTGGTGAAAGTCTTTCTGGTATTGTTTTTATAGAAAGCCGCACAATTTTTAATTCTTGCAAAGGGCAGTGGGGAACTTAAATAACTAAACAAATAACTTAATTAATCCCAGAAACTTTATACAGCTTCTCAAAGATAAGGGGAAGAAAGGCAGTAAAAAGCAAAATAAGGGCAAGATGACAGAAAGGAGACACTACAGTCACACTCCAAGGAATGCTTAAGCTCTAATTAAAAATAATGTTAAAAATGCATTAGTCATTAGCAAACAAGGTCACATGCTCAGCTGCCCAAAGCATGTTCACAGAAAATAAAACTCAGCAATGGGAATGTCAACAAAGCCCTTCAATGTGGCCATTGCAGATTACTTGTATTGCTTTGTTACAGACATTTATCAGAATCCAGCTCTTTCATCCTGATGGGATCCTCAGAGGGATTCAAGAAATGTCTCTTGCACTAATTTTAAACAAGATCTTTCAGCAAAAATTTATTCCATCAAAGCCCTTTGTATTTAAACACTGAAATTGAAGGTTCATAACCCTCTGTTCTGTAGGTCATTTGCACCAGTGACAATCTTTTGCTGGCTGAGCCCTGAGTTACAAACAATATTACTAACAGAACTAGGTTAAGAGGTGAGGAAAAAAAGAAAAGTGCATTTTTAGCCAAGATAAATATGATGAACAACAAACTCTGAAAGCAAAAGAAAGCCTGGCCAATACAAGAAGTTGCCAAGTGTATTTTTGTAGACCAAGTCAGGCATTGGTTCTTTTAAGTTTTTGTTGTTGTTGTTGTTCTATGAGTTTTCATGGCCTCATGGAATAAAATCTTCCATGAAAGTTTTCATACTTGTCTTTTTAGGGATAAAGATCTAACAGCAACTCTTCTATTTCCAAAAAAAAATTTATATTCTTAATATCCATACTCCTCCTGATGGGAAGGCTTTAATATGGACCATTTGCCACCAGCTGCCATTCAGGTGTAACAAATGCCTACACAACCAAACATTCTTCTACAGAAAATCTTTATAAGTGTTCTCAACCATTGTGACCAACAGCAAGCACTGTCTTCTCCAGTAAAAAGAACTTTTCTATTTTTTCTATTTATCGCCATCCCAGTTCTCTCCACATTTCTTTTGCCTTCTTTGCACTGTGCTCACAAATTTGTTTTTAATCAATTACTAACCAAATAAGAAGGGAAACTTTGTTTTGCAGTATGAAGAAAATGCTGGATTTAATATGTCTTTATAG
>VWYP01025803.1:164791-227379 GCA_013400435.1 Pycnonotus jocosus | reverse complement strand
TTTCACAACATGAGCAAAGAACTTTAGGGAAAAGACTGAGAGAGCTGACCTAAAGCACAAGAGCAGAGAAAGCTCCCCCCACCCCAACTCCGTGCAAGTCCTGTACAATTTTCTTTCATGTATAAATAATAGCCATACTGCATAAAAGGTTCAAGATAGATCATCTTTTATGACTTAACACGGCAGCCAAAAATAGAATCTTGGGATTTTTTTTTTAAAGTCCTTTTAGCACATTCTAGGACAAAGCCCTTGTCAAGAGAAATAGACATTTTTGGACAAGCCAGCACATTTGTTCCCATAACCTCAAATGGAAAATCCCAACCATCCGTGAAATCAAAGGGAAGACAGGTTCCTCCTACAAGAAGACATTTGTAATTATACTGTTAGAGATCAGCATTCTCTCTCTTTTATACTCCTACTCCTCCTATTCTTTCTTGATATCTCTAACCAAGTCTCATTAGAAGAGAAAATCAGAGTGAGGAAAATAGACACTAAATATGCAACACTTACTTAAACTGACTTACAACGTGAGAAATTTTTTAGTTGCACAGACAAGAGAGTTAATCTGCACATACTGAAAAAATAATAATAAAAAAATCTCAAACTGTAAATACTAAAAGCCAGTTGTAGATTTTAGCCAAATACTAAAATCTGCATGCACCCATTAATACAGTCAGAAACCTTATAACCTGAAACAATACATAAACTCTACATCCTCTAGACAGTTATAGCCTGCCCATAATTTATTATAATTTAAGCAGTTTTCTTTTTTAGCCCAGCTTCAGGAGATGTATATAAGAAGGACTCCTCCCTGTAGTTGAAAACTGAATTTACCGAATGCTGACAAGACTGTTACTGTTGACAATGCTTGATACACCACAAGCCTTTAACCTTACCTGTCAGACTAATTGCACTGTGAAAAGGCAGGTTGAAGGGACTTCTATGCTGTGTTTTATATCACCAGGATGGTTTGGGGGAATCTGTACTTATCTCTAGTCAGTGACACACAGAAGTCGCGGCTTCCCTGCATTCACTGAAGAGAAGAATGCATTGTGTTACTGCCTTCAGGAAGAATAAAATATCATCTGACAAAAGTTGGGTAAAATTCAGAAATGAAACAGACCAACAAATTTTATAAAGAAAATAAATTACCTGTGCATGAGCTGGCTGAGAAGGAAGTGAGCAGCATGGGAAAGAAAAAGCATTGGGAGGACTCAAAGCAAGGACACATTTAGATTAAAGGTAGAAAATAAGATATTAACTTGCATTTGCCCATCTGCTTGTGTGTGTATGGAGTTATGGATGCTACCTTGTGAATGCTAGGATCCATGTGATGGAATATGTCTAAGAAAGGCTATAAGCTGTTTCAAGTTTGTTATCCAGTGTATTGCAAAGGCAAGGTAACTCTTCCATTTGTGGGATCTGAGTGTTCTTGCAAACCTCTAGATATGTGATAAGATGTGGAGGCCCTGTGTTGTATGTTTTACATGGAAAGTTATGCAGAATTCTCCTCAATTTCTGTATGATTAGACGAAAGAATTTCTAAAAAATAATCTAAATTAATAGCTTTGAAAAGAGGAAATGCAGACTCAAGGTGTTTGTCATCCTGTGAATTATAAGTAAACAACTTCAGACAGGAAGTTTCCCCACACTGGAAAACTTTCTTACCTTTTTACTGCCACAACCTACTCAACAGAGCATGAAATAACAGCTATCAGGAATTTCAGAAAGTGTACATGCCCTTTTCTTTCAGTTTTCCATTCACCTTCCCTCCTTGCAGTCCTCCTAGATTTTATATTTTTTTCTTTTATCATAAGCACAGCTCTGTCAATCTGTTCCAACTCATCCCTGGATCAGTACAGCTGTACTAGTTCAGTACAGCTGCATCTAACAAGGTGTTTACCTCTGAAGCATTTGCAGATAATTCCCATTGGCTATGGACTGCCCCAGGAAATACAGATATGCTGTATTTCCTGGCTTTCATAAATCAGCATCCTGGAAAGTCAGAAAATACATAAGAAAACCTTCCATCTGCTAAAGGTTTTGGCTTTTTGTCATTTGATATGTAAGATGAATAAACAGGCTTAACAGGGAATCAAGTTAAAATTCTAACATCAAACACAGAAGAGGTGGTTATGTGTCCAAATGGGCAAAAAAGACACCAGAAGGTTTGTACAGAGCCAAAAGTAAAGTGCATGGTCTAGCAAAGATAGGCAATAAGAACAGGACAAATAATGTCAGCTCAGCTGTTTGGAAATTCTTTTTCTCTCCACAGATGAAATGGGGGCATGACAATGTTTCTTCACATTTTTATTACAGGAATAATACAAGGTTCTGAGGGAGATAAGAACCTTACTGTCCTTCCTTTTAAACCTGAGTAGCCCAATTAGACAAGAAATAGGCAATCATTATCATTTTACAGATGCAGAACTGAAGTCCAGTGACAAAATCATTGATTTTTCTGAAAGGCTGCAGCAGAGGTAAGGCAAAGAACAGAGATGCCTTGAATCCCAGAACAATGCATTGCCATCTTCCTCTGCTCTTACAGGAAAAGGAGTAGGCGATTCAATTTGATGTTTCATCCTTCTGTTTCTTCATACAAAAAATTAATTCTTTCAATGAATTTCTGTGTTGATACTCCTACTTCAGGTCTGATACTGTTTCAGTTTAATTATTTCTCCTTCTATGTGTGTTTTATTAGCTGAAGGTGTTTGTGAAATATCATCTTATTTTCTTGTGTAAATGCAATCAGGATTCAAAGATCACCCCTTTGTCTTTCCTTTGTATTATCCACTAACTTCAGGATACAATTTGAATATGGATGCTGTGATTAATTTTCATGGCATGATGAAGGAGTAAGTTTTCTAAAGTGTTAAATGACTTCTTATTGGGCCCAGATACTTTAAATCTTTCACTCTGTTATGAAAACATATCCTCCTTTGACAGAAAGATTTGTTTAATATACATAAAAGCTTATAGAATCCTGAAGATTTGGATTCTTACAGCCATACATGTTATTAAGCAGGCTTTGTGTGATGATAAGTAGAAGTATCTGTGAGAGACAGAGTTTTCCAGCTTTATGCAGAACAGACGTTCTGATGCTTTCCAGTACCTTTATGAACTGGTGAAAAATCAAAGAATAAAGTTCAATGAGATTAAAGTGCATGGATTTACTTCCTCTTTCTCAAAGGCAGAAAATCTGTAGTTCTGGAGCTATTCATCCCCTGAATCAAGCTTCTTTGTACACCCTCCACAGACACCAGGATTAGATCATCTGTCATGAAGACGGTCCACTTATATCCAGGTTGCTTTGTAGAGTGTGGAAAGAATTATTTTATTTAAGGCAAATCTAGAATAATTCCACTGAAGTCAATGTGATTTCTCTGATTTTTTCTTTCCAATAGGAATGAGAGCAGAATATATCTGAGTTAAGTAAATTCTGATATCCCTGCCTTCTAAGAAGAGCTGAAATGCAAAATTTAAAGGTGAGAGGCTTAATGTATCCATGTCTAATGGTCTATAATACAAATGCGCTATGAGTGCATGTTCTCATAGCTGTTATTATTCATCTTATATTTTTTTTAATTTCTATCACTCATATGATTTAACCAATTGAACAAGCAGCTGAGTTGAAATCTGGGTGATAACAAAATATTTTGAAGCAGAGCACTCTTTTTCTCCATGGACAGCAGTCCTCTCTTTCCACACTGGAATATTTTAGTACATCTTAGAGACAGATGATGCCTCACCAGTTTACCCTGCACAGCAGGGATAGTGAGGAAATCATGGTGAGATTGAGTTTTGCGGGTTTTATGTGAGAGAGCATTTATATAAGTAATTCCATTTATTTCAATGTGCTGCTGTGCGTAATCTGTTAGCCTCTTAAAATGGGTAGGTTGGGTACTGGCAATAATCAGCTCAGCTGTATTGCTTTGCACCTGGACAGGAAAGCATAAACCTTTGTGTCTAGATCCAAATTTTATGAAGTTTGTATGACATTTATGTCATAAAGTGTGTGTATTTCTGACCAGTGGCACCTTCAATTCCAAAATTCAAGTATAGATGACTAGGAGTGGAGCTGGGTATTTTTGGGCTTTCATCTGCAGAGTAATTGTTTTCTCTAACCAAGAAATGAAGATCATAAGGAATTATTCCCAGTTTTTCTAGGAATATTGCCAAAGTATGTGATAGAACATTAACAAAACAAAACAAAACAAAACACCAAAAAAAAAAAACCCGAAGCCCTCTAAGTTTTCTTTTTTTTTTTAAATCGTTGAATTTCTGAGACTCTAAAAGCAAATGTCTGATATTCCCATGGCAAAAGAATATCCCCCTCCTGCAAACTCTTCATCATTCCAGTAACTCATGGTCATTAATTGTCACCTTGATTTCGATGGGATGAGAAACATTAGCAAGGTATACAACCTCTTCACCTGCATGCAACCAAATTCTTGCTGAGTTGTACTTTAACCCATAAATAGTCCCACTGAAGTCAGGAGGAACAATTATTGCGTAAAGAACTCCCAACAAGCATAGGTATCAGAGTGGGGCTTACCGAAATAAGTCTCAGCCCTTTAATGATATTTATGCAATTGCTATTCTATAACCACATACAGCCCCATTAGCTTCAACCAGGATCCATCAGGGACTCATTGCAAAACTAGGTCTTAAAGGCAGGCTGCCAAGAATGAATGGTTTAACTTCAGGGATGATGTTAAAATGATTTAGATTGACAGTTAAATTAAGTGAAACTACCTGTGTAGACACACACCAGTTTAGTATGCCCCTGTAATTTACAGTTTAAAACCCCAGGAGCACCCACACACCACCTCACAGGGGCTTAATACTGCAACATAACAGACTTTGTTTGCTAACAGCACTCAAGAGGCACATTCTGTCTGACAATTTCTCCCCGCTTTGTGAATCAAGAAGTTCTGCAGCATGACCTATGCTTAATGATGAGTTTCTTTTCTTTACCAGGATGCTTTACCTATCTGTCTTGCCTTGTCTGCTCCTGCACTCTCTGATCACCTTGCACATCTGTACAGGGGATGGACTGTTCATTTCTGACCATGTTTATTCTTTTCATAATCCCTTTTGGTCTGTAAGAAATAAGTGAGCCTGTGAGTGCCGGCTTTTGAAATCTCATCAGAAATATTTTAACAGAAAATATACTTTTAAAGTCTTACATAAATTAAAAAAAAAAACAAAAAAAAAACAACCCCAAAAAAACCCCCAACCTTTCCCTGGCCTAGAAATCTTTTGCTGCATTCAGCAAACAGTCTTCCATCTCTTGATACAATATAATACAAAAACTAGGTGGAGAGACCAGTGCTGACTCCAAGTCCTGTGCCAGTGATTTTACTGAACTGTGAATAAGACTCAATAGCAGATAATTTGTTGCAGATATAACACAGTGAACTATTTTTCAAATACTCCTGTTCTCTCGTTTTCTCTTCTGGATTTGGCAATAAATTCCTGGTCCTTGATTTTGTGGTCCTTTATCTGTCACAAGCCTGTGCAAGTTTTGCACAACATCCATAAAGCCACACTGTGGTCTGGTAGGTAGCTCTGCAATATCTGTAATATGTAGATAGCCTAACCTGGGTTGGTTTTTATTCTGATTTTTTGCCTCTTTTTTTTTGCCACTGTAAAAAAGTTTGGGCATTTTTATGTTGTGTTCTCTAAGAAAATGGTGTGGGCTAGACAAAGGGTTTTGTTTATTTTCTTTCTTTCACCTCTCCTTACCCCTCAAAAAAACCTTTACAGACATTTTATGACATATTTCATGTTGAATAAAATAATTACTTAAAATGAGTTCAAGGTGTGAAGATAGGACATAAAAATTCAGTGTTTTATATTGAACTCTGTTGGTTCCTTCAGTGGTATGTATCTAAACCATGTAGACTCACAGTAAGAGTTCAGACTAACTAGAAGTGTCAGCAAACATGTTTTTAAAAAACATAATAGATTAAATAAACCTTAAAACACAGGGAAATTGATGGACATGCTTTTCTTTGAATATAGAGGGCAACACAAGGCCAGGTTGGATGGGGCTGTGAGTGACCTGGTCTAATGGAAGGTGTCCCTGTTCATGGCAGGGGGGTTGGAACTAGATGGTCTTTAAAGTCCATTACAATGCAAACCATTTTATGGTTCCATGATATGACATTTTCCATAATTTTTAACTCTTACTTCTCTATTTCTTTTGTTTTCTTTGGTCTTTCATGTGTACATTACTGCTCCTTCTTTCTAGGGGGGTAATTCTCCCCCAGAAATTCTCAGGTAAACTGTCCTATGCAGAATGTCATAAAACGTCCACTACCTCCAAATTGTACACATCCTTCCATGAAAAACTGAACCCTGAAATAAAGGCTAGAACCTTTGGCCAAAGATGAGTTTCTCCCAGAACTAAAGTAAGTAAAAATTCATTTCAGAATTACAATTGGCTCTAATACGTCTCTAATGGAAGAATATGACTAAGCAAAATGGAAACTGTGATAATTAAATTGTGTTAGTATCCAGTATTCAGTTTTCATCCATTTATTTCTCTTAGGAATAGAGATCTGTGGTCTTCACTCTTGCCATAAACACTTTTCAAGGTTTTCTTCTCTCTAGTTGCTCTTAAAAGTCCCAACTTAAGGGACTATTTGCAGGTTCTCTGAACTATATCATAGGCTTGAAATCTACAATCTGGTATAAAGTTAAACACATATTTAAGAACTTCTCTGACAGAGAGCCAAAAATCCTGAAGCTGGAAAATGTTTTTAAGCCAACAGTAAATAAACATTGTGGAATCCATGGAAATTTATTTAAAAACCAAGAATACATATAATAGAAAAAGAAGAAACTATATATCAAATGAAGACATATATAAAGAAGAAGAAAATATACACACACACATATAAAAGCTTCTATACTCCTTACAGGAAAGGAATATTTTGTGGTATGAAAATCTGTGCAATCAAAAAAGGAAAGAAAAGCTGATTTTAATCCAAATGCTTTATGAATTTTTGATATTTATTGAATCAGTTTAGAAAAGCTTAGCAAATAACTCATGATGCACAATTTATAGTAAGGGATTAAACATCTTATGTTCTAAGCCTGTCTAATTTCAAATTTTTATTGACAGGAAAAGTACACAATGTTTATGTGCTCTATTCTTTCAGGAAAAAAAAAAAAAGGGAAAGAGAAAAGAGAAGCATCACTCTAAACCCACTCACATCTCATCTCATCAGTCATAACCTGCATGAATGATAATAGGCATTCAAAGCTCTCTAGTTCTATGTGACAGTTCTAATAATGCAGTGCCAGATGTTTAAAATGTCTGCAATACCAGAGGTTGCAGTGCAGTGACCTCCATGGTCTCTCATTCAATCAAATTGGTTGGTAAATCTAAACATAATTGCAGTGCAATCCATTTCTAACAGGCATGATTGCAATATAGAAAAAAAAAAAAAAAAACAAACAGAAAAAAACAAACAAAAAACCTGTAAAAAATAAATATGTTAAATGAAATGAATTGTTTTCTCATTATGATAGATACTCTTTGAGTGTCTATTATTAGAGTCTATTCCTCCTCCTAAGAAGAGAACAGAGAAGAAGCTTTGAGCATGTTTGAGAGACAGGAGAATATCAAGTAATGTAACCCTTGTGTTTCAGTCTCACAAGCTGTGTAAACCACTGAGTGGAAACAAAGATTTCTAAAAAAACACACTTTTATTTGTTTTTGATAAGCTTCTGCAACAGCGCATTGGGCATGTTCTTACTGTCCAGACTCCTTGGCAGATAGCTGGAAGAGCAGCATTCTCCTTATCACATTTCACCAGCAAAATTGCTATAATAATACTATATCCTCACTTTCAAAATTAATTTAGGAGGCATGCAGAATTAATACATGGCCTTTTTCAAGACCCAAAGCCTGACCCAAACCAAAGGAAAAAACATCCCCTTCATTCTTGATGTTAAAAATTCCTGCAAAATAAATAAACAGAGCACTCATTGGCCTGTGTAAGTGGATGTGAAGTAAGCATGCAAGTATTTTAAGTTACATTAGTTGCATAACCGGTATCAGTGAAATGACAACATGAGAGCTGTTTGTTACCACCTGGAATGGTTTGTAATGACCATCAAGTTGCTGTAGTTAGCTGTTCTGTGAAAGAGTAAGTGCTGCTTCTATTGCTATCACACTGTTGTCATTTGCAGGTTATTAAAAGATATTACAGAATAGAACTGAAGAGTCCTTCTTTTGGTTCAATACTCATCACACAAAAAAGCAGGTGACAGTGCATATTACAGATATCATTTCAGCCACCCCTATAGCCTGAACAGAGCAGAGATGAGGGACCCCTCAGAGGAAGCAATGCAGTTATGTAAAACACAGGAAGCTGGTAGATTAGGAGGTCAGGGCTGGTGTTCCCTAAACGGATTCTTTTTATCTTCCTTTTTCCCCTGAGAAATTCAGGAGATAATGAGCAGTTCTGATCAAGCCTGCCGTCTCCCATGTGGAAAGCAAGGGGTTAATTTAATATGAAGTTTCTCTTAAGCTCTGGTGACAAAGTTCCCATGATCACACTTCTGAAATATTGTCCTTTAATTTTTCAAGGGCTCATACTGCTTTTCACTGTGGGATTTTCATTTCAGTCCCAACCAAGGACAGTGTTCAGACCCTTCTCTTCCTCCTTAATTTAGTCATATTTTGAATATCATGCTCGGAGTGGCTCAGGAGAAACTTCTCCAACCTCCACTATCTGCCTTATTGCACAAAGCAGTCACAGATGACCACGAAAACTCCAGATTCCCGACCATGATGGAGTTTCACTGAGCTGCCTTCCCCACCTCACCATCTTGTGTCAGTGGCAACCCAGCCAGACCCAGAGCTCTTAGAGCTGCCTTCAAACACAATTTGGCAAGGCTGAGAGAAGAATTTTGCCTCTTTCTACTGCTCAGAGACATCTGAAGCCCCTATTGTCTTCCATGGAGTGACTTATCCTTTCTCACTGCAAAGCCATTTGATATTGAGGTACCTCTCCAGGCACCAAATTGTGCTATTGTCACCAAGAAACCTGGCTCTGATTGAGCTTCCTTACCACAGGAGAAAATTAAAACCTCATTCTGTATAAACTTTCCAAAAAGCACAAATGCTTCATGCTTTTCAACCATCCCTTTTAGGATCAGGGCCTCATTTATCAGGTTCTATTTCCAGAGCTGGCCATAATAATTTTGGCATCAATAGCTGACCACTTGAGTTCAGGAACAAGTACACAAGTTCATCGAAAATCACCTAATCATGGAGAGACAAGTTTTGAGACACTTGTTGTGTAGATAAGATATGGTGAACATAACATGTGGATCACTCTAAAGGCAAATATTTTTACTTTGTAGAGTTACAAAGAGTCATGTTGTCATAAATCCGGAGCTATAAAATATAAAACAATGTTGTTTTACACCATTGAACTATTTTTGAAAGCAAAATCTTGGTGAAAAAATGTGTTGGCTTTTTTAGTTGTTTTGTTGTTTTTGGTTTTTGTGGTTTTTGGTTTTTTTTTCCAAATACATCAATAATATTCCATTTAATTTATCTACCCACAGCTGTCAGATGCCTCCAAACCCTCTTAGTGCAGTGATATGGAAACATTTTTACTGGAAACTTCTTAGCAATACCTTAGAGAGTTCACATTCATATCTATTAAAGTCAGCAGATGAATAGAATCTACCTAACCTAATTGGGGCAAAGGAAGAAAAAATCAATAAAGCAAGCTTTCTTCTTATCAGCTCATATCCCATTTCTTGTTGGTTACTGCTTGCACTGAGGCTTATTTGGAGGAAACCTTTGTTCAGAGTTTAATTTGTTCTGCTCATTCCATGGTCACATCCCTTGGATATAAAGTTCTCTCTCTCTCTCTCTCTAATAACTAAGGAGTAGTATATGGGAATAAAACACTATGGAAGACCAAGATCCACCTGTCAAACACAGTTTCATTAAATGTTTTTACATAATGGGAAAAAAATGTTAACTTTTATGTTTAGTTAATTAAAATGCACCAGAGGAAATTCAACATACTGTCATGGAATAGATGTTTGGGTTTTTTTTCAATATCAATATGTTTTCCTTTTACTTATCTTGCCTAGTGCACCATATCTTATCTGCATAGTGACACTCATAGAGTCAAAGAAGGCTCATAGAAGCAAGTAGGATTTATCATCAGGAGGCCACATTTTTCACAAGGACACATGAGAGGAGGAAGTGTCTTAGCTTTGGTTTTGGATAACAATGGTTCCCTGTGATATAAAGTTTCTGGAATAATTCCACCAGATAGAAGTTACCTCACCCTGCACCAAAAGGCAAGGATTTAGTTTCCTGCGGTTTCCATTGGATCTGAAGGAGACTATAAGATTCTGCTCTACCACCTGGCTTCCCTAGATTTCTCCTGGCATTATTACTCTGGATCCTGTACAAATCATATTGCTACAGCATCTTCTTTTGAGGCATTGCCTTTCTGAGTCACCCCAAATGAAGGTAGAAGTCATATAAATGGCAATATGAAGCATCTGTATGAGGTATCTCAGTTTTGAGGAATCCCACTGTTGTTTTGAGTATGCAAAAACAACCTTGTCAGCTTCAACTGTAGCATGGGAGAGGAATACACTGCACTGGAATCTGCAGATCAAATTCTAGGATAAAGACAGAAAAAGCAAAGAGCAGTATTCACCACCTCTTGTTTCCCCAAGCCACATGCGTGATTCAGGGGAAAAAAAAAATCAGGGAGCTCAAAGAACATGATCTTTGATCATCACAGTCTTAGAGTCACAGGTGTTGCAATGTGCAACACAATATAATGCTGTACAGAGACATTGCTTCAAGGAAATATCTGTTAGATTCAGGAAAGTTGTGTGCAAGTGGTGATAGAAAATGTGTCTGGTTTGTTATTTTGAACTAGACTTCTGGGACTAGGCTGGTATTCCAAGACTGGTGATATGCTTGCTGCTGTAGATGCTAATTCCCAAGAAAACAAGGACCTTCACTGTGGATGAAACACAGCAGGTCATTCTCTAAATGCTCTCAGTTTCCTCTCTTGCAGTGGAGTACCCAAGCTTCAGTGCATTTTTATTGCTGGGGAAAATAAAATTATATAATGTAAAAAAAAAAACAAACAAAAAAGGAAAATAAAATATCTCTCTTCTTCTGCATGGTTGAGGGAAAAAACTTGCCTAAATGGCTGTAGGCTGTAGTGCTATCAATTTTATGAATGAGGTTGAACAATATTTTTTCTTAGACACATTACACATTTAATTACAAAGACAATTATTTGTAGACTTTTTTCCATCTTCAACAAAGGGACCATTACATCCATTTAAAGGTTTACAAAAAAAAGCTAGAAAACTGATACAATAGTAATAAAAATAATAATTCCATGTGTTCCTGTTAGGGGAAAGTGTGATGAGTAATTGTGTCTAATTTATCCCCTAATGTGTTGCTATGATACAACTGTCCTTATCTACACATTTTTTTAACTTTAAATGCATAAGAAATTCTAGAGAATGAGTTAAAATTTAGTTTCTCAATGATAATTCCTACATGTGGAGAAAAGGCCTACTCAACCTCATTTATATGTGATTTTTTTTCTATCACTTGTTGCTAGGAAAAATCCTATAGCACTTAGGAAGTAATATCATAGAATAAAATAATCAATACTGTAAATCTTACAGACATTCTCCCTAATTTAGAAAGTGTGGTATATTACAAAGTGTAATTTATTTCTTTGCCTATTGTTAAGAAAGCTCATAGCTTACCATAATTTCTAGGGCAGGATAGTTAAAAGGACTTAAAAATAATATGACACATGAGATTTCTGATAGAGCTGCACTGAGAATTCCCATGGGCAATTGCTTAGAAGCTCTCTGAAATTACCTGTTTTTATAACAATTTTGTTGTTTTTATGCTGGTCTGGATTCTGTATCTTCACGGCATCAGACTTCATGGCACTGTTAACACCGCTAATTCTTCTAAAGATTTGGCTGCTTAAAATTACATGTTCATGCTATCTGTATAATGAATTGTCCTCCTCAAGGTGATAAATTATTTATTAGTCTAATGAACAAATCAATCAGTAGAGCTGGATAACTGGAACACACAGCTCTTGGCAAAGTAAGGTCTGCATGTTTACATTTATCACAGAAAAGCTTTGACTTTGATGCAGACCTTTCAGAGGTGTTTATTAATCATGATCTCATTACAGTTTTGGTAGACTAATAGCTTTTTATTTGTCAGAATGGTTTCTGATGATGTAGTGCTGCTGTACTAAAAATACAGATCATTTACACTATTTAACCTTCTACAAAACTGTTCAAAGGTAGCTTATTTCTAACATTGTGCTTTATATTAAAATAAATCAAGATTAATAACTGGAGTCAGAGGGATTTCAGAGCTGGTGTCTGTGAAATGTCATGGCTCTCAGGTACAGAAGCAGCTCATGGGTCAGCTGCAGCACACGGTAATGACTCACACCAGAACTGAAAGTTTTACTCCAGTATCAGGTCCAATACTTTTGGAATATGGCAGGGAGCCTCTAACTGCAGGAACAAACATATTGCGTACATTAAGCATATTTTAGTGTTTATTAGTGAAAAGTTTGGGATTTAGACTAGAATGCACTCTGAAACTAACCTAAATGCACATCTTCTGAAGGGTGAAATGGCATGTACTGCAACTCATCAAAATAATAAGTGTGAATTATTTCCTGAACCATAACTCTACAACTTATTTACCTCATATTTGGCTGGAACTTGTTAAAAGGGCATATAATGAAAGGAGTGAATTCAGACCAGTGTAAGGATTTAGCCACACAGTTGCCATTAAATCACTAAATGTTTTCTGATAAAAAACCTTTTAGCTGTTTTGGAACTCTGCAACCAATGAGTTCCATGTTTCGTTTTGCTTGTTTGTATTTTTTTTTTTTTTTTGGTGAAGAAAAATACCGTAAAATGCCAGTTTGTATTGTTATGGCAGAAGATGATCAGGAAAGTGAAATATATTTGGGAGAAATGTTCTAATGTCAAACTTTTAATCTGCTTTATATCAAATATTCAACAAAAACCAGTTGTAGCATGAAATTAAATTATCAGACTGGTTAACTGTGAGACCATATGTTAGACATGTGAAACTAGTCGTGTTAACAGGTGTAACTTTTTCAGTGTTTGTATTTAGCAGTACAATTACTTGGTTTAGCAAAATTGCCTTAGCAAAGAGACTGAGATACACTTAGCTGTGTATTAATTGCAAACATTACTATTACTGATTAGAAATCGCAGCCCTCAGCATCAATTCGTCTTGGTGGCACATGTTATTGATGATGAAATGCTCTTGATATATACCTAGTTTTGACCTGTATTTAGATGAATATATGGAGCAATCTGTTTCCTTCATGGCATCTTACTGCTGGTGTTGAAATCAAATTTAAGTTTTAAGTTGGAATCAGGACATCTAATGAGAGTTCATGGGCAAAGCTCTATCAACGTGAGAAATGTGGGCATAAAGCATTGATCAATGAACTATTCCCTCTTGAAAAACTAAATGCTTTAATCCTGAGGCAGAATATGCACTTTGTGTTAGTCTCATGCATATAAATAGCCACTTTGAGCCCAGTTTAATCTGAGTGAAAACGTCCCCACATAACTCTAAATGTGAAAGTTTCCCAGTGCTCCTTTCCCCACTTCACCGTGATCAACGGGGAATTGACTGGAGCGGAAGAAGGGTCTGACCTACAAATTCAATTAAGCAAATTCTTGGTTCTTTGGTATCAGGAACAACATATAATTTTTATACTATTTTTATTTTACCCAGT
This sequence comes from Pycnonotus jocosus, assembly GCA_013400435.1. NCBI lineage: Eukaryota > Metazoa > Chordata > Aves > Passeriformes > Pycnonotidae > Pycnonotus > Pycnonotus jocosus. The sequence continues at coordinate 213,535 of VWYP01025803.1, read as the reverse complement.
GGTCTAAGTGAACATATAAACACATTTCTGCAACCTTTGAGTGCTAAATCAAAAGAGGACTATATCCTTATGTCTATTAGTAATTTAGGGATAGGGTATAAGCGAAATTTCACTTATCTCCTCTCCAAACTTTTACTCTCTCTTTTACCTGATGCTTCTGGGTAAATGGATATCTTTATATGACTTCCAATAAATTCTTCATTTTGGTACAACTTCTCTCAGAATTACAAAGTATACAACACTTATCATCACTGCTGTATTATAAATGCCAGTAAAGTGAATAATGAGTTGTGGATTTTCTTGATGTGAAAAGGAGCTTTAAAAAAAATGAAAGATCTCATTTATATCACCTTGGATGACCATATAAGACAGCCTTGGACTGGAAGAGCTCACATTCATGTGGACATATATTGGAAGAAAAACAGAAGTGGAAAGTATTTGTGTGGTTTTATTTTTTGAGTTTTTTTTAACCTCAAATCTGTGTTAACTTGCCTGACTCACAGACAGTTTGTGGCAGATATGACAAAGTAAACACCTTTACTTGAATCTCTGTTGTCTCATTTTTAAATTGAATGCTTTTTGTGTCATTTGGTTTTCCAACTATGTGTAGTTTCCTTTCACTCTAGCTGAAAGTGGTTGAAGTGGTGATGTTTTCTGAGAATCCAACACTCCCAAAATCAGGTTGACAGTGTAGAACTGCAGATTGCAACATTAGCATTTTATCTTCCAGTACCTGTGCACCACAGTCCATACTCACTTTAGATAGTGACAGAGCCTTTGAAACCCACACACAAGGCACCACACTGCACTTTAGCCTTTTATTATCTCCTGCTGCAGTCACTTTATCCAATTAACATGCCTGTTCTATGCAGGCTACATGATGATCCTTGTGAATCCCTTCCAACTCAGTATATTCTGTGATTCTATGGTTCTGTAGGTACAAAAAGGATTAAATAAGAGGACACAGGATGGGAGGGAAAAGAACCAGCCACATTCTCATGCCACCCAAATTCTGGGATTCACAATTCTTGGTTCCAAATAAGATAAATGTAATAAATACTAGTTTATACTAGCAAATACTACATTTCCTGATACTTACTCTGCTTTATTTATTTTTTTCTTTCTGCTCTTTCAGAAAAAGACTCTGATTTACACAGTGCTAAGGCTCTCAATCTGCTTATGCAGCAGAACTGAATAAAATGGACTTTAAAGGATTTGCTTTCTCCCTCTCAGCTTCCACCATCTTTGCAGTATCATTGTGTTTTTTTTTTTTTTCCTGAGTAAGGTGTAGGTTTTTTTTCTCTGGTACTAATAACTCTCTTAGTAGTTCTCTCATGCTTAAACTTGATACTTACAGAAACACATCCCTTTCTCCTTTTCCTGAAGAGTTTTGTAATATCAAATATAACCCGGTCTGAAGTAGGAGAATAGCTACCGGATATAACTCAGAATAATGGGCACTGAAGAATTCTAAGTTACCAGTTATCTTGAATTTATTAAATAACACGTTACATTTTTAGATTAATATCTGAGCCTATTCTGAAGAAAGGCAAGTTAGGGTACTCCGTTCACAGATGGAGAACCTGAAACACTGACATCCCTTTTTCAAGGTAGAAGAGAAAACATAGTTCCTCAGTTTCTCCATTCATGCCTTAGTGCCCTGATCACAGAACAACACTGAAAAATCAGTTCATTCTCTCTGGATGTATAGCATCTTGAAGAATTAAAAAAGAAAAAAAATATATTGTGTCCTCACTGAGAGCCTCATCTATGTAGTGACTTAGCTGAAATTGAATATATTAGCAACAACTCATCCAATAGTGAAATGCAACAAATGTTTCAATCAAACAGGACCTTCCTGTAACCATACAACAAAACCATTTCAAAGTGTGGTTACAAGGATGGACATACAGCTGATAGAGAAAGGAATGTTATGGAGTTACCACTTTTTGGAGCTGGAAGGGTAAAGCAGAGTGCAGAAGAAAACTTGTCTTTTATGTGGTTCTACTGCATTAGTTGGCTGCAATGTTGTTTAGAAATGCTGAGACCATAGAGGTAGGTTCATGACACCAATGAAAATGTATATGAGGTATCTATAATTAAATCAGACATCTGTTAAGCAATGGTATTGAACTACACATAAGCCAATATATGCACTGCCATAATTCTGCTTAAGTACTATCCTGTTGAAAGTACTCAGCAACTAAGAAGCTACTAACTTCAGGCTTGAAAAAAAAAAAAAACAACAAACCCACCCACATTTTTTGTAAGGTTGTTACTATTAAAGTTGTAAACTAGAAGACTAAAAATTACAAAAATGCATGAATATTTGTTGGCTCAATTTTTAATACATAATGATTTAGATATAATATTCTATGTTGCAATGGAACAGCACAGATGCTTATTATGCACATATTATTATAATCAATATTTTGCTAAAAAAATGCACACTGTTAGAATAATCAGAATGGAACAAAATTTCTGATGATCCAAGGGGTTATTTCTCCCCAAATGAAGATCTTGGCAATTCCATTTGAAATTCATGAGGTTTCCGGCAGCCCATTTTCCCACCTTACTTACATCCTCATTTCAGCTCTGCCTTTTGATGGTTAGCCAGTTTTCTATTGTCTGGAAATGTGTGGAGTGTAATGTATTGCATCACCCAGTTATTAACTAAAAAAATATTACACAGAATTGGTCTCAGTATCTACTGGAAAGAGCACCACTAAGTAACCAGGTGACAGTAGAATTTTCTATGGTCGTTCACCACAGTTTGAGCACAGAGATAGAGTAAATTTTCAACCCATTTTATATCTCACAAACCTGATTCTAAAGCATGTTGGAAGCTATTTGAAAATATTTCTTAAGCAAGTTGCTAAAGTATATAGGCAGAGGGACACCTCTAGTCCCCAATCCAATGAGTATGATAGAAATGTGGATGGGAGTCTGAACAACTTGATGTAGTGAAGGGTAGCCCTGACTGTAGCAGAATGGTTGGAATTATATGATCTTTAAGGTCCCTTCCAACCCAAAGCATTCTCTGATTCTAGGTCTGCTTCTGGGTGGAAAATGCCAAAAGACAGGAAAGCACAGGTTTACTGAAGTCAAATTCTATAACCAAAGACTAAGACTCTAAGACCATATAAGGGTGAAAAAATCTGCAAAATCTGTTGAGCAAAGAAAGAGTAAAAAGGACAGCTTGTTTGTTGAGGAAAAGAAGAACCTAGGGACTATGGAAAGGCAAATCATTTTACTGGGTTGTCTGAGAGTGCTGTTAGGGAGAAGCAAGGTTGGTTATTCTCCAGATGGGAAGGAGAACTGGGAGCTGAGACAACAAAACTGGCAGGGCTGTGCCCTCACGAACAAAGGCAGGCCCACAGTAACTGAACAAGAATAGCAAAGAAAGAGAGAGGATGGTAATCAGCAAGTGTCCAGAACACTAGATGTGTCCTTGGTGACAAGAGAGATCTGGGGTCAAGCTGGAATGTCAAGTCTACGGGTCAGGCTCAGAATGAGCAGGGTACATGAACAGGCACAGATATATCAACAATGAAGCTTGGATGAGAAACCTTCAATGCTGCGTCAAACAAAGGGAGGCCAGAACCTCACTTCATTCAAAACTCTGACATCCACCTCTTTCCCAGAAATCTGATCCAAGATTCCACATCTGCATTAAATCAGGTTTGGCCTTGAGCACTGGAAGCTGAAACCATGGGGAGGAGGGGTGAAGGAAGAGGTTGCAGACCCCATTGATGAACTTGATTAGTGTGGCAGCAGTAGGGCAATAACCCTGTACCAACTGTACCCCATGAGTGCTACTTGCTTCCCTGGCTGTGGGACCTAGTGCCAAAAGGGACAGACCAGATGCCCCTAACACAAGGTAAAAAATAGCCAATGTTTTCCTCATCTACATAGTCAGCCACCTCATACTCAAAAAAGCCTAATTATGAATAAATATCCCTTGTATATGTTTAAAAACACCTATCGAAAAATATCCCAAACTTTCCCACATCAAATAAAATTTGTTTTTCCCTTGCATTTCTTCTCTTTTCCAAAAGTTTCATAGATATCCATACACTTCTTCCTCTACAAGGAACTTGGTATCTACAATTTTTTGCAGGTGTGTGAAGAAACCTGTTGTCCAAAGACTTACTTTCAAGTACTGCTTTGTTTAAGAATTAGTTTTCATACCCTTTTTCTTTCCTTTTTTAAAGTTTTATGTATAGAAAACAAAGTAATTTTATTCTTAACTCACAAGAAGTGCATGATAATTTTAGTTTATTGACCTGAGAATGTCAGTGTTGGGAATGTCAATAGCACAGATAAGCTGTGAGTCTTCGATAATATTTGCATTATAACCTAATCAGAAGAGGTAATGATATTAGAAGAGCACAGAAAGTCTTTCTCTTCACATCAATCCAGTCTACCCAGCAGTTTTAGGTGTAAATACTGTTCTACAAGTAAGCTCCACTTCATGTCCTTCACACTGCCAGTCTACAAAAAAGAAACAACAGTAATGTGTTCTAAGGACATCAGACTTCCTGAGGAGACTGCTGAATTTATATTTTGATTTACTTTTTCTCTTCTTTTTGTGTAAAGAAAAGCATTGTTGCTGAACTTGAATGTCCGTATGCTCTGAAGGTACAATTCCTACAACCAGCACAAATTTATTTTGCCTCCCTAAGTGTTTCAGAATCAACATTCCCCAACAAAAAATTAATTGTTGATGAATCATACGAGGAGCTAAGTGCAGTATTTGTTACATAACTTCTTATTTGTTGGAGTTTGTGCATCACAAGCACCTTCCTTGAATTTACACCATCAATGTATATGCCAATGTCTATCTAGGTTAATATATATTTACGCGTACATCTTTGATACAGGGATTCCCTAAAAGTTAAAGATGTAAGGTGCATGTGTTATACAAACCACTTGATAATGACAGTTCTTCCAAACTCCACAATTATAAACTTTACCCCATCTGTCACCTCCACTCTTCTTACACTAAAAATATCTATAAACACAAAGCTTTGAGATTCAAAGTGTCCAAAGCAGCTCAGCTGAGTAGAGGATATGTATGGGTTGTGTACAGCCCTATTGACATTAATGTTTTTTTCAGAGAACCCCAGAGGATTAAGTTTGTTTGTTGGGTGCCAAGTCAATAAGGTTTCCTGGAGCTACACAGTTACATCCATTCTTCAAGCTGTCATTTGTTCACCTGAGCATACATAAGATTTTATGTAAGATCACAAATGTGGCCCATTTTGGAAAGGCTGGTCTCTTCACCTAATTTTTTCAGGGATTAAATACTATATTCTATGGAAATGACAGGCCAATGTCATCTAAGATTACTCTTGCTCAGGTCCTGAGCTGGAAAAATCAAATACAAACACAGAATCAAAGCGGTTTTGGTTGGGAGGGACCTTAAAGATTGTCTGGTTCCAATTCCCCCCACTCCCAACCTCCCCTCCCTCATGTGAAGGGACACCATTCATCAGATCAGGTTTCTCAGAGTCCCATCCAGCCTGTCCTTGCATGCTTCCAAAAATAGGGCATCCATCACTTTGCTAGGCAGCCTGTGCCAGTGTCTCATAACCCTCACAGTAAAAGAGCTGTCCCTCACACCTCATCATAGCCTGGGCTGCAGAGGGGAATAAACAGGGCTCCAAAGAACTCTGTTGAGAACCTTCCTATGCTGTCTGAGACAGAGTTTCATGTTGATAGGGAAAATAAAGAGTGCAAAAGGAAGAAACGGGAAGATGAGGTACATAAGATGGTATAACAAGCTCTATTCATGATGGTAATCAGCTCTTAATTGGTCAAGTAATCTTAATGAAGACACTGGAAAGGGTGGCATGAATCAAGACCATCTATGTCAAGACTACACACTCAGATGATGAAAAGTGATGGAAGTAGTGATTCAGAGCACCAGGCCTTTAAAATATATGAAGAAGGTAAATTAAAAGAGACCTTAATCTGCCATAAATTTACTCTTAATTACTTATAATTTTGAAGAATCATATTGCCTGATTTAAAGGTCTCTGGACTCAAGCCCTGATTTAGACTAAATATCAAAGTATTTGGGATATGGGAAAAAATAAATGAACTATGAATTTTTATTTATCTTTTAATTCAAGCAGGAAGCACCATCCCTAGAGAAATTATGTCCTGCAAACAACCTGCCTCATTTTAACTTGCATTGCACAGAAAGCAAACAACACTACCCTTCATCAAAGTGTTGAACCAGTATTTGAAGAGCAGACAGCTGTGGTCTTATAAGCCTCTGGATTTTTTTTCATCTCAGTGTCCTTAAGTAAACAGAAGAAAACTGGTTGCTTTGTATAAGAAATAGAAGGATTGTAAAAATGCTGTAACTCTGCTTGGAATTCATCCAAACTAAAGAAATTAAGTTTCTGTCTGTAGAAAAACTGACATTCCTCCTTCTTTCACCCATTACCCTCCCTCATGAAATCTTAAAATGTCAGCTTGAGCTGCCCACCCCTACTCTTTGGAATTTTATTAAGTTAGTTATCAAAACTGCCTTCATTTATATCTGCTAGATAATTCCTGTGAAGTAAGAGAGGAACATATGCAGTCTCCTAAGCTGCCATTCACAAGAGATGATGTGCATTTTATATAAGAAATGATGTTCCTTGCACTCCCGCAGCTTGAAATATGGTCCTTTGAAATTTTTTTATTACCAACACGTTGCTGCTTCTTTTCAAGCTTTTGTTGCCCATGGGAACACTATAGGCTTGGGATTTTTTTTCTTCTTTTTTTTTTTTTTTTTGCTACAGGGAGTTGAAGTAGGAGATCAAACAGAAGCAGCATGAATAGAACAGTCATTCATTTGTCTTCTCTAGTTTACAATACAAACCCCCAAACTAAACCAAACGTTTCTTACAGTTTCTTTCAAAATATATATTTAAAGTAAATAAATTTAAAAAAATCACCCAAGGAAATTTAGTTTCCAAAATTTCTTTAATTGAAATTTTATTGTATTTGAACGAGCCTACTCAGAACCCCAATGATTTTCAGATTGCTCTGAAGGTGAAGTTTGTTGAACTCTCCTGTAAAATACGCAAGAAAATACTACTGATCTGTGTAAACAATGCCACTGTTTTTCCTTAACTATCCACTCATATCACAAAGCTGATCTTGCAGGAGCCCTGATATGACCCTGCCACAGAGAGGAAATCTGGTCTGTACAAGCATGTGTACATTAACACAAGCATCCTTTCATGCAAAAATGTGGGAGGCTGTCAGTGTGTAATACTTTACCTGTACTACCCGGAACAACTGGGATAGTAAAATGGAAAAGAGAAGATTTTCTTCCATGCTGGATCTGTATGTGGAGTAAGACAGGTTAGTGTGCAAAGAAACCAGAGGGGGATGATCGATTGATTGATTCAGTCTCAGCCCATTTGAAGCTCAGAGTTTCAAGTCAGGCTGCTGTGAGCTGTGCTGTACTTCTGAGCTGGTTTCGTGTTCTGTCATCAACAGCACAGGTGGGCTATACAAAAAAAAAAAAAAAAAAATCAAAAAATTCAGGAAACTTTAAGTAATAACTGCTAAAATGCACTTCCCATCCTTTCAAGTTATTGTTTTCTCTGCTTTGGTTAAAAAAAAATCTTTGAATGCTCTCAATTTTCCCTGTCTTTGTTCAGATCATCATTCATGTGCTCTGTACAGCAAAGGTTATGCCAGATCTTTCGTTTTTAAACTATTGCTAATCTTTAGACAGTCAGACTTGAAAATTCATTTCAGGCAAGGGCTTTGCATAAATGATCTTAGCTTAGAAGGTTAAAATCACTTGCCTAATTGTTGCATCCTCTTTCCCCCCAGGATATTCAGCCACACACAGCTGATAGAAAGGATTAGGTTTGCTATCTTTTTCATATTTTATGGATATAAGAGGAGAAAAATAAAAACAATGTTGATCATAGGAACTGCAAGTCTTCCTTCCAAATTTTATGCTGAGTTTCTTCTAATCTTTCCAGTCAAAATATAGGGACTATAATTTCCCTTTTTCTTTTTTTTTTTTTTTTTTTTTTTTTCCTGAATGGCTGTTTAGTTTAACCTCGAATATTTAGCTGAGTATCTGATAATTGCTATACTTGCCCCACAGCACTGGCATCTGTTCCTCTCTGGAATTTTTGCACTGCTTTATATTCTGCAGTATATCTTGGTAGCTAAATAATTTCAGCAGTGAGACTACTTCAGTACCTGTACAACCTTTGTGCTTAAAAGGATGTCTGAAAGGAAGTATAGTAGATTTGTTCCTTTGTCTGAATGTTGCTGCAAAAAATAATTCTTCCTCACCTGACACATAGTGTAAACAGGGGTGTCAAAATTATTTTTGTCATGATATTCTAACCATGTTCTGCAGAATGGGTAGTTAACATTTTCTCAGCCTGATAAAGAAGACTGCTTACTCAACTCATTTGAGTTTGGGTTTCACAAACCCTTTAAAAAAGGGTTGCCTGTCTAAGAAAAGGTAAACTGTGCTCATTGCATCATTTCTGAGTTTATATTCCAGGAGAAATTAAGGAAATACTTTTCTAAATATGTTCCTGTCGACAGTGCAACCTGTTAGCAGATTTATTTCTTTATTCTCAGATTGTTATCAACAGAGTATTGATAGATGTCCCTGGATGGAAGCAGTGATGCTGCTGAGGAAGAAAGGGAAGGCAAATGCCCCTCTGGAAGACGACTTTCCAGCTTTGAGAGGTATTGAGCAGGAAGCAAATCTCATCTGGGACCTAGGAGGCTGGTACCTATAGACAAGGACCTTAGCAAATGGATTGGAACTGCAGCTCAGAGGGGATGAAAAGAGTGGGGTTTTTTGTTTTGTTTTGTTTTTGGTGGTTTGTGTTTTTTGTTTGTTTTTGTTTTGTTTTGTTTTGTGTGGGTTTTTTTTTTGTTTTGTTTTGTTTGTTTTTTTTTCTGGGAGTAGATTGCACTGAGAAGGTTTCTTGTAATCTGGAAATTTTTATGTATTAGGTCTGAAAGTAAGAACGTGACTTGGAAAAAGAAAGCACTAAGGAAAAGAGTAGCTTACAAGTTTTCTTTTTTAAATTTTCTGCTTTCCCTCACCTACATGTTTTGATTTTTCTCAGTGTAAGAATTTAATTATTCCAGCTTATGTCCTAATGAAACCTTGTTTATTTACAACTCTTTGTTGTTCTTTCATAAAGTTCTTCTAAGGAGAAAGGCCAGGAGGATAAATTACAAAGTCAATTAAATCTTCTGAAACAATCTCTGTTTATTAGTGCTTATTCTTAACTTATCTAGAACATATCTTAGCATATCTATCTATGTATACATTCAAAGTACTTAATTTGCATCCACGGTCTCTAAAAGAACATTCACAACTGGGCAAGTTCTGTGTGAACACCTCTACAGGTCTTTTTATGGAAGGAAGGTCTTAAAATTTCCTGTTGGAGACATTTGTTTTCTCTGTTTTAAGTATTCCCTTCAACACATTTGTTCACATTGCACATTTTCTCAGCACTCCGTGATAAGTCCCAAATTTGGACTCTAAAAGGCTATTTATTTCTGAAGTGACAATAACTATTTTGTTGAAGTTAAACAAAAAGGGAGTTAAATAAATATTCATATTATTTTATCATTATTATAACTTGTGCTGATAAAAACCAGTCTTCTGCCATGTTTGCAACTAAAAAGAAGCCATTGTGGGGCTTCTCACCAGGTCCACACCTCTCAGAAAGGTTTCACTTTTTTTCCAAAACAGTAGGATGGGTCAGTGTCATAGAACAGAGAAGTATCTTTTAATACTTCCAACCATACTATCAGACACAACCTATCCATATTAAAAATGTTTTCCTTCCTTCACCACATAAATTCTTTGAGCAGGACTAAGGATACTTCATGACAAAAAGGTATAAAACTGTGAATAGAATGATACATGTCTCTGAACTTACGTGTATGGATAGCTAGTCAAGGTTACACTGGTATTTGTTGGATAGATAACAGTTAGATTGCCTGTAAAAGTCACTGTGAAAAGGCAGTGGATGTATGGTACTTCATCCTTTTATTCAAGTAAGCATGGACATAATAATTTCCTTAAACTTGTTCTTGTTTGACCACTTTGGTATTATTCTTAGAAGAGTAGAAATGTCTGCAAAAGGTCAGGAAATCACTAAACTAAAACACTAAAAACACCTACAGGATGTAGATGCTCAGTTTGTATTAGGAAAATGGTTCATTCTCACAGCTTCAATGAAATCATCCTGAGTTGGATATTAGCTTCTGCTTCAAACTGTCCAAAAGCAATATTTAGCAAAATTTTTATTACTTTGAAATAGCCAAGAAAAATTAGCAAGGAGACAAACAAAGGAAAATAATTTATTCTTTGTCGCTATTTTTCCTGAAAGCATCCTATTCTTATGTGATATAAAATTTAGAGGTTAATTTTTGCTCAATCCTTTTGAAGAAGGTACTAGTCTAAAAATACCTGACTAAAAATTATAGTGTCAGGTGGAGAACATGGCAACAACTGTCCTTTATTCAATTCTCCTCTGTCTTTCCCATATTCAAGAACACAAGCAAAAGTTAGATCGGATCAAGGAAACGTGTGGAGGAAGGGAAAAACACACGCTGTAAGTAAAAGAAAATTAAAAGAAAAAAATGGCAGCTGTAAGTATTCTCTGGCTTTGGACAGCTTTACACAAACCTAATTCCTTTATTTATTCAAGGATATGAGCTGATTCCAAGCAATTGAATTGTGCAGTGTGTAGTCCAAATTTTTTAACTATTTCGTGTTTTCTTTCCTATCTCAAAAGGATTCTAGAAATTCCCTTTCTGCTCTGACGATTTCCAGAAGGAGAGGAATCTTCTGCTCCTTATTTAGCTGGTATCTTACCTCCTCTCTGTTCCTGACCTTTCTGTGCAGAATGATTTATGGAGCAGAGAGAGGGTAAGAAAAGAATGCCCAGCGCTACTCAAACACCAGACACAAACTGCAGCTGACCTTTCCTGTAACTGGGCAATGTGAGGATGGCTCCTTTCTTTCAGTTCACATATAAGAAAATTGGTGAAATCTAGTTTTTTAATAATCTGTCATCTCCACCATGAAAAGCCCAACGTTTGGATAGCATTTTAAGACAGTGCAAATAACATGTGCCTCTGCAGGTGACAGGATTTCATAGCTACCTATAATGTACTTAGATAATGTAACATAACTTACGTACTTTGGCAAATGCAAAAAGCTAACATATTCTCCACTGCCTCAGACCAGCACAGCACCTGAAATGAAAAGGATCATTACCTGTCTTGTCCAGCTATAATATCCCTTTCTGCTGAGGTCTTACTTTTGTATGAGGAAGCTGAAGTCATCAGAATCCATTACTATATTGGATGACATGAAATTTATCTCCACCAAAACTTTGGGGCTTTAAACTATTGAAGAGACTTCACAGGATAAGGTGTGCTGGGGTTTGACAGGGACCACCTGTCCTGGTGGAGAAAATGGATCTTTGGGCATAAGCTGTCAGGATTAATCCCTAAAATGGGTTTTAACTAGACACAGTGGTTGAAGGGGATACCAACAGGGTTGCAGTAGGTAACTCAAGGGTTTGTATCACATTGCCTGGGTATGTTAATGCTTGTGGGAACATTTACATTGCCCTCAGGAGTACTGAGGTCTCAGAAACATATCTGAAGTGCTTGCACACCGATGCAGGCAGCATCAGAAAAAACAGGATTGACGGTAAGTGTTGATAAGCTCCCAGAGCTACAATACACTTGGTCTTAGTGAGACTTGGTGGAATGGATGCCAGGACTGGAGAGGTGGGATGGAGGGCTTTGGGATCTTCAGGAAGGATAGGCATCACAGGCAAGGTGGAGGTGTCACATTATACTTAAGGGAGAGGTTTGTTTACACCACCCTTACAGTCAATGATGATGTGGTTGAGATCCTCTGGGTGAGGATTAGAAGGATGGAAAACAAAGGAGGTGTTATAGTGAGTGTCCATTACTGATTGTCCAGAAAGGATGTAAGCACTAATGAGATATATTTTAGGAAACCAAATGCATTTTCTGCTGAGACATGAACAAATGAAAATGCTCTGTCTTTTCCTACTTGCTCTCTTTAAAATGACTTGGTCTCATTTTGAGTGTACTTGTAGTTGCTGCAATATGCAAAGGACTAGATGATCATTGTAGGTCCTTTTCAACTGAAATGTTCTATTCTATTTTAACTATTCTGTTGATATTTATGTGAAAATATTTTTGCCTGGAGTAAATTATTGCTTACCCCTTCCTTCCAATCCTGTATTCCTCCGATTGTATTTCCCTATGTTCTTTAATGAGGCAGCTGACTGCAGAGTAAAATTGCTCTAAATGTATTATCAGAGCAATTCTTGTTCATGCCTTACCTCACTTCTACCATGCAAACCATAAAGATGGGCTTCATTGCTCCAAGTGTATGTTGTTCTCACTTTTGCTCTCCTGAACACAGACATTCTAGAAAAACAGACTCAGAAAATTTGCAATTTCCCAGCAAGTAGCAAAGGAAAAGCAAGGAACAGAGCTGGAGAATGGAAAGAAGACATTGAAAGTTCTCAGAAAAACTTGATTTTAATGATTTATGTTCTGTAATAGGCAAGAGAAATAGCTGTGGAAACAGTAGGACTGGCTTTGCTCTGGTTTCCACTGTTACAAAGTAGGAGCAAGGTGGGTGGTCACAGATTTGCAGAAGACAGTTCACAGTGGTTACAGAATTTATTACCTAACGAGATGTAATATGTCAACCAATCTTTTTCTTATCATTGACTCTGATAAGATCTGTGGGGTATTTTTTAATTTTCAGTTCTCAGGGACATCAAGAAATGTGTTTATCACATGTATTAGGTCATTACTCTGTTAATTTTATATTGAGGAAACCGCAGAATAGGCGGAATAATTTGCTGAGATCCATTTCTCTTGATTTGCGTACCTTGACCAATGCATCTGTTTGGATCCACATTCAATTAGCAAAAGTTCTCAAACTGAGTATTATTATTATGTCTTCAAACTTTCAAAAGTTTTGTGCTGGAAACCTACCATTTGCAACTAATTTTTTCCATTTCTTATTCTACTATTAAAGATTACTTTAACTCTGCAACAAAACATTAAAAAATGAGCCAAATATCACTTACTGAAATGAATGGCATTATACTACACAATGGAACAAATAGTAAACCCTTTCCTAGAAAGAAAACTTAGTAATATTTTTATAAGCCATTTGTGAGCTAAACAAGAAATACAAATGTGAAGATCTGATTTTAATCAATAGTCATACTTAAACTAAACATCAGCTTTGTATCTGAATTTGCAGAGTCTATCACAGAAGACATTTCCTTGCCTCATATAAGATTTGATGAATTTGTTCTGATGAAAAATTGCTGGCTTAATATTTTTAACAAGCGCTGGCTCTTTATTTTCCAGATGCCATAGGAAGTTTTACACAATGCTTAAAAATTCATAAAGTATACTTAAGAATTCCAGCAGATTTTGGAAAGTATTAAATATTCAAAGAGAACACTCGATTTTAAATTTATATATGAGACAGATTATGACTCTGAAACTGCTTGGCATTTCTTAGTCACCCCAACTTCTCTCTGGAGGAGGTGCAAGCTGTCATGGCTCTGTCATGGGTCTGATAACCTTTCCTGAATTCTTAAACCTCACGCATCCCCAGATATATCAGGATTTAAGGTTGGAAGCCTGAACCTTCTTTCTGATATGACAGTGTTGTATAAAAATATAATCTCTATTTTTTCTCTTTTTAAAATTTTTTTTTCCTGGTATTGTTCCTGTTTAACCAGTCAGCTTTTAAGGCGGAGACAATGAATCAGCCCAGAAAGCATGAAGGAGTAGGAAATTCTTTCCTAAAGTTATCATATTATCTTTTTGGCCATCTGGCCGAAAATTCAGACAGAACAGTATTTTAAAGCTAACCTCACTGCTACTTCAAGGTAATATAAGACTGGTTTTGACTTTTGGGAGGAGATAAAGTGTAAATTCCTCATCATTAAAACTCTAAAGACAGCCTTACACTGACCTTGAGCACACATTCCATTAGCCATGAATTATTTTCAGTTCAGATGCCTTTTCATATCAAAGTAGCAGTTGATAATGCTTCTTCCTCCCTTCTTTTCCCTGGAAAAAAAAAATTACACTTGTTATTTCTTGCTGACTGTGACTTGAGGGGATAACTTTTTACATGGAAGTAGATTAAAAGTAAACATCTAGTTTCATAAGAGAAGAAAAAGGACTTAAACTCCTCCAAATTCTTGCTTTGATAAATTGTAGCTTTGCCATGAGAAATATGAAACTATGATTGTTTAATTACATGTTACATGGTGTTACTGCTGCTTTAGTTTGGCTGAAAAAACTTCAGTAGTTTTCTTATTGATTTCCCCACTGTACAGCAAAGAGAATAGTTCTATAATTATGTTATTGCTTAGTTGGATTTGGGATTTGGGGAGGGGGTTAATTTCTTCTAAATTCAAATTAAGGGAGAATTATATTTCCTTCCTCTGTGCCTAGATGAGTAAAATGTTATATTGAAATATTATATGAGTCTAAACTCATATCTGTTATGGTGTAGAAAATGGAAATTAAAGAATGGGGGAAAAAAAGTGGTTTAAATAATTTTGATGGCTTTTAAATAAGTCATTCAAATGACATTATCAGAACCATATAGGATACATGGAAATCTATGAATGTTCCTCATTTTCTGAGGAACATAGTCCCTCATATTTTCTTTCTTTTGTCATGAAGACTAAAAGTGAGCATGCAAGAAATATAACATGTCTGTAGCTCAACGTAATCCTAAAAATATCTGACTGCTTTTCCATTGAAGTAATACATTAAAAAAANNCCTTTAAAAAAAACAAAAAAAAAAAAAAAAAAAAAAAAAAAAAGACAATTAAAATTGGCACTAAGAGTGTATGGTGATAAATAGATGTATTGATTCAATACTGTTGTAACTGCGCACACAACTTACTGGAAAAGAAATATTCAAAACACTGACGAGGTATATAATGAAATATGAAAGAAATATTGGAGTGTGGTATGCTTTTAAGGTACTTAGCAAAATCAGAGAGATTATTCAGGACTCAGGTAAAAGTATTAACTATCTTAACAAATGGTTTCTTTAATTTTGATGACTGAGCATGAACAAGATAAATGTAACTAGCTAACTGCCAAGAGAGAATTATGGAGTGGAAGATCTGCTTGTTTGCTTCTTGTATATTCACTATTATTAGTATTTGTGAAAAAAACCCAGTACTGACCTGTTACATTTTTTACCAGTGAAAACCACAGAGAAGCATGGGGATATGACCCCAACTGGAAAATTTTCATTTTGCATCATGAAAGTTAAGAAGAAGAAAAAAATGTACAGGTTAAAGAATACCTCCTTGGCAAGATTCATCAATGATTCTGTACTTTGCTCTACTTTGATTCGAGTATACATGACTTTCTTTTATTTTAAGAACACTAGAGGAGGCTCAGGAGTCAGGATTGTTTCTTTTTTTAACAGAATGAACAAATTAGAAAAGCAACTACTGGATGATGTACATAAGAATATACTCACTGTTTCTTGATGCAACTTTAGGGCCTTCAGCTGAACTACATCAAGATTAATTCTGATCATAGAAGGTTGTGCTTGTATACCTAAAAAAAAAAGCTCTATAATAATTTTCACTCCCATGAAAAATGTACTCCTTGGCTTTTTCTCTTTCTGCCCCAGAAGGCTTAGCACATGCTTGGCATTGGTTTAAGTTTACTTTAATTTTCTTATATTGTTCAGTTTAATACTTCTGGCTATGGCTCTGTATTTTAGATTATTTTATCTCCCTACTTCCTTGCTACGGCTGCTGCTTGTAAATTTTTTTTAGTGAAACATTGTTTAAGACTAGACTTGTATACAGTCTTTTTTTTCTTCTAATTTTTAAATTTTTTAGTATTCTCTTTATAGTTTATATGGTAAAGTCTTATTTAAAAAAATCACAGAGGATA
The DNA here is from genome assembly GCA_013400435.1 of Pycnonotus jocosus. NCBI lineage: Eukaryota > Metazoa > Chordata > Aves > Passeriformes > Pycnonotidae > Pycnonotus > Pycnonotus jocosus. The sequence continues at coordinate 197,506 of VWYP01025803.1, read as the reverse complement.
TTTGAAAAAATATATTCTATACAGGCACTACCTTCTAGATGGCCAGCATTCTGAAAGAGTTTACCAGAGATTAATGTCAAAGATTTAATGCTATCTAGGGATCTATGTGTTAAAGCAACACATTCTGCTCAAGAGGATCATGATATATTTCTTATTAACTGTAAAATATAAAGTAGATCAATTTTACAACAAAATGAAAATAAATCTACATCCTTGTCACTATGAACACAATTCCCACCATCACTGTTTCCCACAAAACATAAAATTTGTCTTAAGCATTTCTACAGAATCATAGTAAAACATAAGTTGGAAGAGATCTCCAGAGACCACTCAGCCTCTTTTCACTCAAAGCTGATGTGAAACACTGATCAGGTTTCTCAGGCTAGTGTCCAGCTGAGTTTAAGTATCTCTGAGATATCCTACAGATCCTCAAAGCACCTGATTTACATGATTGACCACTGTTAAATGAAAATATTTCACTTGTACCTGTTAAGAATTTCCCCATGTTCCTGCTGGTGTCCATTGTTTCTCCTAGCTCCACTGTACATTTCTGAGAAAAATGTCATCTGGCTTCATCTTTCTATATTGTCCCAACAGTAACTCAATGTTTTGTACTGAAAATCCCCAAGCTGAATTGAGTACTTCATATTTGATCTCACAAGAATTGAGTGAGGCACTAAATCCACTGCCTGAACTGTTGGCTATCCCATTGCTACTCCAGCCAAGCATGTGTATGGCCTTCATTGCTGCAAGGGTACACTGCTGACTTCTCCAGTTCAACTGGTTTTCCACACAGAAGCCCAGGTCCTGCATTCTGCAAAGCTGCATTCTAGCCAGGAAACGCCAAGATTGCAGACTTGCATGATTTTAGTCCATTCCAGGTGCAGAAGTCTGTGTTTACCAAAGCTGAATTTCATTCAGTTCTTGTCATCCACTTTGTCTGTTTGTGTAGACCCTCGAAGAGCTCCCACATTCTCCAGCCTTTCTTCATGCCACTGTTGCTCAGAAATGCACTTTGTAAGCACTCAGTTTGTTATGGAGGATTTCCCAGCACAGGAGGTGAGGCTGATAAGATTATAGTTTTGTAGGTTCTCCTTCTTTCTCATCCTCAAGATGATGGTGTTTTTTCCCTTTTCCAAATTATCAGCAGCCTAACAAAGACAGCAGCTACACTCCCCCAGCACCCTTGTGTGGATTCTGTCTGTCCCCTTGACCTTGTATTTGTCCATATGACTTAACTGCATCTTCACCTGTATTGTTGGCAGTGTTTTGTCCCACTAACTCTGTTAACAGATCTGAGAATCTAGGAGGCACATGGGCAAGCCTAATCACTGAAAAAAAAAGAGGTAAACCAATATTGGGTACCTTGGCTCTCTCCATATCATTTGTCATTATCTTTCTATCTCCACTGAGTTGTCCCATATTTATTTCACCTTCCTTTGGTGTCAGTGTGCTCATAGAAGCCTTTCTGGCTGTCTTTCACATCCCTCACAAGTTCCAGTTCCAGCTGAACTTTGGCTCTCCTAGCTCTGTCTCCGCATGCTTGGGCAGGGCTTCTGTATCGCTACCTTGTCCCTGCTTCTAGCTTCTGTGTCCTTCCTTTATGTGGTTGAGCTCAATCAAGGGTTCCTTGCTGATCCATGTTGGCCTACTGCCATGTTTGCTATGATAGTCCTTGAAATATAAGCTCTCACATTGGAACAGATTCTCTGCAATTCCTTGAAATTTTAGCTCTTGATATTGGTTCAGTTTTTAAAAAAAAATTAAATTTCAGCTAATTTACTTTAGATACAGAATTAGCTACAGGGAAATCAATAGTTACACAACTGCGAAGCAGGAGTAAAACTGGAACGAGCCATCTTAGCACCACTTCTTATAATTGCCTGACACTTCTCATGCCCTCCTGCTCAGCAAAAGAGAACAAACCACTAATGTTTCAACTTCTGGTGAAAGTTTTGATATACTTCACTTGTCTGTTTCTAAGAATAAGACTAAGGAGAGAACTCAAATACCAAAATCAAACCCCCAACTTTTCCTTAAAAGGAAATCTATGCAAACTTGCCTTTGAAAAGCTTAGCACCACTGTGGTTGTATATGCAATTTTCTTATCAGACATCGGTTTTACTTCTCTCTCCAAAATCTGTTCAGATACTGTGAAGAGTGACAAAAAACAATTGCCAGTGACTGAGTGATATATACTGTAACACATAATTCAGGCTGTCTCTTCTATTGTTCATATGTACCAAAAGCTAAGCATTCAAGACAAGCAAAAGCTGGAGGGAGGTGTGTTTCTGAACATGTGGTACTGGAACCTAGCACATTTCACAGAAGCAAGGTATAGATACCCAGCATCACCTTCTACAAAGCAAGGGCCTATGAAAGAACACAATTCCCTCTGGCTAATTGCCTTGTGGGTGAGATGTGAGCTTCCAAATCTAGCAATGATGCATCAGGATCCTCTTTCTCTAGGATTCTGGTTGCCAGCTGAACTGGTCGTTCTGCAGTGCCTGGTGGATCTCAAGGGAAGTAACTGTTTTCCCCTTTGTGAAGGTGAGGCTCTGGTTAGAATCCCTGTTTTCAAATATAAACATTTCACAGAAGTGGAAAGAGTCTTACTTTTATTTTTTAAAAGCCAACCAAACAAAACAAAGGCAAAAAAGCCCCATAAATAAAATCAGCATGGCTGATATTTTATAACATTAAATTATATACATGTCAAAATGTAAATTATTTAGTATTTTTTAATCTTTAATCTTTTCAAGAACCAAATTCAACCCAATGTTTCATGATACAATATTTCTTGAATGAGGTAAAATTTGCTTGACCACCATCAGGAAGATTGGCAACATCCTGAAAAAAAAAAACAAAAACAAAACAAAACAAAAAACAACAACAACAAAAAAACCAAACAAAAAAAAAAAAAAAAACACCACAAAAAGACTCATCTAGGTACTGGGCCTTTAAGAGAATGAATAGTTGGGTATAATATTAATATTAAAATATGTGAGGTATTTCATTGCAGCGTGATTAAACCATGGTTCAGCATAAACACATACAGATGCCTAACTTGAACACATCATGGCTTATTAGCAGCATCAGTGAGGTATTGATAGGCTCCTTCCCCATGCAGGTGGAGGGTGTAATTTTGAAGGCTACTGAGCACTGTGAATCTCCCAATGTGTCACAATTACAGAAACACCTGTGTTAAATAACTTTGTGCTGATTCCCTATGAAAATGCATGGTGTTCAATAGTCCTTAGAATTAAATGCCTTGCCAACAAGCCACAGGTGTACACCACAGGAGCACATGATAATGTAATTGTGAAGGATGTGATGACAGCTCTCCATCCATAATACCACCTTCCCAAGACGCACTCATGCATCTATTTTATATTTAGGCATTTTCTAACTGTAGCTTCAATTCCAAAAGCAGCACTAACTAGGAAANACAAAAAACCCCCCAGAAACAAAACCCAACAACTGCCCCCCACCCCCACATAATTCAGGTTTAAAACTGATTGAATCCAGTCCAGAAAGGGACAAAATGCAACCACCACTCATTCACCTCCCAAAAAACCCCACAAAAAATACATGCTAATACTTTAAATAGATAAAATAACTTTGATCTTGTAAAAACTGAGGGCCTGCCAAAAGCCTTCCTTACAGAAATTGTCACTACAAAAACTACTGACAAGGTAAATACTTCAAATTTCTTGAAATCTTTATAGAAATTTTATTAATCCTTTAAGATCTAAAGATTAGTTTAAAAAAATCTATGGCCATTGTACATTTCTATTGCACAAAAATGGACTGATTTTTAAATAGATGTATTTGAATTCTGCAGACACTGACAAATGTCAGTCCTTTTCTATGAAATAGAATGTGTGCAAGGACTAACTGAAAAAAATTGTGAGGCATTACATGATGTTAAAATTACAGAACCATTTGGACATTTCGATCAAACATCTATGAGAATTCTGAAAAAAATAACTAAGCATGGCTGATAGGGAAGCTTCTTCCAAATTACCACACATTTACAAAAAAAAAAAGTATATATTATATGTGAAGGTTTCTGGTCAGTAAACATCTCAAAAACTTACAGTGTCCTAAAAGATTCTATAAAATTATAAAACTATCAATGGCAATTTGCAAAGCAGTGATCTATCCATATTCGCAATGACTACTGCTCTTTGTTTTATGGTTCTTTGTGGAGAACATAGACTAAAAATTCAGTCAGCAAGCCTTAATTTTCTCATGAATACAGTTAAGAGATCCTGAACTGCCAGAGTGGATGACTGGATGAAAGCAGTCTCTGTAACTATCTGTGACTGGGCAATAGATGTGAGCTCGGCTAGATGTGAGCTCTTGTAAGAGGAAGAGCAAAATGAGATGGACTAAGTCTCCTCTTGCTCCTCTCTGCTTTTGGTGTCACTTTTGGTCTGAATCTTTTCCACAGGCTTAGTCAGATCATGGCTACACTTACCTGTACAGAAATTTGTGTAGCAGCAAAACTGTAGAAAACTAGTTTATTAGCTCATGTGTTTTTACTTTGTTTTAATTACAAAAATTGAGAGCAGCCTCATTCCAAGTAGCTACAAATTTGTGACAAGTTCAGTGCAAGATCTTACCATTACAGTTGAAACTTTGCCTTTAGTTCCCTCCCTTGGGTCTGCCTATTTTCAAGAAGGATGACATTCACTCAACTTTTACCCACAGCCTAATTATTAAATGTTGAGTAGAAGTTCTGTGAGGATAAGAATGAGCAAATCTGTCATCCCCCAATCTGCAAATATGCTAAAAGAATGAATCATAGAATCACAGCAGAAACTTTTTCTGTCCACAATGGCCACTGTGTGTCAGATTAGTGTCATTTAATTACCATAAATATGAGTCAGTAACTTCTTCCATTAACTTGTGTCTAATTGTTTCTTGAGTTGTGGTGCAAGCTCTTTCCTCAAAGTGCTGAATACTGAGTAAGGGTGAGAGTTTCTGTCACATTACTGCCCTGTAAATGCCTCCCCTTCTGCTTTTCTCTCTCATGCTTAAAGGACTCAGTCAGAGACTCAGTCATTTTTAACTGCCCTCTCTCTCACTCTCTCTCAAGGGTGTGGGGTGAAGTCTGTCTTCTCAACAACAGAATCTAAAGTGAACTTTAGAAAGAAGCATCTGTTATGTCACAGTCTTTAAGGTACTGTGATTTTAAACAACTATCAACATGATTGATGATTGACATCAGTGTTCAGCAGTAGAAGATTTCAGAGGATTAAACTATGAGACTGAAGCTGAAAATCCATGGTCTCTAGTAAAACTACAATAAAAGTCGCTCTCTCTGATGGCTACAGTGGAAGCAGATAGCACACACTGACCAATGCACTATGCAGCTGTCTCCTAATTTCTGTGGATTTGTTCAGAAAATACAAAACACACAAAATATATTTTCCCTTATGTTAAGCTCCACACATGGTTGATTCATCATCTCTCCCCTGGATAAACAAAAATGAATTGATACCTGGGCCCCGAGGGTGGTGTAAATGAATTTTAATCCAGCTGGTGCCTGGTCATAAAGGGGGTTTCCCAGGACTCTGTACTGGAGACAGTCCTGTTTAACAGCTTTACTAATGATCTGGATGATGGGATTGAGTACATCACCAGTACCAGACAATGCCAACTTGAGCAGGGATGTTGTTCTGCTGGAGAGTGGGAAAGGTACAGAGGACTCTGGGCAGGCTGGATCCCTGGGCTGAGGCCAGTGGGATGAGATTCAATAAGGCCCAGTGCTGGGTCATGCACTTGGGTCACAACTAACCCATGCACTTCTACAGGCTGGGGGAAGAGTGGCTGGAAAGCTGCCCATTGGAAAAGCAGCTGCTGGCACAATGTGTTGGTCAACAGGGAGCTGAATGTGAGCCAGCTGTGCCCAAGGGGGCAAGAAGCCAAGGGCATCCTGGCCTTTGTCATCAATAATGTGATCAGGGCCAGGTCAGTGACTGACCCCCTGTACTCAGCACTGGTGTGGCTGCACCTCAAATCCTGTATCCACTTTTGGGCTCTTCACTACCAGAAGGACACTGAGATGCTGGATCATGTCCAGAGAAGGTCAACAGAGTGATAAAGAGTCTGGACACAAGTTATACTTAGAGCAGCTGAGGGAGTTTGGGTCATTCAGCCTGGAGAAGAAGAAGCTCAGGGGAGACCTTATTGCTCTCTACAACTGCCTGAAAGGAAATCGTAGCCAGGTGAAGGTTGGTCTACTCTCCCAGGTAACAAGTGACAGAAAGAGAGAAAAAGGCTTCAAGTTTAGCCAGTGAGATTTAGGTCTGATATCAGGAAGTATTCCTTCACAGAGAGATTGTCAAGCATTGGAACAGGCTGTCAAAGGGAGGTAGTGAAGTCGCCATCCCTGGAGTTAACTGAAAGACATGTAGATGTGGCTTTTAGGAACGTGGTTTCCTGGTGGACTTGGCAGTGCTGGGTTAATGCTTGGACTTGATGATCTTAAAGGGCTTTTTTCAAACTAGAAACATTGACGATTCTTTGATTACCTGCTCTTTGCTTTTGCACTGTTGATATTTTCGTGTGATAAAATATATTTCACAGCCCAGCTTCTCTTCCTGCTCAATCCTGTAGTCAAACCCTAGTGCTGCTCTTTTGAACATCACAGTCTAAAGTAATTCAGTATTATGAATTCCTTTTCAAGTCACAGAAGAGGATAAGAAAAGTCATGAAGAAACAAACCTTTTTTGATGAGTAAATAGCTTTGAAAATCTAATTGCCAAGCATGACAAAATCAAAATATGTGGAAATTTATTTAACTAAGTAATATTTCATTCTTTGTTTGCGTGCTTCTGATCAGTGCTTTCATAAGGTTATAGAATAATAGACCAAAGTTTCTGCCCTGGATCAAATTTAAAAAAGGCCCAACTAGAGATACAAAAAAATTTCCCACATTTAAATATACCTGCATTTTAGTCCCACATATTTGGAAGTCCATGGTCAAAAAGGACAGCTAAGCACACACCTAAGCCCTTAGAGGATCAGGGAGCCTGAATAAAAATCAATAGCTCTTTGAAGTGAGTGCACTGGCATCAACTTCTACCCATAGTTTTTAAAACATGACATTAAGAAAGAATGTTAAGATTTTGAGGAGAATATATACCATGCTCTGACAATTTCAATGATTATAGCCTATCCTGAAAAAAACCCTCCATTGTTTTGGGATCTAGTTAAGATATATTGAAGAATATAACATATAATCAGGAATACAGATGATATAGAATTAAATGTACACTTTAAACATATATGAAAACGATACACTGGATAAATTATTGAGGTGTTTTAATTTGAGACCAATAGAAGCTGAGAGAATATAATTCCTCAATGGTGAGTAGGAAGCCAGTCTTCAAGCAAATCAATTTATTCAAACAAAGCTGATTTCTTAGTGTTCATGATATTAAATTCTATCCATCCATCCATCCATCCATCCATGCCTTCACCCACCTTCCTTTTGTCCCACCAGCTGTGGCAGAACAGTGAGTACAAAAGTACTATTGAAATGTAAAGGCATTTCCCTTTTTGTCAAGCAGATTAAAAATAAATACTTTTATGTATTTATTTACCTTATGGTACTCACCCACAGAGGTTTTTAAAGTTTTCTTTTAAATTCTGTTCTACCTCACATCACTATAAAAGAATCATCAATTTAAAGAGTCTTGTGTGTTGCCTCCTCCTTGAAAGTAATTTTTGTCTGCATTCTCTCTTTGTTTAATCATATTCTGTTTAGGTACAAAAAGTTTACTGATTTTTTAATTTATTTTTATTTATGGATGCTTACAGGCCTTCACATATGAGTAGGTACAGTAGATATTAATGAGCCATGTTCAAGATGGTCTGGGTTAGGTCTTTCTAGGTTAGGTCTGGTAAAAGTTGAAAATTGGTATCTCAGTGGATGCACTTACAGAGACCAAAAGGACAACAGCTATGCAGCTAGACCTGTAATCATGGTAACAGTTAAAAATTAATTCATTCTGTTTACATTCTTGAAATTCATTTCATGTCCAGGGACAACAGTGTTAAATGAGTTTCATAAGATGGTTACATATTGTACTGTTGAATCATTTTAGGAACAGACTTATCTTAAAGTAGACAGAGAGTTTTGGTAATTTCTCCTGTGTATAGAAAGATAAAAGTAACTCGGATTGCACTCTGTAGTTCATTCAACATTATATCAACTGCTTTGATATTTTCTGAAATATTAGCTCCATAAAATAAAGATTGTTGTTTTCACATTTCCATTAATCCAAGACTACATGCAGCTGTTTCTTGGAGGAAGAAAACATAAGCACCACACTGGTGCACAGGCTCTAAATACCTTTATATTGGCAGCATGACCAATTTCTATCACTAATACCCAAAGCAGGGCTTATCATGATCTTCCTTCTTATCTGCTTTCCAAAGTTTATGAATGTTGATATATAAAAAGAAAGCTGCATAAGTACAAGAATACACACACACTCTGGAGAATGTTAAACAGAAGATAAAAACGTTAGCTGTTACATTCTGTATATCTATGTCCAGTTTCTTCTCATGAAAATCTGTTTGATGGTTTCCTTTTAGTCTTAGTTGCACAAAAGTATCACAAAATATTGATCTTATTGGCTGATTCCCTTTAACAAGAGCATCTTGTGTAAGTCAGAATGGAGGTATGCATGTAGAATTGTGCAAAAAACTTTTTGAACATTGCTATTTTTTCCATTTCGTGAACACTAACCCAGTGTAAAACTATCTTAAAATGTCAAATCTCAGTGAAGAAAAAAATTCTTTTTGCTGCATCTACAGGCAGGTCTACATTCTTGTTCTCATAAAAAATGCTAACTATGCAAGTATGATGTTTCTTATGCAGGAAATTCTCTGCACTTTAACTTACAATGATGATGTAGGAGAAAAACTTAAGTTGTTCCACTTGTGTTATGTCTTAACACTAAACTATTTTCTGTTTATAGAACGTATGAGAGAATGGCTATCAGCAAAGTAGGAAAGCTATCTGTCTGAGACCCATACAATTTCCCATCATACCCAACATAGATGTCTTGTGTCATCTGCTTTGAATCCCTAAGATTACATGTAAATTTATATGTAAAACGTGAGGCTAGATGTGCAATTTCCCACCCCTCTACTTCTGTATCCCTGTACCTTGGTTTTAAAAGTGAAAAGATAACCCTTTCCACCAAGACTGAAAGGGAACAGCAATGTGCTCTGACAGCTCCCCACTATCGATCCTGTAGGAATCAAGGTTCTCTCATGTGCCATGGTACACATCTGGTACTCAGCATAAACTTAATTTTTCTGTAGCTAGGCAACGATGTGCAGATGGTAATACTTGCTGAAGACAGAATTATCAATGACAGTGGAGTGTTTCCAGCACCACAATAGCACAATATTTGAGCAATTGGACTCATTGTGATACACTTCTGTTTGGTAATGGGACATCCAAATTTAGGCAAACTAGCTCAGCCCAGCTGCCATTCATGATGGTAAGCTGTGGAGAACATTACAGGTAGTGATGAAGGAGATTTTTCTTTTCCGCTTTTTTTTTTTTAGTGTAGAAGAAAAGTCCTTCAAAACAAACTTGCCTCTCTCTGTGTGTTTGTGCGTGTGCATGTTCATAGAAAATTGTAATATGCACCTTGGTAACCTTCATGTAATCTTTACATACTGTGAAATTTAATAGGATTTTCATGCTGATTTTGTGATTGTTTGCTTTTAAGTCTTACTATTTTCCTTTGGGAGCAAATGGCCCATGGCTGTAAGAACCCACTGTTAATGGCACTGGGTTATCTCTTTTGTCATCCTCCAAGTTAACTTGGGGCCAGTTATCTGTGCATACCAAATTATTTCCTAGGACATCACAGCTAAACAGTGTGGATTCACTTGTTATGTATGGTAACCTCAAGTTAACAGGTTTCTAACATCCATTAAAATTTTACGGTAAATACTGAAAGAAAAACAACCCTTGCAGATGGAAAAAAATCCATCAGGTTAAGGTTACAAGTCAAGATTTCATGGGAAATTAAGTTAGACTAAACAGAAGACATAAGAATGTTTTACTATAAACTAAAGTGTAATAGGAGTAGACATGCTAATCCACTATCATAGCTAATATTTACAGTGCTAAATCCGATACATAACCAGAGAGGCAAAACTCTATTTATTTTGGAAAAACCAGAAGGAATTTGTTCTCCGTGTTTCTTAGATTCTGGACACTTCCTTTTCACCACATTACTAAAAAAAGATGTCACCTATTATATCTGATAACAGCTTGGGAAAGTGATACACTAGTGGGTGGAAGTCATAGGATTTTTAAGTCACAAAATTATTTTAAAAAGTCAGTGTTCCAAAGACATTTCATTTCTGAGGTCTGATGTGACCACTGACAAAGAAAGGACAGACAATTTAATACAAAATTAGCAGTAGAAGCAGACAAGACAAAAAAAAAATCTGGGAAGAAGAAGCAACGTGTCAGGTAAGTATACTCTTTTGTGAAGGCTGAAAAAATACTGAATGACATTTTTAGGAGTTTGAAAGTTAGCTGAAGAGCCTGGGAAGTGACAAAAAAAAAAGGCAGCAAAAAATGTTCCATGAGAAATATTAATAAGAGAAGCTAGGAAAAAAATGCAATTTGGAAAATGGATTTCTTTATTATTATTCTCTAATTATTGTTGGTTCTCGAGCTTTTTTGTGCTTTAAAAAAGTTGGAAGTAGACAGTTTCCTTCCAGACATAAATAGTTGTTTTTTATAAAGCACACTGACTTTTCTTTTTTTTTTTACTGTTGACAAGAACTAGATAACATTTATCAGCTCTTTGAGAGCTTGATCCAACACCACTTGAGTCAACAGAAGTTTGTCTAGTGACCTCAAAAGGCTGAAGATCAAGCAATGAATGAATGAAATGTCTTCCGTGTGTGTGCCTATAATAACAAACTCATCCCATACCCTGTGAGTGCATCTGATCCAATATCCTCAACCTCCCCAAAAGACAAAGCGAAGTCAGAGATGATAAGTACACAGCTGCAGCTGTGACATCTTAATGGATCTCGTGTCAGAAGGTAATACAAAGCTATTAAAATCTCCCAGCATAAGTCACTTGCTGTGAAAGGAAACAGAATATCACTGCTTATACTTTCACATAATACTGTAAATAATAATGTTGACTGTCAGACACATGCTTGCCCATTTTAGGGTATTAGATTTACCATCTTAGGAGCAAGAAAAAAAAAAACCATAATCAACAGGTAAATGATTATTAAGTGGAAAACAGCAGACAAGTGCAAAATTCTCTTCTGAGGTAACTGCCATGTGACTCTGCCAAATTTGAAGAACACAATTAAGCTAGTTCCTTAAGTTGGCAATTCTGTTAGTTTGTATAAACCAGCACAAGTTGTTTTCTTCATTTTTGCACATGATAATTATATTTCAGATCGAAAACAACATTTTGCTCTTTTAATTGTAGAATGTGCTTATAAACAGATAAAGAATTGTTATTATTCTTTATTTGTGCCATTCTAATTCTATTTTACTTTGGCTAGGGCTATAATATTTTAATTTTATTTAATTTTTATGTTTAAATTTAAATTATACTTTAAAAATGCTATACAGGGTTAGACCATCCACCCTGATGTCATTTGAGAATTAGTCTCAATTTAAATCAAAATATTCTGTAATAAACATTATCAAGTTGTGATAAACAGTGTGAGCTTAGATGCAAGCTGTGTGTTAAATCTTTCACACATATAAACACCTGCATATATTATTTAATGATTGTTCATTGCGATGATAATATTCTTAATAGATACTAAACACATTGCACAAGGTATCTATTTAGTGACCAAACATAGGGTTATAAAAGCCTGCTACGTATTTCAGAGATGAGAGATGAGTTTTAGCTAAAGAGGAATAAACTGCTAATGTTGAAGGCCTTAGATCATCATTAACTATTTAATAGATAGTTCTGATTTGCACACAAGGATTTAATCTAAAGCTTTATCTTTAACCTCTTCTTAATCTTAAACAATAATAATACACTTTGAAATGGATTTACAAATTTCATACTGACCACATACCAATTGCTGAGTAAAACAGCTGAAAAACTGCTAATGTATCATGACACTAATCTTCCTAGATGCCACACTTTTTTACAGTTTTTAGGAAGACCTTAAACTGCGAACTTCCTCAGTAGACCCAGGCTGCAGGCAGAGGCACACGGGTGCATGTGGAGGGGTGAATATCACTCACTGCTTTCTCTCTTTAGTGTATGATAGACTGAAATACTCTTACCCTTTCTCTTTTTTATTGTTAACTTCCTACACAGAAGCTTTAATGCAGGATTCAGTTTAAACAATGTGTCAAGGGACAAACCTGCAGAAATTGTATAAAAAAGAATAAATTGTCAGTGGTGAAATCTAGAGTTCATAAACCAGTCCTGAGTTCTTTTAAAAGTTCATATATAAATTTTAAAACTTAGGCCAGTGACAGCCTGAGAGGAGCGATGGATCACATAAGGGGATGTGACTTCACAGATAGTGATCCAAAATATATGTAAGATGTGAAAAATGAAAGAAAAATAAGATATATCGAAGACAAAATGCCCATATGCCTGCACATGATCATCTAAACATAAACACACATATTTTCAGTCTCAAAAGGCATTGTTTTGTTAGAACACTTCAGACATTTCACTGCTGCCCTAACCACTTGTGTGTGCAGCAGTCAGATCAAAGCATCAAAATGTCACGCACTTCATGCTTGAAGTCTCCAACATGTTTTTCTCTGCTGAGGGTAAACAGGCCAAGGAAGATGATATGCTAGTTAGCTTGAGAAAAAAGGAAAAAGAAAAAAGCTTTCTTTATTCACAGAACCACTGAACTGACACTGCAGTAATTAAAGAAGACAGGACTACAAAGCATATCCTTGGCCTGTACCTCCTGACTCAGACTGAGTCCTTGAATGTTAGGAAAGTTTTGTATAAAGGTCAGAGTTTAACTTGCTTTTTGTTAGTCATTTACTTCACTCTGCTGTTTGTGACTATCTCTCCATGACTGTTTTGAAGCTGAAAATATTACCGGGATTTTCATGACCTTTGTTTTGCTATACTTTTCCCACCACTTTGATTGTAGACAGACATCAGCTACTCTAGAAATTTTTTTACACAAAATAGACATTGTTATTTAGTTTCCATTATATTTTTAAAAAATTACTGAGGAGGAAAACAATGTGAAGAACCATCTACTTTTCAATAAAGGTTAATGTAAGAAAACGCAGTCCCTGTACAGCTGCTACAGCAGGAATACAGGAACGCATGGACTCTGAAAAAACTCATGTCAAAGAATCTCTATTCTGCTTTCATTCCTACCATGCCTGTGACTGTCATCCAGAGGGGCCTGGGCAGACTCCAGTGGTGGGCCCATGCAAACCTCATGAAGTTCAACAAAGCCAAGAGCAAGATCCCATGCCTGGGTTGTGGCAATCCCAGGAACACCCATCGGCTGGGCGGAGAAATGTTTGGGAGCAGCCCTGAGGAGAAGGACTTGGGATGATGGCTGATGAAAAACTCAACATGAGCCAGGAGTGTCCACTCCCAGCCCAGAAAGCCAACAGAATCCTGGGCTGCATCCAAAGGGGCACAGCCAGCAGGTCAAAGGGGGTGATTCTCCCCCTCTACTCTGCTCTGGTGCCATCTCACCTGTATTGCTGCATCCAGCTCTGGAGCTCCCAGGGTAAAAGGACACAGAACTGTTGGAGAAAGTCCAGAGGAGAAATACAAAGTTGATAAGAGGACTGGAGCACTTCCCCTACAAAGACAGGTTGAGATGGGGCTGTTCAGCCTGGAGCAACCTTCCAGGGTCTGATTAGGACCTACCAGGAAGCTGAAGAGGGACTCTTTGTCAGGACGTGATAGGACAAAGAGTAATGGATATAAATTTAAGGAGAGGAATTTAGGTGAGGTATTAGGAAGAAAATCTTTACTGTGAGGGTGATAAGACATTGTAAAAAGTTGCCCAGGAAGTTGTGGATGCCTCAACCCTGGCTAGGCTGGACAACACCTTGAGCAACCCGGTCCGGTGGGAAATGTCCCTGTCCATGGCTGGAGGGTTGAGAATAGAAGATCATTAAGGCCCTTTCTAACCCTTAACATTCTATGATTCTATGTTTGTGTTCACACTAGTGATAGATGCCCCTAAGGCTGTGGACTAAAACTTGACTGATTGCTACCATCTCCTGCACAGACCGAAGAATTAAGAAAGGTGTCTGATACTAAAATCAACAGTCAGAAAAACTCCCCCCAAATAATCAACATCCTGTTGGAAGAAGTGGTTATAAGTCCAAAAGTAAGCAGAGTACTTGATTCTTGGTCTTTCATGAAAATAAAAGTGTTTACCACAGTAAATAATTTGTAATACAGATGTGAGTCGAGCTGTGTTGTTGAGGTTTTAGACGTTCAATAGAAATGAATCCAGCCAAATTTTGAGGCCTTAAAGATCCTTAAAGAAATTGAATTCTGAAGTTTTTATCCAGCTCCCGAGTTGATAGAATACTATATCTCAAAGCTTCATACATAATTGACAAAAAAATTTCTGTCAAGCTCAATTCTGCAGACTGAATTATATCTCTCTCAAAAAGAAAAGACAATCCTTATAGATCAGGTTTGAATCACGGGTAGGATAGAGATGTTCTCAACCTCCCTGTCATCTCTAGTAAGCCCAAGGATAAATATAAGACTTCAATGTCCAGTGTTTTTATAATACCAAGAATTTTGCTCTATTCTTTAAGAAGGAGTAAATCCCCTATAAAATAATGATGGAAAATGTGCGGCAAGGCCTTGGGTGTTAAAAGGAGTATGCTAGGGAATGAAACAGTTTGCATAAGGGATAAAAATACTTTTGTAATAACATTACTTAAACTGGAATAAGTCTTCCTGAATCTGAAGAAAACTGGTTCACTCTAGGGTAATCTTAATCACTGGCAGAGGCACAGGGAGAGTTTTCCCTCCTGCAGAGTTTCCTCTCTATCACAGCCAGTTTAATTCACACAGCGGTATAGGGTCCTTATCTAATGTAAGTCAGCACATTTTATTTTGTATAATCAGACTGATATACCATCAGGACCCAGGAATGAAAAAACCCTAGGGAGCATTGCTTATCATGCCTCACAGTTTTTGGTTTAGGGATTGGATATACTCAGTATACGTTTTCTACATACACACGTGTGACCACAAATGTTCCCACCTTGTCTCCCAGATCTCCAGAAGAAGATAATAGGAAGATCATTATGTAGGTACGAAAACATCTTCTATTTCCAAACATTATTTTACTAGGATGATAATTTTCTATCTAGTACAGCAGTTTATCATCTTTTGCCCTTACTACATGATAATTTCAAATAATTTAATATTTTTATCCAAGGCAGTGAAATTACAGAATGGTATTTTTAGAATTCAATATAATGAAAAGAAAGTTCAGAATTAATGAGAGGAGCAAAGTGAGATACAGGAAGCAACTAAAGGCAGCTATGTAGCAAGGTCAAAAAACCCCAACAAAATAAAATGAGTTGTGATCCAAGACACAGGAGGACAGATGTTAATGGAATATGGCAAAGAGACATAAGAAAAAATATTTTAAAAATATACATGTGAACCCTTCCTAGAAACTTTTAAACTCCTAAAGTAAGAGGAATTGCAGCATCAGGATAAGCTTCAAGAATACCGCAGATGACCATTTTTTCACATCACTAAAACCATACACATACAGAGGGGACAGGAAGAGAACAAAGAAAACAGAAAGAACAGCAAAGATACCAGGCAGAACAAATGTCAGAAGTAAATGCACAGAAGATAAAAATCTGACCAACAGTGAAGGTCAAAGAGATAATATATTTCTTTATGGGGAGAAGCTTGAGAAATACTGAGACATAGATCAGCACAATATTAAAGAAATATTGTATTAAAGGAATTTACTGTATTAAAGTTGTAATAAAAGAATTAATACTGTCCCTGTGAGACTGCCAAGAAGTAAGAAACATGTGAAAAATTCACCTGAATAGAGAACTGGCATAGCCAGAAGGAAAGTCAGTACGTTTATTGCCCATTAACAGATGTGTTCCCATGTTCAGTTTCAAAATAATAAAAAAAGATGAAAATGACATGGCCTTTTAAACGTTTCACTTACGTTCTCTGTGGGAGTGAAATGTTGTTGCTAGTGATAAAAGCATAGCCAGAGAATCTAATGCCATGGAAATATGGTGCTTGATTATACAATTTTTTTCTTTAAATTATATTAAGCAATATTAGAATGTCTTAAATTTCATTTAATTAGCAGAACTGAGGGAAACTTGAAATACCATTTTAGGTGTTCCATTTTTTGACAATACACTTGTTTATTTTGACTATAGCAGTTCAGCTGAAGATCACTTACAATGGTGGTGATGGTATTAATCTTATTCTACCCCTTGTGGTATGACAGAAGTACTGCCTGAGAAGTGACTTTGTGTCTGCTCCTTTTTTCTGCTGGCATGAGTTCAATATATGGATGACTTTGAATATGTGTGGGGGCTTGACATTACAGCTGTAAAATATAATATCTCTGCAGACTCCAGGTGACTACTAGGAGCATTCGGAGGTGAGAAAGCTACCCCTGCTGTTAATGTTGCAATCACCTAGGAAGAAAATAAACATTGCATTTCTCAGTTCACACTCACTTAACATCACACTGATTTCACTTGTTCTACTTAGGTGGCTACAAATATTAACTCTTTTCTCAAATGGTGAAAATTATCATTCCTTAAAGTTAAGCAGTTTAAACTTCTCATACATTATGGGTATTGGTCCCTGCAGGTAACACTTTTTTTTTCAAAGTCCATATCTGTTAAAATTTCCAAAACAGTCCAATATGGGCTACATTTGGAGTCACAATTTGTCTAATGGCAAGACACAACTGCCTTTCCTCTGCTGCTAAGGAGGAACAACTTCTTCTAGTCTGTTCCACGCACACGGGGAGCACGTGCACAGTTTACACGAAATAGTGGACATTTTCTTCATTTGCATATTCCTCTAAAAGACACACGCTTTAGGAAAATATGAAAGAGCAGATAAGGGTTGGAGTGCTCTAATTTCTCCTCTCCACTCCCTAATCCTCCTCAATCGTCTGTTTCCAGGAAGGACAGAGGGAACAATTTGTCTATAAACTCCATAAACACAACGTGTCTGGGGAGAAGCAGCCTGGCTAACCAGGCTGCATCTTTCTAATGAGTGTTTATGAGTTTGGATCTTGAGTTGGCTTGTATTCATCTGCATTGGAAAGCACATGTATCATGTATAAGCACACAAAGAACTGTGCACATATACCTTTCTTTCTCATTGTTTGGTGGCTTATAAAAACATTCATAACCAGAATGACCACAACTTTTTTGAGGTTTAAAAAAAAAAAAAGCTTAGAAAATTCTAATTTTCTGACTTCTCGGAGTATTCTGAATAGTAGATTTACCAGTTGGGTACTGCTAAACATGCAAAATTTGTAGTTAATTACTGACAGTAGCATAAACCTTACCGTCCCCTATTTGCTCATGTGACATTAAAATTTCCTTTCAGCTTTCTCACATTGACTTGTTGACCACTGCTGAAGTTAACTTTGTTTAACTTCATCTTGCAGTTAAAATAGAAAGACTTTCCTAAGAGAGTTGAATTGTTGTAATTATAATTCCAGGCTCAGATAGTGTAATTATAGCTTAGTTTTAAGGAGAGAAAAGTCCATTTCAGTTGTGGTAGATTTCATGTAGGCTGGTTTCAGCAGAGAGGTCTAGGTCTTTAGGAAGTGAGTCCTAAATCAAAAGGGCGGTTGGAATGATACACGGCACCTACTTCCTTTTCCTTCCTTTCATTTAAAGCATCTGTTGCTGACTGGCTTACTGCTGAGAGAGACATTAATTTTCCACTGTTGTTTCAACAACATGAAGCAAGGTGCTTCCCACAGGCCAAGATATTATCATCCTTAAGTGCTGCTTGTGTGCTTCCACAACTTCATGTAGACTTGAAGGAATAGCTGAATACTGAAGATTTATCACAGGGAAGTGATATTTTATTGGAAAGAGTCCAAGTGAATAATTATGATTTTTTTTTTGCTTGATTATTGTCAAATTTGTTGTGCTAATTCTACAGTTTAGATTATATTTTGACTTTTCTTCTAATAAAAGTCTGATGCATTAATATACAACTCTGTATAAATACATAGAAGGTTTAAGTGTGACACAGACGAAAACTCCTTATGCCTTCAGCAAATGTATTTCTGAACTTTTAATAGGTTTTTCCAAATCTTACCTTTTCATTCCACTTCATAATGAAAATGCATTTTGAAATGTATTTGAAATGTATTTTGAAATGCCGAACTGGAAGCTATGAAAAGACTGAAAAACAGCAACAGCTAAATGGCTGTACTTCACTGACAGTTACTTTTTGCTATTTCTGGTTTTCTTCTTGAACATTTATCAAGTGCCTGACCAGTTCTAATAAGCAATGGCAGAAAGATCTCTAAAGGCTCAGAATTTCAATGGTGTTTCTGTGAGGAACTAAAGTAATAAATTTATTTTACTCTTCCAAGAGATCCAGCTTATCCAAAGAAATATTAAAGGAGTAAGCATATTATATGTTTTGCTTCTATTTGTTCACTTAGACTATAAGTAATAGAAATATTAGGATATCTTTTTGGATACTGGCGTATAAAGCTGAAAGTTGTTTTTCCTGTTTTATCTAAACCAGTTTTCTTGCTTTTGTTTCTGGTATGATTTTTAGGAAACAGCAAACTTCTAGTAAACTTAGAAGCCTTCTTCACAAAGAAATTTAACAAAATTTTAAAGACAAAGAATCGTGAGCAACATTTAACCATTCCCCCAGTCTAAATTAGCACAAATTAAACACCAAAGCACTAAATTAATACCAACTTTAATGAGCTCTGACTTGTAATCCGTATGGCACCTGAAGCTAGGGAAAAGTATTACCATGTAAGTGTACATAATTTTGTTGTGCTCTCTTTCGGCTCTGTTTTCAAAAATTCTCAGGCAGAGGATATCTATAGATGCTTCCTTAGAGACATAGCTGCTTTGAGCTCCTGAAAATGAAACCCACAGTGCATCAGTGCAAACTATTTCCCAAAAATGTGGCTCAACCGGGAATCATGCTCTATGTTTGACCTTTTTTTTTTTTTTTCCTTTATTTTTATTTTCTCTGTGTGTTTTATGATTTGCTTATATGATACTTTCCTGAGGAAAATAAAACCAGCGACCTCAGGATTCCTTCTGACAGGACAGGACTTCAGTAGCTAAAACAAAATGCATACATTTGTTCCAGAGAGTAATTTGGTCTCCACCTCTGCTACAGCAGCACCAAGACAGCGTGCAGGCAGCTCCCTGGTGGGATACTCACTGCCTGCACAGGCTGAGCTTGCACAAATCCACAGGCTTCTACTTTGTCCCTTCACACGGAGCTTGAGAAACAAAGACAGGGTTATCTCCCAAAAGGACAGCTCCTGATAGCACAGCACTCAAACGAATAAACCCATGCTTTTTCGTGTTGCCCTTTCCTTGGGTTCTGATAAAAAGGCCCTCCCAATGTTAAAAGTGTCCACCGAGTACGATCAAATGAGTAAGAGTCAAGTGGAAAAGGTGTTGTATTTTAATAACAGACTCCAGTAAAAGGATAAAAAGAGAGGGTGCCGGCCTCCAAAACCTCAATGAGTTTTGTCATTAAATATAATCATCTGGAATTTGAGATTCTTATCCAAAGCAGGTTTTCAGACAAGATCGATTTTCACCTTTTTGGAGTCTTTGTGCGGTGGCGGCAGCGCTGTGTCAGTGCCGGCGCTGCCCGTGCCGGGCCCAGGCGGTGCCAGCGGCTGCAGCGGCCCCAGCGCAGGGCCCGGCTGAGCCCCTCAGCCACGGGCGGGCGGGAGAGAGCCCCGGGGAAAGCCTGGGCAAGGGAGGGCAAAACGCTGCCCGGCAGCCAGCACTGAGCCACGGGAACCCAGCCACAAACAGCCCTGCCAGGTGGGAACTCAGAGAAAGAAAGAGGGGAGAGGTTTCTCAACATCTATTTTAATTAACAAAAAATTAGTTTTCTGCAAGTGAAGATCTGGCAGATCAGTCGGTGGCCTGAATCAGATAACCACATTCTTTCTCTGTTTCAGTGTTTCCTAGCTGTTGGATTTGCATCAAGAGGTTTAGACAAAAAGATGCACTTTACTCTATGTATTTAGGCTGCCTAAGTAGAGAAAGAAAGGTTCATCCCCTCAAAGTATAAAAATGAGAGTTGCTTCCATGTCCTGTGACAATTTCATTCAATTCATACCACATTACAACCTGCTATAGGAATTGAGAATTCCTCAGAGGATGTTTTACCAGCTCGAGTACCGCTCACACTGCCCTAGTTTTTCTGATGTCAATCTATTTCCTTTGCTGATGTGCACGAGGTCATTTAGTTCTGGAAAGATTAAATCCAGGGATAATATGAACTAGTCAAACGGCTGATAGGGCTGTTAAGTAGGTTTGTATGGCCTGTCTACAGGGATTTGAGGATCCCAGTTAAAATTAGGATAAATTTTAGTTTTAATGAATCAGTAACCAGGCACTGTTCATGATTATTAATTATTGATATTACAGCTCCATAGGTCCTAGGTAATAAGAGAGCTTCATTGTGTAATATAACTACACCTGTCATGAGACACTCCTTCTCCTAAGCCTTACAGTTCAAATGGAAAGAGAGATAAAGGCTAAGAGAAAAGAAAGGAAAAAGATCCCCACCACTCAAATATAAAAGTAGTTACACAAGACCATGCTGCAAGATCAACAGCAGAAGAAGGGAGAGAAGCAGTTTTTCAGGTCTGAGCCACATGATGTTCACACTGAGCTAAAATGTCTTTGCCACACATGAATACAAGCAGAGGAACAGAGATCCCTTACTGCCTCAACCATCAATTGTATTCTGACCCTGAAAACTCAAATGCTTCCAAATATACTCACAGATTCTTTAGTTCCCACTCCCTCTGCTAATTCCAAGTCATTATGCTGCTGATGGACTTTTCCAGTAAGAAACTATTGTCCTTCACATAAAACAAGACAGGCAAAACAAATACAGTACAAATGGAAAACAATCCAAGTGCTTTGGCTGCTCCCTTTTTTGCCTGTGTCCACCAGCTCTGGAGAGGGGACGAAAGCATATGTGTTCTGTATATACTGTCTCTTGATAGGGACAGTCAGAGATTGGCACAGAGGACAGAAGATGTACCTGCATACATCACATTCCTCTTCTCTCCTTGTAGAACCATCCAGCCAGGTCTTAAACAAGGCCAGAATGCCCCCTTTTATCCCCCGGAGGAAACTGCTCTGAAGTTATACACTGAACCTGTTGTGTTCTAGAGTCAGAGTTTTGCCACTGACTTTTGTGGAAATTGGTTCTGGTAGGGAGAAGGATGACTTAGCAGATAACACTCTGAATAGCTTTTAACCAGATACTTGGCAATTTAATAAAGAGTCTGTGCAATATTTCTAAGTTGATGAGGGCAAACCCTGTTAGGATTGAATTTTTAATTAAAATTGTTACTGCCTCTTTCCCCTTTTGGTGTCAAATAGATCATTTACATATTCAACATAATTTCCCTTAATATCTAAATAAATGTTTCATTTAATGAAAGCATTTAAGCAACTTTTTAATGAAACAGTGAAATATAATATATGGGGCTGAGACTAGTTTTCTTGAATTTTAACACACACACAGAACATGTTATGAACTAAGAAAAATATTTTGAACCTGATGGGCTGTAAATTACAACCCTTGGTGTATATTAATTTTAAATTAATTTTCTTAGTCATCCTCCATAATCCTAATAGCTGGCTAAAAAAACTGTAGAGGTCTTGAGGTGGGCGGGGAGGTGTTTGAGGGGGGAATTGTACATTTATATTTCTGAGATGTTTAATAAAAGATTCATAGCCAATGGTAATAAATAAAAACCAAAATATTTCAATGGTACATTCAATAGAAAGCCTGTTCAGATTTTACTTTTATGTTAAGAAAATGTCTTTTAAAAATACAGTTAATGGAGGGAGCTCCATGAATACAGGTAGAGATTATTTTTTTCTTAACATCTTAAAATAAATCAGTAAAGTTATATGCACTCTTTGGTTGCATTTCTTTTTAAAAAAGCCTATGTTTAAGAAATATCACTGCTGTGATTAGAGACAGAATGCATTATCTACCTAACAGGCACATTAAACCATAAGAAGAGTGGCTTAGATGTTTTAAACAATTTACATAACAAACCACAATTAGACATAACACAAGTCTTTCTGCTCAGAAATCCTACCTTTACCAGACCCAATTTAAGCTCTAAAGAGGCATATTACATAGATGCCTGATTTCTGAAGAAACCAATAGTTTTTGTTTTTTTGTGAGGCTTTTTTCCCATCACTGGTTGGTATCTTTAGCAGACTGAATGATTTTAATAGATGTTTTTGTCTAATTACATTTTCCAAGTACTGTTTCTTTAGAATTTTAATGTAAGTTGTTTTATTGTTTATGATAAAAATAGCTTGTGAAAAAATACAGAGGATTTTTTTTTCCACTAAAGTATGTATAGTATACAAACATTTCTAATAGACAGCACTATAAGTTAGTTCCCTGTATAGTATAACTTAATGTGATACATGCCTTCCAGTGATGTTATATTAGTGATCCAGAACTTGGTAGCTACAGTTCACAACCTGTACTTTTCACCGAGCTTTTCAGGTTCATTTCACACAAATATGATTCCAAATGAACTGCAGTGAAAACAACTTCCACTTCATCTTGATTAGTGCAATATCACCTGGGGACCAATTAAATTGACCTCTATTTGGTAAGACTAAGACCAGAGTTTCCTTTTCCTTTGACTGTAAGATAAAGATGTGACTAGTCAAGAATCTCATTGCCATAAAAGTGTATCCTTTGGGCACATATAGGAACTGTATGCATAAAAAATCAGTAATCAAGAACGTCCAAGACTTAAAGAAGCCAATTTTTTTATTGAATTTTAATAAGCCTTTGTGTTATGCCATGTGAAAAAGTGTTTTGTTTGTCCTAAACATCTTAAGCAAAGACAACTGTTCAGCTACTTACCCTGGGGTCAGGAGCTAAGAAGTTTGCTCAGTTCACCTTCAAATGCAAATGCCACAACTGCCTGAGCATAATCTTGTGTCTTTACCTTAAGAGATGTTACCAGCCTGACTTCTTCACAAATGTAGCCTTTGTTGCAAGCAATCTGCAGGATGGTTTGGATCCCTATATTTCTCAACACACAGTTTTGCAAGACTGACTAGCAACGATTTTTAGAGAACAAAACACACAGTGGATGGTATTTACATTCTGAGAATGTTTTCAAAAGGTTAGAGAAATGATCTTGGATGTTACAAACTTCTTTATTGAGTATCCAGAACTACAGAACAAATGTTGAAAGAAAGAATCAGTAAATGACAAGCAGAACAAAAAGCAAATATGGTTTTAGCACATATAGGTTGTGACATTTATCTGATATCTTTCTTTGAAAAAAATCAAGGACAATGCCTTGGTAAGGATTTGCCAGACTGGGAAAATCTATTTAACTTAGGAAGGGAACAAACTAAATGAGAGTCAACAATAGCCACATTAAAAATTGGTATATCAAGTTCAAAGGCAGTTACAAATAAACTTTTTGAAGGTTGATGTTCGGTTCTGACTTAAACATTGTCATTGAGGATCCTAGTACTACATTCAGCCTGATAATTCTGTTGATTATGTAAAGTAGAGGTACTGTCAGCACAAGAAAAGATCAGAATCTTACTCTAAGGAAAAAAAAGGACCTTGAGGACTGAAACAAGGAAATGGCATGAGATTTCATAGAAAAGTGCAAGGTCACGCATTTGAGGATTAATAACAAGAATTTCCTCCTTCACAGAGAAAGTCGTTAGTTGGAAATGTCAGAGGAAGAGCAAGATCTAGGTGTATTAGTCAATTATAAGATTACTATGAACCATCTCTGTGAAGCAGCCATGAAAATGTCAAAAGCAATCCTAGGATTTTTCAGGCAAGGTATTTCACAAAGAAATATGGAAGTATTAATGTCATTGGAGCAGGCAATCCTAATATATCACTTGGAATGCTGCATATAATACAGGTCCATCATGTTGTAGGAAGATGTATTGAATGTCAGGTATATTTCCACTGAATGTTAAGACTGAGCTCACTGCTATCAAGCCTACTTACCACTGCTGTGAAGTCCTCAGTCTGGGGGCACTGATATGAGCTGTGAGGTTGAATTTGTTATTCTCAGCATCTTCTTCGTCTTTTCCATTTATGGACATAATCTGATTAAGTGCTGTCAACTGCAGTCAATGTTTGAAAAATGCTGGTGAGCACAACCTGGAAGGGAAGCAGAGAAGAGCCATACTGATTATCACTGGAGTAGAGAATTTCTCTTGCAAGTGGAGCCTAAAAGATCCTGGATCAGATAACCCAGAAAACCTGGTGAAGTACTGTGATGGGATATATTAATTCAGTTCATTCGTTCATTCATTCATTCATTCAAAATAATGAAACTACTATACTTAGGGCAGAAAACAGAATATATTTCATTATCACTGGAGGTGGGAGGCAAGCAAGTTTTAAATCTGAAAGTGGTCTTCTTTACAGAATTTGAAATGTCTGTTTTCTTTGCATATATATACCCCTTCTTTGCATGTATAGTCCCCTTTCCCACCCCTTGAGCACAGACAGCAGGCTGTACTGTAATTTTGAATTTTAAATTTATGAATTATAAATTTAAAAAGCTTTGAATTGTCCACTTGACTCAATGAAGTATGGTAAAAGCTGCATTTTACAACTGGAGTTAGCAATATTGCACTGCAAAACAGATGAAATTAAAATGTCACTGTTGTTTTCTTTATTTAGTATCTTCTTCCAGTCTGCAGTCTACTCAAATACTCACAAAACAGGTAAAGGTAACTGTAAAATATGAAACTAATTTTAGATTTTATTTTTGCACATATTATCTCAAGAGAATAACAGCTTCCCCATCAAAAGAATTTGCTGTGTGAAAATATAACATTACATTAACTTAACATGTTTGACTTCTGGAAAAATACCCACCAACCAAAACATTTGTTACAACTGGAGAGGTGGATGATGTTAAGTTAGAATTCTGATCTTCACCATAACGTACGCATGGGCTGAATAAAATATGGGACTTGTGTCAGTGTATTTCAGGAAGAATTTAAGTGAAATTACTTAGTATTTACTAACAGCAGCAGCTAAATTTGGATAGTTTGAAGCAACTTAAGTGAAAGTTATGAGTCTTCAAGTGAGATCCTTGTGAATTGTTCTGCTTTAGTGTATCTGTGACAGCAATTAGTCTCTAAGATTTTCTACTTGAATTTGCACAACACGTTTATAAAAACCTTGGGTGAACAGTTTCAGAAGCACTTTTTAATTGCCTCTTAAGTCTTGAGCTGGAATTTGGAGGAAACCTCTTCAGGCTTTCTGATAATCCTGATGGAGGTCAATGCAATAATTGACACTCATTGGTCCTTATGATTCAACACCTGAAAGTTCTTGAAAGTTTAGAACAATTTTTTGAAAGAAGAAAATAGCCACATTCCTCACGTGCTTCACTTCAATGAGAATGGACTAGGAAGACAAGATAATGCTGAATTGAAAATTAATAATGTTTTCTATATGGCCTTTAGACTTCCTGCAGAAAACGAGGGTCACTTCCTTTACAAGCCCCAAAGTTCTGCTCTTTGGTATGGTTGCTGTCACAGCAAATTGCAGCACAAGACTTTTAAGAAGTAGAAATCGCAGCTTTCATTTGCTGTATATTCTCATGCTTTATGGACAAAATAACCAGAAAAAAACCCCAGAGTTTAATGGAAGTATAAGGAAGAATAGGGTGAAAAAGAAACAAGATTCTCTGAACCAGGAGAGTTCTGCAGACTGTTTTACCACAAAGTCCCCTTACACTTGGTGTGTACTCTTGCAGTTCCTCAGGTTGGACACATGTGCAGGGCACAAGTGCACGTACAATAGGAGACTGCCTCACCACTAAGCTTGGAAATCTAGCTGGGTCAGCTGTCACTGACATTGCTATTAATAGGCCTAAGGAAAAAAAAGAGATTATGCCCATAAGGACAATTTTACTCTTTCCTAGTGCAGATATATAATTACCAGAAATCCCTTCCATTAATGACTCACATCAAAGCATTTAGCAATAGTATTTTCCATATTCCATTCTTAATTGCTATTTAATAAAATCTTCTCTGATTTTCTTCAGTAAACCTTTCTGTGAACCTTCATACCTTTTCCACTCTTAATACTTCTATATTCTCCACCTGCTGACTTTACCTTTACTGCTGATATTAAAAGAGACAAAAGTAATAAGCTGTCTAATAGAAGAGTGAAGTCAGATTATTTAACTTTCTCATTGATTTTTTTTCTCCTGTTGAAATTCAAGGAATACTGAGAGCTGTAATAAACAGTTTACACTGTGTAATTAGGTTTAGAATTTTCTGTGGGAATATTAGATGAAAGGGGATAGGAATGCTTTCAATAGTTTAGCTTGTTCCATTATCACAGAACAGAAGGTTATGTAGAATCTGCACAAGAGTGCACCATGCAGACTAGGAGGATTTTGTACATAATCTTTACTTCAAACTCATTAAAGAATGATATCAATAAGAAGTCTCAACTATTTGTCTTTTCAGTATTTTGTTTAAATTTATGTAACGTTTCAGTGTTCTTAAATGATAGACCTTCTCTGAGGTTAAATGATTTCTTTTTAGGATAGAGACAGCTCTTTTTTAAAATACCTAGTGGGATTTTGAGTGAAAAAAATGCATAAAGAAATAGCATTCTGATTCTGTTACCTAATCATACTGCATGCAAAATCTATTTCTGTAGACTCTTATTCTGGTCCATTGTCATTCAATCAACAAAATAATGAAGACTGATAAAAATAGTTCCTTCTTTTTTTTTATTTTAAAAGATCCAAAGCAGCATGTTTTAATGTATCAAAAGCTTTGAAAAGAAAGCATGAAAAGAAAATCATCAAAGCACAGAGTACCTGCATCAAAGGTACTAAGATTATAGCAAAGCAAAATGAGGATAAAAGAATACAAGTAAATCAAACCTTCAAATAGCTAATTAAAAATAGCTTCTATTTCCCAGTTTATTTTAGTAACAGTTTGACTGTCTTTGTCAAAATTACTGTTGTAATATGAGATGTGCAAAACAAGAAGGAATTCATTTTGAAGTATACTCTTAACAGTTAATTTCACTTGAGCTCAGATAAGCTTCATCTAGACACTTTGGAAGATTTCTATTAAATGTCATGCATAATTACATAAAACTTGTAGAAATTTATAATCATCATACTTTTGGATGCTTTCAAAATTCTGGAGAACCTCTCAAGCAGTACTAGTCTGATACTCCTGTTTTAAGCAGCCAGCTGCCTTGAAATTCAAATTACAGAATGTTTTTCATTCATTTTCCAAGTAATCAGTTTAAACTTGAACAAAAATATTGAATTGACTGTGAAGAAATGTGGCTGTTACATTCCATAATAAAATATGGTAATTTGGCATGGCCTTGTATTTGAGGTGGTTTTACTTTAATATCATATTTCAGAATTTTGATTTGAGAACAGGTTTCTTGGTTTTATTTTCCTTCTGTAGGAGTAAGAAAATCATTCTATCTGACTATTAGGGAAAAAAACATTATTTTCAGAAAAATAATTGCCAACACTGTGATTAATGTCATCATAGCCTCTCAATGCCTGTTTTATGAAGCAGTTAGCCCAGATTTCCCCTCTGTCCAAACTG
Organism: Pycnonotus jocosus; assembly: GCA_013400435.1. Classification (NCBI taxonomy): domain Eukaryota; kingdom Metazoa; phylum Chordata; class Aves; order Passeriformes; family Pycnonotidae; genus Pycnonotus; species Pycnonotus jocosus. Next base: position 169,590 of record VWYP01025803.1, on the reverse strand, counting down.
ATCAAGGGCTAGCTCCTCTGACATATAATTAATAAGCTGCATGTATGAATCCAGTTGTTCATATGTATGGCTGAATAAAGGGTGATCAGTCTACATCGGAAAAGAAGTGTAAGGCTCAATACAGCTGGGAAAAACACAGTACAGGCTAAAAGTACTATTTTTCCTCAGAATATCTCATCAAGTTCCAATAGATGTATTAAATTCTAAAGCATCAATATGGTAAAGGGTATTAAGAAGTCTCAATAAATTAAGAATATCAAAAACGTCTTAAGTTAGTTGAAGTTTTGTTTCAACCTGAGTAAAATGCACCTCATACACACAAATGCACTTCAACATAAATGACTATATGCATGTCTGAAGCAGTGACCCCATCAGCGACAGAACATCTACATTTCTGATGCTTAGATGAAAAAAGCAAACCACTAGTTCTGCAGATATACTAAAAACCACAAACAGAATGTCTTTTGGATAATACACAGTATAAACAGAGTCCCAATTTTGAGAGTCCTTTATTTCTATGTATCTGTTTCTAGAGTATTTTCCGTATTTAAATATATATTCATTTTATGAATAAACTATACTTTTACTCTTCTTTTATTGTGTTGTTCTACCCTTACTTGTCATAAGCTACGAGGTGACATAGTATTAGTCTGAGAGGACACACTTAGGTAGGCATTGCATATGGGAGTTCTTTGTCTTCACCCTTCCTCCTCCTTCATTTTATCTCTCAGTGGTCTGGTATAGACTTTGCAGGTGCCTTGACTTTATCATCATGATAAACATGAGAATGTATCCTGCCCTCAATATGCAGGTTTTCACATTACCTCACATACTATGAAAAACTATTTTATAGGTCAGATCTGCAAGGGAAAACATTGTACGAGGTACTACCTCCAATTTTTAAGTAGTTAATTGCAATGATAAAGAGAAATTTGTTTCATATGGATAAGTCTTTTAACTTAAGTTTATCACAGTTTTCAGCTCTATTCATGAAAATTTTTGCATTTTATTAATTAGTGAGATAATATGTCTCACCATGATTTTCTAAATTAAAACAATCTCAATAGCCACACAATGAGGTCCTCAGGGTCAAGACTGGAGCCAGTTTGGAAGGCTAGTGGGGAAAAGAAGGTTTCTGTGTCTACAGTACAGAGCTCTATCCTAACTGCAGGCCAAGACTTTCTTCAGTATTCACCCCTCAAAGGCACAACATGATGGGGACTGCATTGCAGCCTGCTGAGTGCTGGAAGAGAAGGCATGGAACCAGGAATGGGACTGAGCTCAGAAGAGGATCAGGCATCGTAGTCCCCTGTTTGAGCAATTTTGGGCCCTCTGCTGCTGCCACCTAAAATCATCTTGAAATATGTGTCAAAACATTTTGTCATGCTTTCATTTTTCTGGGTCTACATGTGCAACACTGTTTAACTAATTCCCCCATGTTTGTTTGCCTTGGTCATTGCCCTGTCAAGGTGCTGGGCAGTGATGCACACAGCATCAAGTGATGCACACACAGGTGTTCCTTCTGTGTTCCTTCTGTGCTAAGCATATCAGATTGTATTCCTGGGGGCTGACAATTTCCAAATCCTAAAAGTATCAGATCAGAATCAATTCTGACTTCTGTTTCACCAGCCATTCTTGATTACAAGTATACCATTAAGTGCAAAACCTGATCTGTTTTATTATACTGCATTATCTGGTGTATAAAAAGACAGCACAAATGAAAACCACAGTAGAATTGTGGGATGAGGGTGGTCTGAGATGAGTTAGATAGATGATTCTGCGTCTTTGCTGTTCCAAGGACTCATTGCTCTTCTCCTTTTGCACTCTGATATAAAGTGCAGCTATTCCATGGATTTGTCTCAATATTATGGCAATCTGTTGTCTGATTCTGATTATGGAAAATGCCACATGCGGAGTTGCTACATGGGGAAAAACAGCATTCCAGCTAGCAATGTGCATTTCAGAAGAAAAGTTAGCTGTAGAAGATGTTTTACTGACTGACTTGTGCTGAAAAGGATCCTAAACGCCCTGCTAACTCTAGCAGAGAAACAAGGATATCTGAACACCCCCTGCACATTTGTTTTTTGCCTCAGCATGTACCACGCAACCTAATTATCATAGATTATCATCTTATTTGGAGAGATATAGTGCATCAGCAAGCAAATGCAATGTGTTCCAAAGCCTGATGTTATGCAGTGACTGGCAGCTTGCAATCACTCTATATCACTTTCTTGTATGACGTTGTTATACATAACTATGAACATACTCCCTGATGTCAGCTACAAGGTACAGGGAACTGCAGGTCCCTTTGAACATCTGCTGACAACAAAAATACTGAATCAAAGCACAAAGCACTGACTGGTGTGGGTTGGAGCTAGTCAAACAAACCAAGTGCAAATTGAATACATCTTGTAATTGTACCTCCTTTCAATATTCATATGTGGCAGAGGAGAGGGAATGCAAAAAAGAGGGTTAATTTTGATAAAAACACCTTTTTTATTATTTTTAAATAAAATATTCTTCCTGAAGTGGTCTCCCAAGTCACCTAAGTGTTTTTCAAATAGCGATGTCAAAAAATTCTGAAAATTTCTTTTCCAATAAATATTTACCCTCTGCCTGAACCTTTGACTTTCTACTTACTTATGAAAAAGGCAAGGTTACTTTGTTTTGTGTTGGAGGCATCTCAGCAGCAGTGCATAACAAATAAAGCTTTCTGCAAATCCTGAATGACTTCTGACGCATCCAGAAAAAAATGGCCTAAGTGTTGCATTGTCCTTTCCATATAACAAGACTGCTCTCTGCCATGATTTGATTTTGGACATATTGCTTATCAAAAGTTTCATTCATATCTGGTGTGCTATTTCAACACAATTTTAAATGTAGAGAGATACTAAAGATATGGCAAGCATAAGGCACAGGCCAAAAAATAGAAAACAGACTCTTCACTTGAAAAACTCAGCACTGAAATGTACTTAGATAACTGAGATAATAAGCTACAAACTAGAAACAGATAAAATCTTCTGCTCCATTGACAATATTTGTCAATTAACAATTGACAAAATTGGTTGCTGGAAGACTATTTTCTCAAAATAGGTTAATTTTAAATAAAAACCAACAATGAAAACAATCAAACATATCTCATTTTATAGAGGTATTACAACAATTTGTTTTAATAAGGCTGAGATATTTAATTGCACTTGTATAAATTTTATGAGTTGTATTTGATTATCATTTTAATTGAATATATTTTAGCATATTGTAAAAGTCAAGAAGAAATTTAAGGATTTTATTGGAACAAAATGCTGTGGCACAGGTAAAACATCCCAACACCAGGATTATTTCATTACTAGTGTTTTCAAATCATGCATGCAGACTTTCTTCTAATTGATGCAACTTAGAAGACTGAATACTGCTATTTGCAGATTTAGCAAGCAGAAGTAGTAATTACCTTGAATCTTGCTTAGAGACATCAGCTTCAACACAGAAATAGAATCCCAAATCTCCACAAAATGGTGTATTGAAATTCTAGTGTATGAGAATATATAATTGAGCTTTATGTGAAATGGCACAAGATTTAAAGCTGTTTCCAAAATTTGAGAACTATCAATCTTACACAATCATAGAGACTGCAACTAGACAGGTACACTACCTTGCTTCCAAAATTTCAACTTAAACCCAAAAAATAGTAATATCTGTACCATTTGACATTAGAGCTTCCTCTATCAGGTTGCTTTTCTTTTCATCTGCCTCATCATGACTATTAACTATTACTAAGGCTTTTTGTGTAAAAAAAAATGGTTTTTTTCTCTATGTATTGAAACATGAAAAGACCCCAAAAAAACCTCAAAAATTCTCAGCAAAACCAGTCTTAAAGCTGAAGATTATCTTACAGTTCAAGGATTACTAGGTTTAGATAATCATGGGGACAGTATTCAAGTATGAGCATGTTCAAATATGACCACTGTCCTGAAATGTCCATGAACTCGAGTGTGGACATGTTTCTTAAACCTTTTGTGCCATTTAATCTGCCTGAGCTCTTCTACAAAGATTTCCCCTGATAGAGTGCAACAAAAGAAACAATGGCCTTTTCCTAAATAAAAATGATGCAGCTTTGGGCAGTCTGACTTTACAAGCACCAACAACATTTCATTCAAAGGCACCTGCTGTTACACAACAACCATGACCTGAAAAGTACAGGAACAATGACAGCATCCTTTTTTTCCACTCTGAGAAACTGGGAACTGGAGTAATGAATTGTATACTGATGGCTTTAATTTATAGTATGCAAACAAGTCTGGGTTTCTTTAACCTTCAAAATCATGTATCATAAATATTTCTTAAAAGGTTAAGAAGAAAAAAACCTCACAAAGCGCTTGTTTAAGAAACAGTCACTGATTTTTTCAGTGTATACAACTGAGTTTGAGCTGCAGATCAGACTCCCACACACAGTAAACATAGATTAGTAGCAATTAATATCTCTTCTGCTTTAGTAATTGTCCAGAACCAGTGAGTTTGCTTTCATGTAGGGATGAACTTCATGTGATGGTTTGGGGAGAAAAAGTACCATCACAACATGTTCATTTCAACAATGCCAATTCCCATGACAGCATGTCTGAAAAGAGACTCTTGGTGAGAACACAAGGATTCATCACCGCTATGCTGGCAGAGTCAGGATTATTGCTAGAGCTGTCAGAGAGACTTTCAAGATTTTCTTTCTTTAAGAAGCCTGTCATAATGGAATCCTCCCTCCTTTCCTCCTTTTTAATTATCCTCCTTTTTAATTATCCTCCTTTTTTTTT
>VWYP01025803.1:145144-164771 GCA_013400435.1 Pycnonotus jocosus | reverse complement strand
CCTTTTGCAACTAGAATTCTTTAAAGAAATCTATTTTCGAGTGACAAATGAGGAGTGACTTTAAATTTTGATTGGCACTGTGATTCTCATCAACTTTGTCCTGTGTTAGAAATGACCAAAAGCCTGTATCCAGAGTTATGAGTGCTCTCATAACCACGGTCTACCTAACAGGGTTACTGAGGTGCACCATCTGAAAAAAAACCTAACAAAAGAATATGGAGTAACTAAGACCAGAAGAGCAAAGTATTCCAAAATGAAAAGTCTAGCATTTAAAGGTTGGTTTTCCCAGTGTCATATATTTCCCTGAATTTCTGTTTTCCCGGTATCAGCCTTCAATGACTGTATTATTAGTATATGCGGAAGGACACGGAGGAGTAGCAGTTGGTTAGAGGATGATGGCTTTGATATCTGGCACTGCAGTGAGATCCATATGTTAGGAGAGTGGTGTTTGGATGTCTGAATTTCTAGATAGATTGTTTTTCTTTTATTTCTTTGTTTATTTTGAGTGCTATATGTATTACCCTGTTTTAAATGGACTCCTAATTTCTCACAGGAGATATTTCTTAGCTTCCCACTTCATTTGAAACACAATTGGTTCAAATTTTTTCCCCTCATTAATACTCATATTGCTTACAGAGGAAGCATGTGCATCAGTCTTTCAAGAGTTCAAAGACTTTTTGTCCTTTGTTTTTGGGAAAGACAGGAAAGCTGTCTCCTAAAGCAAGAATATATTACAGAAGAGATCTTAGAAGGCACTTTACCTGCCATGAAGCAACTTCAGTGAAAGGGAAAAAAAAAAAAGAAAAAAAAAAAAAAAAAAGAAAAAGGAGAAAACCAAAAATCATGAATGCCTAAGGAAAATGTTAAGTGATTCTGATCTCAGAGCTGAACAAGTTACTGATCTGATTACTATATTAAGGAGTTTCTTCAAGGGTCACAAAACTTTTCCACAGTTAAGATGTCAGAAGGGTAGAGCAGAGAAGGGAGAGCAAAGAAGCCATTATCACCCTCATTCTTATTGTGGTGCTAAGCATCGTAGCTGAGGTAACAATTACATAAAACATCAGGACTTCTAGACCAGAATAACAGTAGTCTATCAAATCTAGTAAAAGGTTTCTGGTAGTATGTAACAACATAACCACCACATAATGTTTTTACATGTGGTGTTCTATTGGCAGGAATTTCCTCTTGATCCCAGCTCCCAATGAATTTATACTCCTAAACAATAAACTTAATTGTTATGAATTACAAAGAGCAACCACGCTGTTAATCAGCCTTTATTTTTGTACTTTAGATGTGTTTTGTGTTCATCTGTAGTCTTCTGTGTGTACACGCAAAGAGAAGTTGACAGATTCACTGCTCACTCATCATTTGTATTTTCAATTGTAACTTAAAGGGAATCTTTTTGTTTTCTTTGATGAAAAAGAATATGTAGTTACAAGACAGCAAGTATTCAAAGAAGTTCTAATTATATCATTATTATATCATTTATGCAGATATAAATACACTGATTCACAATAACACATCAGCAGTTCAGCTGTTGGTTTTAATGTTTGAAATCCAGACTGTGGGCCTGCATATAAAAAAGCAAATTGCTTACCTGGAAAGCTGTCTTTGAAGCTTTGAGCATAATGTAAAACAGCTTTACTCAGACATGTCTGTATTTTCAAAAGCAAAAGGTGTGATTTCTGCCTAAATTTCATTGTTCTCTGGAAAAAAAAAAAAAAAAGATAATTTTATTCCTTTTATTTATGAATGAATTATTTGATAAGAAGATCATTCTTGCATTGGAATTTTTTTTTTTCCAAATCAATGCAAAGACTTTTTAATAATGAAAGAGAAAGTGTTGCATAAACCACATTCAATGTTTAGAATGCTCTGGTATTGTAAAAGTCTGAAATACAAATCTTCAAAGTACTCAAGGGATGAGTTTCAGTAATGGATTATTTTACTATAGCAAAGAACAATTAACTTATTCATTACAAATTTAGAAACATGTCTAATTGTATTCATGAACATATCTAATGGTTATTAATTGAATTTCTCACTTGAGAAAAAAAAATTCAAGTATGAGCTGAAGTGTTTTCTTACATACTTATATCTCTCTGAAGTCACTGAAATGTAAGCAGGTGCTTTCATAAGCACAAATATTATCTTGGCTAGTGAAAATTATTCTACAAAAGATTAACATGTAAATGACCAGCATATTCAGGGTTAAATATCTTTAAAAATATGAAGAGTTCAACAAGACAGAAAGTGCAATTTATTTTGACTTTTATATCATGACCATTGCCTAGACCTGGACACTAATTCCCTTATAGTATTCAATTGCAATCTAAATCAAGTTCATCTGAGTCAGAAATTTTATTTTTTCCTGCTAATGTAGCTTCACAGTCTGGCATTAGGAAAAGATTACATGTGCCACCAGAGACATCAAACAGTGGAAAAATTAGCTGTTACATACTGGAGATTTTTAAGGGTTTCCATTTGGTTCCTGATTCTTTAACTTACTTCCGTTTTAGCCAGATCATCTCTGTTCGTTCCTCTGCCTTGGCTGTTCTAGCACAGCTTCTGGGAATCTACAAAGTAAACACATTACTGAACTCATCTTTGTTAAGAATAACTCATTGGTTCATTGATCCAGTCTGCTGCCCATCCAATAAGGGGTAACATTCACACAGCACAGGTGTCAGGAGCTCTTTAATCTGCCTTGTCTCTGAGATGTTTCCATCACTCATGCTTGGAGGACTCATGCACGGTTCAGTCTGTCACCATTTTACTTCAATGTACTTTAAAGTATATATTAAGAGATATAAAGTTGAGGATGAAGTGATCAAAAGGGACTTTTTCCTGTAGGTTATGGATCACAATCTGTCTTTACCTGTGGTTGTGGGTTGATTGCAGTTGAATTAGGAGGGATACAAGCTGCAGCAGACTTTGTTCTCATGTCATAGAGAAAAGCCTTGCAAAGTCTAAACTTGCTGGCTTTTCATGTGATAATCCTGCATCCCTTCACTTTTGGTTTTATCCCTTCACTTTTGATATAAATATTTGGTCATTTGTATAAAGCCCCAAAGGGACACTGATCAGAACATAGCATGAATTTTATTCAGTCCAAAACAAAGAATCCTTCCCGGAAGCATAAGTTTGGGAAAAAAAAAATAAAAATGAGAGAGAGAAACAAAACAAAATAATGAAATGTGTGTTTGGGAAGGACTTCAAAACATAATAAATCAATGACATTGTTGTCATGCTCTGGCAATCTAATTTGACCAAACTAGCATTCACAAGCAGGATGCTTAAACAAACTTGAAGCCTTTCTTCTGCTATCTGAATCTCATGTAAAAAAGTATCTGGCTAAGCTCAGAGAACAAAATAGAAGTGGAAATACGATTGATGACAAAAATTGTAAAGCCTGCCATATTTTCTAGAATTCAATATTGGCAATATGACTTTCAACCCAAATTTGTAATGCTTAAGGATCATCCAACAGTTCACATTTACTTGATGAGAACTGGGGAAAAAAAGAAGACAGATGAATCCAGCCCTTGACTTTAAAATATGTCACCATTTGATATAGAAAATACTTGCAGCACTTTGAAGTGTTTTGGCAAAACTTTGCAATAGGCAAGACTCCCAGGCTGCATCTGAGCTGGCAGAAGTACATCATTTATAAAACCCAATAGAGCACTGACATTTGCATGACAAGATATTTTATAGTAGCTCAGGAATTCTACTGTGTTTTATCTCTGGCATTGCAACTTTTTCATTTAGACAACAAGTTGTTATGGTGGACATTATAACTTGTGTATTTAAGTGCTCACTTACACAATAATTGTTTTTCAGCACTTACAGAAGACTCCAGGAACACCTGATCCAGTACCTCATCTCTCAAAAAAGCACCTTTTCTTTCCTCCCTGCTAAGGTTGCACAGTAGTCAGAAGATTAAAAAGTCATTGCTGAAAAATCTTTGTGCAATAAAGCTTTATGTAATAAGGCTCTTACATACCATATGTGAAGGGAAATATTTATGGTCTATTTTGCTAATTATGGATTTTCTGAACCAAAGCAGAACAAGACAACTTTTTTTTTTTTTTTTTTCCTTTTCATATAGAATTTACAATGCTTTATTTAGTTAGTTAGTTAGTTGCTGAACGTTATACATACTTTGTACCTGAGGTTTAAAATTTTGGAAATATCAGTGTCTACAGTCCATGGGTACAAAGTCTCTAACAGCTTTTTGACATCTTTTCTTTTGGCTGCAGATCTACCAAGCTGAGTAGCTACTCCCATGTGGCCCCTTGCTCTTCACTCTCCTGCTGCTAGCTGCTATCTCCTGATACATGCACACACATGTATAGGTATGTGTGTATATATATATATGCCAACAACATGTTAAAGAACAGATTTAAAGATAATTTGGAATTCTCTCTTGTAAAAATAAAAATGGTAAAAAAAAAAAGAAGAAGCCTTAAGATGTACCTGTTTAATTATGGTGATCACCTATTTATTTAAGGCCCAGAGAGTGCAACAGTCCTTTTTAGTTTAACCAGGTACAAGACATTGCTTTTATGAAAGAAAAAAGCCCTAAAACCACAAAAAGTGCTACAGTGAAATGCAATGAGACATGACCAGATAAATATACCTCCCTGGAAAGAACACTATTGATTTTTATAGTGTTTGTTCTGCGGGGATTCTTTATTCAACTCTGGCAGGCTTTCAAAATCTGCATTTAAACAAAATTTTTTAAAGAGATGATCCTGATCCATTTTCTCAATGTCAAGAAATAAAAGTGTACTCTTAATGAAAAAGGCACTCTAGATATAAAATATTTAAAAGCCTCATGCTGAAATACATTTAAAAATGGGGTGGGGTTGCAGAGGACACTTGATTTTTATTTTTTTCTTTATGCCAGCACTAACAAGCAATTCAGCCAAGAGGAGAGTTAAAATCAGTACTCCATCACCATCCATCAGGCCCACATCTTTTATTGAGAATGATGCTTGAAAATTATTGATGACTCAAGGTGCAAAGACCATTTCAAGCTTCCCATTTCCAGCTCACATGATGTGAAAGTCACCACAAAAATCTCTGTTCATTGATTCCCTTCTACTTTTTCTTGTTTCCCCTTTCTTCCCCAGGAGCAATTTACCAGCTAGTGGTCTTTCTGTATGCCATGTACTAAACAAAGGATGATGCCAGGTGTTTTTAACTATAGAATCTTATTGTTAAAAGTAATTCTTTCTCTCCTCTACAAATGTTTACACACTGCAATGACTTTTCCGTGTGTTGCAATGTTCAGTTTAAACTAAAGAAGAAAAGGGATAACAAAACAAAATCTTCCTGCCTCTCATGGTTTCTTTCTTTCTCTCTCTTCTTCTCCCTCCCTTTCTGCATATATCCTGCGCATGTTTGGTAAGAAAGCTACAATGGTGAAATTTCCATCATTTGCTTGTCTCTTGGCCAATTTAACAAGGGTGTTGAAAGTCAGAATCACATCACAGTTGTCCATAAGTTTCAAATAGGTACAGTTACTGCCCTGGACCACACTGTAACTGGGACTGTGGTGAAAAAGAGAAGGGAACCTTTTCTAAGAGGAGCAGTTACTACACTGTTACATTTACAGCCTCTCACTCATATAACTNCTGGTTAGACCAATGTGATTGAAGAAGTTTGCCTTTGTTTCACCAATCAAACTGGTCTGTGTAAAATAGTATAAAAAAGAGATACACCCCAGAAATAAAAGTAATTTTCAGCCCTCTGAATCTTGGAGTCTGTGTCGTTGTAGTGTAAAATAGTGACAGGTACCCAAGCAAGCTGCAGTCAGGAACAAAGGGCAAAAGAGGACAAGGCTGAGGTACAATTGCCAATCACCTCTTCAAGTTCAGATCAGAGAAGGACTTGCAAGCTACATTAGGATCCCAGGAAATAGGCGGTAGGGGTATAAACAAAGGAAAAAAAGACTTCTCAGGCTTTTAAATTATCCAAAAAGCCTCCTGATTCTCCTTCCTCACAGCCTCTGCTGATGTCTTTCTCCATTTCTCTCAACTACTCAGCCCCTTGCCCTACTAGCCTGAAAATCTTCACTCACTCCATTGTCACTATACAGCACCGCTGTTAGATTGGTTTTATATATAGTGTTCAATGCCCTGAGCTGCCTCTTTAGGGATCTATCATGGAGAGAGGACTTTAAATTCTGTGTTTGCTGCCATCTATTGTCAGTGCAAGAGGGATCACATCATTTTCCTCATTTCCATCCCTAGCCCTCCCTTAACTATGACCTTGCATTTAATCTCACTAATCTGAATTCTAGAGGGCTGTATAAACATCTCTGTGTATGTGGAAAAGGGAGTATGAATTATGCCATGCTGAAAAAACAACAAAACAGCCATAAATAGCATTTTATCAAAATCAAACCCACTTCCATGCAAATGAGTTCATGAAGGAACTGAATGCACCCTGAGTATTTTGCCTGTTAGGAATTTGTACGTGTAGAGATATATTTGTGCTTTTTTGAGCTGAATACTGCTGAAATTGGGAGATGGGGAAGTGACACAAAATGGAATGAAGAAAAAGAGTTCCCACAAGATAGCAGTGTCATGTTTCCAGCTGTTGAATCAAATCTACCTTGCAATGACACTTGCCCCTTTAAAAAACTCTCCCAGGAATTTAAAGACTTAAAAAATCTTCAGGCTGAAATGAACCATGATATTCAATCCAACTACACTAAAAACCAATCCATACTGTAAAAATGTTATAAAAAATGGCAGCAGCAAATGTAACAAGAAAACAAAATATTCTACCTTTGTTAGAGGTATGTATATTTAAAAAAATTTGGGATGTATTTCTCATTACATTATGAATTCATGTGTTAGTAGAAATCTCACTGGTGAGTGGGCTCTTGCTGCATAAGTAAAATGAAACTAATATGTAAATTTTTCCAAGATTAGCATCTTTGTCATGTCCAGGTTGATGTGGATTTAATTGTATGTAGTTAGAAAACAATTTGAGCTGCAAATAGCAGTGGATAAGGAGATATATACAGGAAACACTTAGATCTGTATTAGCTTATTTTTTTTCCTTGATTAAAGATTCTGGGGTTTTATATACTAACTTAAAAAAGGGATGCATTAGCAGATATTCATGCACACAATTTGACAATAGAGCTAAAATTCTCATTTCACAATAGCAAAATACTGTCAAATTATACACATCTTTCCTTGGGAGACTTAGACTTGTAAAGAAATGGTGAAGAAGAGAATTATTCATGGCATATTTTACAGAACACATTCCTAAGCCTGACAGCAAGCTACAGTCATTTTATTTTCCTTGAATGCCTTCCTGGAGCACAGCACAGTAGGAGATAGGACCTAAATTGTTCAGTGTCTCTTTGGTAGACAGTGCTGACAATGTGATCTTCCTCAGTGGACAGTGATTTTTATGCTGTGTAATCTAATAGCGACAGCAGGCACAGTAACAGCAGGTTTTCTCTTTGGCATAAGGCAACACAGGACAGTCTGTACTGGGGATGTCTGAACTAGTCCATTAGGTCATTAAAAAGAAAGAGTAAAAGCATACTTAAAAAAAAAAAAAAAATCCAGACACCAAATAATGAAATACTCTTTAAACTGGTTAGTGAGGATGGGAGCAACAGGCAACACTGTAGACTTGTATTATTAGAGAGATTCTAAAGAGCCATGGACATGAAATCATGGTAATTGCCTGTGTAAATATAATAAAAAGATGGCTCATTGTTGCAAGCAGTTCAAAGATTATAGTCTACATCTCTAATAGTGCTTTCTGAGAAAGAGCTTTGAGGATATATGTGCTAAACGCTAAGCTTAAATCAAACCTGGAATTAAGGAGCTAAATTTTCTAAGTAATTCAGTAATACCTAGAGTTAGTCCCTGATTTACTCCTAGAAAAAAAAAAAGTTAAAAATTTAAAAATGAATCACATCAAATGCATAAGCCTCATAACATAAAAAATGCAGAGAGTGTAGGATATAGATGTACCAGCAATGCAGTATGAAAATTACAATATTAAGTGTTATCAAAGGTTGCTAAATCTGGTTTGGATTTTATTTAGCACCTATTTCCTTCCTTGTTAACAAGACCTTTGATGAGTGCACTTACTGAGTTATTTCACTGGTGCTCTGGACTACAAATCCAGGATAGGAGATTTTTCCAGACTTACTCAGTGGTACATCACTGTGTTTGCCTAATTAGTTGAGTCCCCTGGATATGCTACCTCAAAGATTAAAGGGCCTCAATGTCTTTGTAAAATACAAAGCAAAGAAGCATACCTTTTATTTTAAGTAAAGTTAATAAAGTCACAAAAGGCTTTTTTAGGCTCCCAGCTGGAAGTTTCTCCTTGAGGTGGAACATTGGAAGCAACTGAGTATAGATAAGCTCCAAATATTAAAGACAGTTTGATTCCACTATTTCCAAAGTGAAATAGATGGTTCTGGAGCCACTGAAGTAGTCCTGATCATGCTTCTTCTTTGAAGGTTAAGGTGTGTCCAGGGAATATAGCTGATGACTTTACTGTATGTATTCTTTTGGCCAATAAGTACCTTGTAAAAAGTTGAGAAATTCCAAAAACAATTTTTAATTAGGACATACTTTTGCTTAACTTGATTAGTCTGCTGTGTGACCATGTCATTTTTAGAACTGTTTAGTACTTTTTGTAGCACTAGAGAACAAACAGAAATAAATTCAAAAGCTCAGATTTTGGCTCGCATTACAATGACAAAATGTACAAAGGAAAATCATGAATTTCACAATAGACAGAACTCAGATCTTAATGGTGGGGACTAATCATATAAAAATATATGCCCTTATCAGAGAACTGAAAGAAACACTTAAAAATAAAAAAATTGAGGTTATTAAGGAAACATGATTAATTCTAGTCTTTGAGTGATACTAGTCCAGATTGCCACTGAATAATTTTCCTTTGAATAAGACAAATCTGCTTTTAACCTTTCATTTATTTTCAGGTCAACTAATCTGAAAGCACTGGAATGATACAATGGAAAAAAGGCTAAGAACACTATATTTGTACACCTAACTATAAGCTAGTTATTCCAAAAGTTAAAAATAATTTTGTAGGACCGTTTTTTGATTGTGAACAAGTAGACAAATGTTACAAGCATGATTTCTTCCTTCTGTCAGTGTTAAACAGACAGGAAAATGTCCAGGAAATGCACTTCGATACTTGCATTAAAGGCTTCTCCAAGGCAGTGCTTAATGGGAAATGAATCTTTATGCTTTTTAATATGTTAGTCTTAAACAACCATAATTGAAATCTTCTGTCTGGAATACAAATGGCGCGTGTTTTACTTCAGTAAGCAGACATGATTACTGCTGCTCTGTCGAAGCCCTGTTGCTGAACTGTCTCGGGCTTTCAAATCAAATTATACACCCTCTCCCTCCACTGCATTGAAAGACGATAAAATAAACAAGGCAGTCACAAAACATTCTCATTTTTTCCCCATTGGTCTAGTCAAATCCGAAAGAGGATGAGGTTGAAAAAGAGAGTGTATAAATCCCCTCTGGACTCTCTGTATTAGATAAAGCAGGCTAACAGAGAGAGGAGTGATCACTTTACAGCAGAGATGAACTTCTCACAGGAAGTTTGATAAATTGACATCATTCCAGGCAATTTGAGGTAATACAATCCTCATGTCTGAACAGTGTAATTACTAGATATGTTTCCAGCATTTGAAAACACTCTGTATCAATCACCGCAGACAGTTTAAGTGACAATTTCTTAAAAAAAAAAAAAAAAAAAGAAAAAAGGAAGAGAGGAAAAATCAAAAAAGACAAATTAAAAAATATTCAACAGTAATTAGGGTATTTTTAAAGGTAAACAAAATATTAGATCTGGAGGAAATATATGCCACTTCAGTTTGAGGCAATGAAGAGAAGACCTGACACAAGTCAGATGGTCTCAGAAGGGAGGAAGCCTGTCTGATGCCAAGTAGATGGCTGTTCTCTAGAATAATCTAAACTCATTTCCTCAGTGAACCTGCACCAACTTCGAGGCTGTCAGTATGATCCTAGACTAATTCTCCTATCAATCTCTGTATATCCCTGGGCTGACACACAAGCATTTTGCCACATGGTGTGTGATGTATCAACAGTGTCCTGTTTTCAAGGGAAGTGTGACAGCACAAAAACAGCAGAACAACACAGAAACAGAAGGTGAAATAAATCCATTGTGTGTATATACCACAAGGTGGTGAGAAGGTCATTTCTGACACCTACAGAGAGAGATAAGACTGTTTGTAGGGTGGAACTGTAACAAATGGAAACTACTCAGCTATTGGGGTCTTTTTCCCATCGCCCATACGGAAATGTTTGACCCACTGACATGTTAGATTAATTCCCAGCAGCATTTTTTCATATAACTCTTTACTCACTTTCATATGGGGTGCATGAGGTTAATTTTTCAAGCTACATGTAAGGTTGCAATTAGTCATTTTTCATTTTTAGTGACATTCATCAAAGTGGCGAGAACCACCAATAAAACATGTGCTAATTGACTTTCTTTTATTTGTAATGTCAGATAAGAGGCAAGTAACAGAAAATGAATGACTGTTTTGTATAAGCCATGCAGAATATAGTTTTATGAAGATTATCCATTGTAATTGCTCTGGATATTACACTGGTTAGCCATGAATAGGGTCTGAACAGATGTTCAAAAACATTGTCTGGACTATGCTCCAGCTATTTTAAATTCATAACAAATGGAACAGGTCTAAGGCTCCTGTTCCCTTCTGTTGCATTCACAATTCTCCACTCTGTGTGGCCTGCTACTGTATTGAATGATCTGTGTTATATGATGCATTGCATGTTATATAATAAGGCTGGAGTTTGGCTTGACCAAATCTGTAATTTACAAAAAAAAAAAAAAAAAAAAAAAAAAAAAAATATTTTAAAAAAAAAAAAAGTTTGAAAAAAAAAAAAATTACTTTACACAATGAATCAGTTTGGAAGATAAAGATGCATTGTCATGTGAGAGTCATTATTTGCTACATTACACTGACAGGTATTTTTCCCTAATATTACTCCTAAAATAAAGTTATTTAGTTTATAAAAAAACAGAAATCCACATCTTGACAAGTATGACTCATTTCTCCATTAAAGACAGAAGTGTAGCTCACTTCTGGGTTGAGTGCTACATTCCAAGGTTTGTACATAAACAGTTGTGGATCAAAGTCTTCTGAACAGAATATTATAAAACTGACATCTAGTGCCTGAGTTGGGATTTTTTTTTCAAACTTACATCTGGTAACTATGAAAACTTTAGGTCTCCAACAGTAAAGTGACAGGTACTTCTGATTTCAGGGCAGGTGTCATCAATCTTACCCAAAATAATATATAAGTGTCTAGAACCAACCAGAGCAAGTGGGGGCAATACTCTTTTTTACTGTTACTTTTTGTAATGAACATTACTGACTCAGAAGAAATATGAGAGGGACCACTTCGAGTTCTGCAGACTCTTTTCTAAGGCAAAGCAATGATACTTTCTATTTCTTAAAGTATATTATTTAGTGCAAACTAGTCTGAAGGAAACTTTACCCAGTAAAATGATTGTCTCAGTCTTTTTATACATTAAAAAAATGGAATAAAATTTCATTTTTTATTCCAATCTTGAACTTTTTATACAAATGGAATTTATTTAGGCTGGTTACACAAAGACAGAAATTAAGAAGCCCAAAGTTGTGGGTAAGGTTAAAGAAGGTGAGAGGGGCTGAAGTTACAGGCAGTAGAATTTTGGCTACACAACAGGAAAGGAAGACTTGCTTCATTTAAATATCTATCCAGGAATAAAAGTAAAGATACTAGAAGAAAGAGGCAAAAGTAGACAGAAGAGTCTAGGAAGGAAAAGGCATCTATGGCTTCAAATACTCACTGAGCTGCATGTTTCCACAGAACTGTTCTCCAGCTTCTCACTACTCAGTCTGTATGTACATTGTAGACTTCATACTTCACAGACTTAATATTTAATTCACCTCAACAGTATATTTTCTGAAAGGTATGAATAAATTTCTGGTTATTCTATAACATAAGTTGCATGTGATTAAACTATGGAGTCTCTAGAAATCCTTGAAGTGTTACCTTTTGTATGAATATTGTATTTCCCAAGATACTTAGAATATGTGAAGGAGCAGCATTTATAGAAAATGAAATTAAGGGAGAAAAACATTTATGTTTAAGAAAAAAAAAGAAAAAAACCTCAACACCTACAGTGTTAAAATCCACAGAATCACATTTTAATGTATTTATATATAGATGATATACATGTATATTTGTATATGTGCATTCATATGTGTGTATGAAAATTTACACATTTATAAAATATGCATATTTTATATATGCACATAAACATGTAAATACATATACATATTTGTACACATAACCATATATACTTACTTTTTTGTGTGTGTGTCTTGATGCACATATACTGCTGAAACACTTTTGCCGAAACAAAAAAAAAAGTATCAAAAAAGTGGGAGAAATAGAAACTTCAAACAGTGGTAACAAAAAATAACTAAACACATGAGGTCACCCTAGCAGAGTGAAGCATGGAAAAGACTGTAGAAGTAACACGGTGGATGGTGACAAAAAAGAGACTGTACTTTAATAAGAGGTGCTAAAAGCTCAACAATAATCAATGCTTCCCTTTTCTTGTAATTCCAAACTAAAACCAGAGTTAGTTTTCCAATTAATGAAAGAAATCTCTTTGACATCACAAATAAGCACTAATAATCCTTGCCATGGATGTTAGGTCAAATAACTGGTGAAATAAATTATTAGTAACAAAAGATGAGAAATTGTATGATCAGAATAACCCCAGTTGAGGTATATAAATCGTCAGGGCAAGAATCCTGTATGGGTTTAGAAACCCATATGCTATAGGCAAACTTTTCTATAACTCTTCTATAAAATGTTATTACATTTGTTGATTCTGATTTTTCAAAAGTACATTGTTGCAAGTTGTACCTTTTTTTTTTTTTTTTTTTGGGAAAAGACTCTCACATTTGGTTACATGGAGCACATTTTAATGACAAGGACACAAATGTTAATATAGTGAATAATGAAAATGAAAAATTTGGCTATAAGAGTATTTAGGTTGGAAAGGACCTAGAAGATCAAGTAGTTCCAATGCGCCCACCATGGGCAGGACACCTTCCACTAAATTAAATTGCTCAAAGTCCCATCCAGCCTGGCCTTGAAGACTTCCAAGGATGGGGTATCCAAAACTTCTCTGGGCAACCTGTTCCAGTGCTTCACCATCCTCACAGGGAAGACTTTCTTCCTTAGATCTAATTAAACCAACTCTCTTTCAGTTTAAAACTATTCCTATCCTATTCCTCTTGTCCTATCACCACATGCCCTCTCCAGTTTTCTTGTAGGCTCCTGCTAGGTACTGGAAGGAGTTTTCTCTTTTCCAGGCGGAAAAACCTCAGCTCTTTCAGCCTTTCTTTACAGGACAGTTGCTCTGTTCATTTTCTAAGCCCTCCTCATTCCAACAGGTCCATGTTCTTCTTAAGCTGAGGGGCTCAGAGCAGCACTCCAGGTGAGGTATCAGGAGAATGGAGTAGAAGGGGTGAAAATCACCTCCCTTGACCTGCTGGGCATGTGCCTTTTGACACAGCCCACAATATGTTTGGCTTTCTGGGCTGCAGGTGCACTTGCTGTCTGGTCATGTCAAGCTTCTTGTCCACAAAAACCCCTGAGTCTTTCTCAGGGCTTTTCTAAATCCATTTTCCACCAGATTATACCTGGCCTTGTTGAACTTTGTGAGGCTCACATGGCCCTACCTCTCAAGTCTATTGAGGTTTATTATTGTTGCAAGCTAGAGATACAAGCAATTTCCCACTTTTGTCTGAGTTTGAAAACAGGTATATCCACAGAGTTCCATCTAAGTTTTGAAAACTGGATATAATCATCTGGTGAAACAGCCTGAGAATGCAAATTGAACTCAACACCATTTTTTCCTCAGCTGCATCTTTTACCTAGGGAGCTGATGACTAAAAGCTATCAGGGCAATTGTATTATTACTCCTTCTGGTTTTTTCAAAGTCATGGTCAAATGAGGACAGAGCATGGACTTACTAGTAGCACTGCTATGTTCTGTAATTTGCTTGCAGTTTGCACTGCCCTGAATCTAATAACTGAATCTACATCTTGTGTGATCAAGGAGTGAAAGATTCACTTATACAACCCATCAAGCTGCAGACACCCTCAAGATTTATCCAAACATGCTTTCCTGTTATTGCACTGTGATTAAAAGATGAGCATACTGCAGCCCAATTAAAGCACACAGCAATTAACTGGAAGCCTATAGAAATAAAACTTCCAAAATAAATCATCTGAAGTTGAAAAGACCACTAAGTGTAGCAGCTGTTACAATCTACAGTATTATTACACCCTTCAGCACTGAGAGTTTATCAAGATGGCAATGAGATACATAAGATATACTACTTAGCTTTAATAAACATTTTAAAGATCCAAGTAGTTATGAACCAGACATTTTCACATCTATCAGCATACACAGTATTTGAAGGAAATATCCCATTTCCTATAATTCTTTCAAGTTATTTAAAATACTACAATCTGATTGTTGAAAAAATATCACTTATTTATGCTGCATTTTATTTTTTTCTCTGAAAATTTTATGGATTCCTTCTATTTGAATGTATACTGTTTCTACAAACCATTAGAAAAAGGATAACATGGATAGGGTTTTGTGAGTTGCTGGTATTATGTGCCTGTGTACACCTGTGTGTGTGTGTCTGTGTGTGTCTGTGTGGTTCTGTGTGTGTGTGCAAGTGGTTGGAGGAGCCAGATGAAGCAGGAACATTTACAGCAATTCACTAGTTCTGGAGATGCTAAAGTTATAGCACTGAAAAAGTTACCCAGGAAGAAAAATGAACCCTTCCCTGCCTACATCATCCAGCACTGAAATTTCATTCTTTTTCCTCACCTTCGCTCTCCTAGAAGAGAGGAAATATTCTTTTACACTACAGCTGTATATAACCCACTGAGAAAGTGACAGACACAGCTATTGCGCTCTCCTCTTACTCTTAAATATATTATTAATATTTTTTTCTTTTTAATTTAAAGTAGAGTAATAAGATATAATAGTCACATGTATTTTAAATATTCCTACATTAGGTATATTATGTTGTAGAGCCTCCTTTCTTCTTTTTCCTATGCAAACATGCACCACAATAGGCTACCCCAAATATTTAGATACTAGCAGAACCACACTATATGTCTGGTTTTTATCTCATGCTCCTTTCTAGTGAGGAAGAACTGAATCATCAATAATGTAGACCAAACCCTAAAAAAGATTCTTAAACATAGTCTATTAGTGTCAAACATTTTCAAACCTTTCCATGAACATTTGCCATTCATAAAAATATATATAAATAGAAGTAGCATTCACATCAAATCATGAAAATTTATCTTTAATTTACAGAAAAATCTGTTCTTGTATGCTAAATGAATTCATTTAGCAATTTTTCTAACTAAATACTCTCCAAAAAATGTTGACCAAGAAAAGCAGATAATGGCAGTTAACAAACCAAAAATCTTTTATTGCAGTTATTAAGAATTACACATTTATATTTAAACTCAGCCCAAGCAATTCTGTTCTTCAGAAGGAATCACTATATGATAATTCATTTGACTTTCTATAAGCGCAAAAGGAAAATTTCTTCTTGTAGCAGCCCTAAACCCAGCAGGTCTATAGAACATTAGTGGACCGTGGGGTTTAGTTTGATTAAAGTTTTAAACCCATACTGCGTGGGGTTCACTAACGATAAGACTTGTAAAATGGCTGTGCATGTAAAATGAAAGCAATGTGGTTTGTCTGCAGGCAAATCAACTTTCAAAAGTAAAATTAAGAAAGAGCAGTTTTACTCCATTAAAAGTTCATACTTACTTGTTTTAATGTACATATATATCCTTAAATCAATTGCTAAAATACTCAAAAATATATAATTATGCTATTCAGTGTTAAGCAATTATTTCCAGTTTTAAGTCCTTGCTACTAAAATATGCCTAAGGCAAACAGTCTGTGCATTCATGAATATTGGAAAGAGTAAGTCATAAATCTATAATCTGAACATAAACATTTTTCAAGCTGCCTGGAGTCTAGGGGTTTTTTATTTGTAGTAACACACATTTCATTTGAAGATTGCTGGTTTGATTTGCCCTTCCCCAATTTCATAGCTTGTACAGTATTTTTACCTGTGGTCATCTATCCACCCAATAATTTCTAAATTAATAAAGGCTGCCAAAGAATGAAAAAAAGACAAGGACGCTGTGTGTCCAGTCTTGCTCACCTTCAGTGATGCAACTGCAGTGGAGATTTTGTCTTGTCTTTCAAAAGTGTGCACAGTACAAACCATATTTTTGGCTGCATTGAGCAAGAACTTACTAGGAGAAGAATGAAAGTTTCTATGCCATTAGAGCAATTTAAGTTTGTAAACAGAGATAATATTACACAAACCTATCCTTGCAAATGCCATCCCTGACACAAATAACAAATCCTAGAGCCCTAGTTTGCATTGGTTTGCATTATGCTCTTCCAGAAGAACACAGAGTTGACCTTGTCTCAAGTAAATTGCTTCTTACAGATACTCCGTCTTTAGCCAGAGCATTCAGGAGATCTGTATGGACTATCCATCTTTCCTACAGCTTAGTGTTGAAACCAAGCATCTTCTCTTATGTCCTTCCTTAAATATTAACAGTTAATGGTAAAGGAAGAAGGAAAGGAAGGAGGGAACAAAAAAACCAGACAGCACCAACAGTTTAACCTTTCCTTTATTTTATCAGGGAAAATTCTTTTCTCCAGAGAAAACAAAGCCCAGGAAAGGAAGCTAACAGCAACAGGGAGGAATCCACCATTCTTCCAACTGGGAGCCACAGTCAAAGCATCATGCAATGCAAGACATGCCAGAGTTTGGTAAATAATACTGTCAGACAGAGAGAAATGGCAATATTTTTCTTATGCTTCTCTCTAGATGGTGACACCATGAACAGAGAAGTGCTCCTGAAGTTTTCTTCTGCTCCAAAAGCACTCAGTTAATGGGAAACTCAAACAACAAAATCTATTAATTTCACTTTTGCAGTCATGACAGTCTTCCTTACATTATTTTTAAGACAAGCCACTCATTTTCTCAGGTTGCTGGAACCTATATACATACTGTCCCATGCACAAATAAACCACTGGAGGCAAAAATTAAATATTTCTTCATTCTTCCTGAAACACAAGCAAAAGAGGGAGAAAACTAACCATTAACTTCTTTGAGACCGCATCTGCTCATATTTAAATACTTATTCCCTTGTGCACAATTATTTTCAGAGGCAGGGCTTGAATGTCACATCCATCATAATTGCCAAATTTGCTCTTCAGTAACTGTTTTGTGATTCCTGTTACAGCATTTAAGAGTTTTCACTTGTATACCGGTAGGAAAACTTGAAACAGAGGAAGCTGCATCCAGCCTATAGTAAATAATTTTTGATTCCTTGTTTGCACTTCTAATCATCTTCAAGTAGCCACCGAGGGTCAAGCATCAAGTACAAGGAAAAACAGAAGCATATCTGATGAGTAGTTCGGGTTAACTGAGAAATAACACAGCACATTTGTGAGGCAGCCCAAAATGCTACAGCTTTAATATCAGAATGGAATACGTACCCAGAGGAGGCAGGGCATTATGAGAAATTAAATTCACAGGTGTAACATTAAAGAGCTGGTTTAGCAAAGTTCAAAAAGAAAGCTAGGTGATTTCAATAGGATTTGAAAAAAAAAAATCTTAGGAAGTAGATGAAATGACTGAACCTATTTTACAGATAAGTACAGTTAATTGGTGAATGCTTTCAAACGATTTGCTATTGCTGCATCTTTCAGACACAGAGGTGACAGAAGAGGGAAAAAATAAAGTTTTAAGAACATGCTAAGATAAAGGTAACCAGGATGATATGGCTTGAAAGGAGGATAATATTTAAAAATCTGTGAAAAACATAAAGCAAAATAAAAGATAATGTAATCAGATTGGAGTGTAAAGAAAATACAAATAATGTGGGGTAATATCTGCCTTCAAAAAGGAGACAAATGGCTATTAGGGACACATAAATAAAACCTCCTGCTGAAGAATTGCATTCTCAAATACAGGAGCTTAAATATCTCAGAACAGAACGAAAAGCTGGCAACATCTGTCACTATAATTATTCCTTATTACCTGTATTACAATAGTGCCTGAGGCCCCAATTAAAGTTCATTCCCCATTATGACAAATACCTACAAATACATGATAAAAATAAGAATCCAAAGGCTTTTGAATGAAGTAGATGAACAGAAGAAAAACTGAGATCTCTCTTGTGTGTTTAAGGATTGAAGAAGCAGAGGTTAACTGCCTACTCTGTAAAGGAGGATTTAGATGCCTAAATTACTGAAAAGCTTAAAAAAAACTTTACTGTGATTGCAAATAAGGCAACAACAAAATACAGGGGTAAAATTATTCACTGTGATTTATTTCCTAGCTGTTGAGGCTGCTTTAATAGAGTGGGGTTTTTTTTGGTTTGTTTTTTTTTTTTTTTTTTTTCCTCTTTCAGTTCAGAAAGATTAGTGAGTATTTCCCTACTGATTGTGAACAGTTTCACAGAAGGAAGAAGGGGTCAGGCTTAAATGGCTCTATGCATGTGGGGTAGAAATATTACCCTTGTGTTTGACAAGAATTACAGGTGCACAAGAGGCAAGATTGCAATAAGACTTTTAGGGACCCTTTAAAAATTTGAGGAAAAGTGTAGTTTAATGTCAGGGAAGTATAGCTATAAAAGAGGTCTTTGTGAAGGACAGCTTTGACAAGGATAAATTTCAGAAGGCAAGAGAATAAAATTCGTCTTTACTTAATGCGTCTCACAACAGATTATTATGCAGAGTAACAGTTAATATAGAAGAGCCCTGCCAAGTCAGGTAGCAACTAGAAATTATCAAGACTTTATCCAAAACATTGCCGTTACTTGAAGACAGTTGTTAAAAGAAACATTTTTTAAAGGCACATCCCATCAATTTCTAATGGGGGAGATTTTTTTAGAAGTAGAAAAGATGAAAAGTTCATTTAGGACAAAAAGAATGTTTATATTTTCTAAAGAATAATTTTTGGGTTTGGAAGTGTCAAAGTGTTTTTAAATTGTGAAGGCTCTTTGTTAAGCAGAAACATATTGATAATTAGAAGCCTAAAATCTCTTTTAAATGAGGACTGAGTTCCCAACACATGGACTGCTGAAGATTACTGGATACTAACTGAGATTTTTGAAGTATTGTGTCTCCTAATTTGATCAGGGACAGTTATAGCTGAAATATAAACATATTAACTCTTCTCTGCACTTCTAAGCATCCAAGGCAGATATCTCAGATCCATTAAAGGAACAATATGCATTGATTATGAGTGGTTTGGGTTTTTTTCTTCCAGTGAAAGGAGTTCATGTACCAGAGCTGAATGCCTCACTACAATGCAATATAAACACGACATTGTTGCCCAATGGTAGGATTCACAGTGATCAGCTTCCTTGACAGAGAAATGTATAGGTAAGCCAAAAAAAAAA
>VWYP01025803.1:117116-145134 GCA_013400435.1 Pycnonotus jocosus | reverse complement strand
AAAAAAAAAACATGGATAGAAATGATCTGCAGTGTTGCCTCCCACTTCTAAGTGCCTAAGCGCAGCCCAAATTATGTGCTTATGTGAAAGTGGGATTCACAACCTGGAATCCCACCTGCACTTAAACTCCTTTGATTATGGAAAATTGGTTCACTCTTTTCACTTAAAACCTGCCTGTCAAAGGAGAAGGAGGAGAAATGAATGTTAAAATAGACCAGAGATTACAACAGTTTCTAAGGAAACCAAAGTCAATGCCCTCCTCGTGCAAAATGAGCTGAAATTCATACCTCTCACCTCCCACAGGAGTGCCCCCTCCACTACTCACCCAGGGCTAGGCCTAGGGCTAAGACACACATCAAATACAACATGTACAAAGCAGATGCTGTATGGTAAATGTCCAGGTACATTCCCTCTAATCCCATTATAAAACCCTTTGAGGCTATAATCCTATAGTTCTGAGGTAATGATTTGATAAAAAAGCTATATCTGCTACTGTTGTGGCACTCATTTTCAAATTAAAGAAAAGATTAAGGAAAGGCTACCACCACATAGAAATTGATCAAACAGCAGGAAAAAAGTGAGAATGTTGCAAACCCTCAATAAAATCACTTCAGTAGCATGGGAGCAGTAGGTGTAACACTATTCTTAGAAGATCATGCAGATTAAAAATAAAAGGAAAAAAAAAGTAAGAAAAGTTAAAGAAAACAGAACCATGACAAAAAAGAATATTCTTTTTGCCAGAAGCTAATATGCAGAAGTTCAAATATTTGTGACCCTCTTTTAGAATAAGAATATATGCTGATTGAGTAATTTACTAATTGATCAATAATGGAGAAACTGAAGCTAGAACAATGCTGGAAAACCTTATATTATACTGTAGGCATACTACACATTCTTTTATCAAGAAAACTGTATATTTAGTAGGGAAAATCAGTTTTAAAAATAGTTGAACAGGACTACTTTTAAAGCAACACTTCTGTTGCAACTGCACATACCCTGGGTAAGTTTGATCAAAATATTAAATCTCAGAGCAGAAGAAGTACAAAAGTTAAGTGAGGCAAAACAAGAACAGATGTTCCAAGATGCTGGGCATACAAAGAAATATTAAGTTGAGAAGGAAGGGGACCACGAGGGCACAGAAAGTACCAAAAACTAGAATAGAAACAAAATAAAGTCAAGTATGAGACCGATAAAATAATATGGGGAAAACCATGGAAACAGAATCCTAAAAGTTAAATCTAATGATAACTCACAGGCCTCTGTTATTGAAGGTAAATATCACATCCCTTTGAGTATTATTAGCTCTGCATTAATTATTGCTGTTCCCAAAATGCAGGCAAATGCTAAAACATGAACACCTAAAATATTTATAGCAAAATTTAAAGGTTTCAGCCTGAATGACACTTAGATGATTGACAGGATCTTGAGGGAAGAGTTTAGGACAGGGCCTGAGGAAGGCAATCAGTCTCCATTCATTGACCCAGAATGAGAGTTGCACAGTGGTGCACAGCTGCAGCAAGTGCTGCTTTTATTTCCCAGGCATGGAATGTGTGTGTCTGTTTTATTTCCCAGGCATGGAGTGGTTTCAGCAGCTGAAACAGAAATTGCTGCAAGCCAGGACTGCTTAGATACAAGTAATGTCACCACTTCTTTAGCAGTCACTAAGTTTAGACGAGAACCTACTGAAATTCACTGGACTTCTCCTTGCTTTTATATGTCTTTTATGCTATTGACTGTGGTATGTCAGTCCCAGGCCTATTCTGGTTTTGCCTCAGAAATTTTCTCACATTCCTTGGAAAGCAATCTACTTCCTTAAAAAGCCAGCGTATCAGGACGTGTCTTTTTAATGATGAGGCACTTACATACAAAACTACCAGGGACTGTAAATAGCACCTGCCAGTCACTGAGCGATAAGATGCTGCATAAAAACCAAAGTAAAGTTCAGTGGGAATATGTTCTGAGAGTCAGGAAACACATTTTTTAGTAAGAGAGAAGAATCATTTTCTATTCTCCTAGTATCTGGCACCAGATCTGCATTTTCTTAGAATGTGTTGAAGTATGACAAACTGCCTTATGGAAACAGCCACACACTGAAGACCTTCAGCAATTATAACATGCAAAAATGTGCCTAGAAACTTCTGATTACTAATCACATTTTGTTTTCAAAGCTAATTTGCCAGCATTGTTGTACTTATTGTACATTGTTGAATGCTGGTATCTGGGTTAATCCATATCACAGTAACCTGACATCTGAAACACCCTGACAGTGCCTGTACTGATACCCATTAGCTACTTTGCATGTGCAGTGTTCTGTAATAACCAAGAAGACACAATTCAAGGTCACTCCTATTACAGCTACAGAAACCATGGAGAAGAAATAAAGATAATGTTTCAAAAGCAAAGAAGGCTTCCATGAATCGTATTGTGAAATAGAAGCAAAGGTTCACTCTAATAGTACATGAGGGTAGGTAATATTGTTAAATATTATAGTTAGCTTAATAAATTAGCAAATCTCTCCCTTATTATGCACTGTGGGTGTCTGAGTTTTGAGAATGTTTAGTTTAGCATCTCTAACAATGAGGAAGCCTAGAGGTGGCAGCTAATACTTCTAACAAAGAAGCATGTAGGTGTACAAGGTCTGCACGTGTGTATTTGCTCATATAAACATAGCAAAGGCTAAACTATCTCCACCTCTACTCTCAGCATGCTAGACATGAGGTACAATCAGGCTGTGCCAAGCATTGTTGGGTATCCTGCCAGTTTGTGTCCTGGCTGTCTGAATCCTTGCTTCAAAGTGGACCAGAGCCCTGCTTGCTTCTAGCAGAACAAGCATTCCCCTGGGGACACTGAGATCCTTCCTCACCCCACTCAAAAAGAGTGGTTATTTTCTGGTGTGCTTAGAAATATTTAGTAAATCAAATGTTACACAACATTGTGTACAGCAAAAAACTGCAAGAAGCTACACATTAAATATAAATGTTCATTGTAACCAAGCAGATCTCTCTAGATCTTTATCCCATTGTCTCCATCCTCACTTATTTTATATGCTCTAAATTTATTTAATAATATCAAGAGATAAGAAATCATTAAAGCAGAGAAAGATATTATATTTGAATATGTATATTTGTAAGCTTCTTGAAGAGATATGAATGGAACAATACTTGCAAGACGGATTCTACTCTGTTTCAGGGCATTTTGAAGTTATTCCTCATGTTCAATTTCATTTACAATTATTGTAACTTCTATGAACTATTTAGATAAGAAAATAATTGCTTTGCCCTTTTTAGATCTTATTATGAAATATTGTTGAAGAACAAATAATAGATGGGTCCCCTAAAAGATCAAAATAAAGCAGTGAATCAGACACTGAATGTGCAAGTTTAAAGTAGTCATTTCTTAAAAATGCTAATGTTGCTGATGAAGCTTCTAAGGTCACAGTAACAAACACATATTGAGAAACTCCATCTGTTTCAAAATATTATATGCTACTGTGCTCTATAGAGACCAAGATCTAATTGAATCAGAAAAAAAAAGGCAAAAAAAAGCAGAGTATGTAAAGACAAAAACCCCCAAAACAACAAAAAAAAAAGACAAAAAAAAGACAAAAAGAAAAAAAAAAACCAAAAAATTTGCAAAATCCCTGGGGAAAAAAAAAAGCAATAAGACATTAAACAAAACTCTTTAGTTTCCAAGAAGAAACACTGGAAGCTGGCTAAGATATTATCATCTAAACTTTCTTTTGTGAATTACTAATCATTCTTAGCAAAACCTTTTTCAAGAAGAATTAATTAAAAAAAACCAAAAACAACAACAACAACCAAACTATCAAGAAAAGTTTTCAAGTTTACAATTGAGAATATCCTCCAAAGGTTCAACAATCCGAATTCTTGGATTGCCACTCATGCTTCTCAACTAGAATATCTGAGACCTAATGTGCATGGAATCCAAAAAGTATTTACATCTACCCCTACCACTCACAGGTAAGAGTTTTGAAACCACAACAGTTATTTTGGAGAGAGCTATTTTTCTGACAAAATATTTTTAAGGATTTCTCCACGTGAGGAGGACAAGAACAAAACTAAAATCTCAAAGAACTTTTATTGATGTGCAAAACAGATTTTATCCAATACTGATTGCAACAATAGACACACTCATCTGGCCTTTTGAATTATTTGTTTTCCTCAGATAGTTGAATTATGTTGAACAGAAACATATTTTTTTTCTAAATCTTATTCTCCTCAAATGGAATTTGAAAACAACGTCCTCCTATTATGCTGCCCAGTTTCTATTTGTTGCAGTGTTTTCGGGATAAAACATTTTTAACAAAAAAGACACAAAAATGTCTGGAATGCTGCCTATGAAATGCTAATACTTCCTCCCTCTAGACTATTCCAGCTTTTTATCCTATGAAATTATTACATTGCAGATAATTATAGATCCTCTACAGTAGAGCTTTGCTTTGCAAAAAGAAATATCCAGAGGTACTTTGTTTTCTCAGGCAGTTGAAAAGTCAGAGTTCTGAATTAAACCCATGTCCTTACACACTGCTTCTATAGCATGCTCTATGCTCTCTCTCTCTGTGCTCTCCCCATTTTTATCTTCCCTATTGTTGGATAGATGAGAGGTCCTGTAAAAATGGTGGCTTAGCCTGCTTCTGAGAGCTGTTGCAGTGTTACCTTAGAGATTTATGTGTTGAAACATCTGCATAGCAGCTTCCCATCCCCTTTGGAGAGGACAAAGCACAGTAAGTTTTCTGCAGCTTTCCTGACCTTCTCTGTCCATTCCTTCTGTGCAAACAATTCATCTTCTTCAGTGCAGTCTGCAAGCAGAACTCCATCGAGCCAGTAGAGTCGTGTCAGGGGTTTCCCTGGCTGTCTACCCCTTTGCTCTTCTCTCTGTGCTGTCACAGCAGAGAAATGACTCTGTGGCAAGCTAAAGATGATATTTTCTGTTAAGAAAGGTACCAACTGTGTAGGAACGAAAAATAAGAAGATAGTGTGTTTGTGTCTTGATTTGAGGAGGTGGAAACCCTGACTGCAACGTATAAAAGGCCAATATACATTCTCATTTCTGTGTTGGGCAAATTAAATATTTTGCTATAGCCCAAATTATTTTATGGAATGGATTGTTACAATATTTTAAGTAATTTTATAAGTCTGTAGGTCTTGCCAGTTTTTAAAAGGATCATAAAACATTTCTTTCAATAAAGCTCTATTACCTTGTTTGTGCAGTATGGCATTATAGCTTTTGGTGAAGTATCCTGCACATAACAAAGACAGAAGACCTTTAGGGAAAATGTATTAGTTACATCAGATGTAAAAGGTTGTTGAATCTGAGACGAAATCAACTCCCAGTGTAAAGAGGAATAGACTGACAGAGTCGTGCCACTACTCTTAGGGCTCAATTCTGCTCCCCATATCTCCTTGTACCACAGTCCATTCTGACTATACACAGGGTGACAAGTTCAGGTTGCAGGGAATGCAGGAGCTGGTGAGGATCAGCGTGGCAAAGCTGCAGTCAGCAGCATGGATCCAAAGGACAGTGACATACGGTGACAGACAGGCAGCAGCCAGGTGCAGTGTCCCATCAGCCAGCTTCATCAGACTGGGTGAAGCGTCACCACAGCAAGGTCCCAGACAGGACAAGACAGGAAGAAACAGCTGTCAGCACTCGCTAGATTCAGGAACAGTGGATTAATTAAAATGACTAAGGAATGAATCACTATCCATTAAATCCTTCTGGTGATTTTTGAGTTGGAAAAGCAAAACAACAACAATGAGCACCCACATTAATTCAGTGTCTTAACCATTGACATTTTGCAGAGAAATCAAAGCAGTTTTCAAGCTGATGCAAAATGTAAATCATTTTTCCCGCATGTAATTCACATTTATATGGAGATATATAGGATTCTATCTGTTCTTTTAATGAAATGTCCAAATTAGGCAAAGCCTAAAAAATTTTTTTTTTAAACCAAGCATTAAAAAAAAAAAAAGATACTGGGCAGTCAAATGGATAAACATAAACATGGCTGGAAACCAAGGATAAATGCTAGGTGATTAAAAAAAAATAACATGAATATAATTGTAAATAAAATTTGAGAGACAGACATCAGTAATTCCTCTTCTCATGACCATAACCACTGGGACAGGTACATAATTTTTCAGGGGTATTACATTAAGTTGTCTTTGCCAACACTCCATCACTTCTCTCTGCTCTCCCAAGTGCCACCCACAGAGTCTTCCCAGGACAGCTGCTTGGGCACTCTTCAAATACAGTCAGTGAAACAATTTTGTGGAACTCACAGACACACAAACATACTACCAAAACCCTATTGTTGTAGATTTAACTTGGTTCATTTCAATGATCTGCTTGGCAACACGGTCTTACAAACAGTGACAGGCAGAAAAAACAGGGGGATGACAAAGTGTAGATATGTCAGGAAAGACTAGTCCTGAGTCTGTGTCAGGGTAGAGATTTTTTTTTTTTAAGCATTTTTAACCCAAGTTTACCACCAAAGAGAATATAGTGTATAATGAAATTTTGGAAATGAATGACTTTACTCATATAAGGATCAGTTATACTACAGGAAAAAATCACCCTCTCTATCAGCCCAGAAAGTGCACCATCCAAACAGGTGTTTGAAATGAGGACTAAGGAATTCAAAGAACTTCTTTCTTTTCCCCATCTTACACTTATTTTCTTATTTAGTTACTTCAGCAGCTAGAAGTACATTATTGTTGTTATCTTTTGAAATATTTTCAACACTGAATCTTAAAATGCTTCAGCATTTGTTTAACATTATGTGCTGTGAAAAAAGCTCAGTTAGTACCCATGTAGATAGAGGCTAATATAGAGGCTAAAACACAATTGAAAGAAAATCTCTTCATTAAAGCCTTTCTAAACACACAATCAATCTGTGGGATGAGGCCTCAACCCCAGACAGTTAACTTTGATCAAAGGACCAGAGCAATGTGCAGTTTTCTGCTGTTAGTTAAGGAAGACTCCCTGATAAAGGAATTGTGTATTCAGCTGAAAGGGCTCCTCTGTAAATCCTTATGCAGCATGTATACTGTGGGTGGTCCCATGTCACATAACACTAAAAAGGTACAAGGTTGTGTCGATTCACCAGCTCAGCCTAAAGGGAATGGTGCAGTTCAGACTGGCTTTCTGGATCATCTATGTCATACTTCTGCCCCCAAGCTGCAGACCCCATTCACTGGTATTAAAAGGGAATGAAATTATTTTAATTCCTCTCTATTTGAACCATTTCAAATGGTTCAATGAAAGTGTAATCCCATTTAAAGTAATACTCCCAAATAGATCTTCAAACACATTAATTTACATACCAGACAGATCCTTATTACTAGCTCCAGCTGCCTGACCTAGCCGTGACAATCATGGAATTACAGAAATAGCAGGTCTCATTTTGTGTCATTCAACAGATATAAACAACCTAACACTGTTAGAGTCCTGGATCTACAGCTGTACCAAGAAGAGTGGCCCAGCTGAAATGGAAGGCATGAACAGAAACACAAGTTTGTAAATGACTAAAATTTAATGATTGCAGGACTCTATAGGTATATTAAATATCCACTGAATCCTGAAAGTGTTAAGAATGACTTCAGCTATTTATCACAATTTTCTTTAAACATAATGTCATGTAGTAATCCTAGGTTTCTTTGTTTCTTTCTTTTTTCATCTTTTTTTTTTCATTTTCCCAGTTATATATTACTGTTAAAGAAACACATTTTCTTTCATAAGCCTTTAACATCTTGGTGAAGGGAACTGGAGGTGCAGATATCAATCCTTTCACTCTGTTGACCAATGACAAGACTCAGAAGAATGTCATGAAGTTGTGTCAGGAGAGGTTTTAGTTCAATATAAGGAAAAGATTTTTCACCCAGAGTGACTGAGCACTAGAAAGGCTCCCCAGGGAAGTGGTCACAGCACCAAGCTTGTCAGAGCTCAAGAAGCATTTGGACAATGCTCTCAGGCATGTGATGTTACTCTTGGGGTGTTCTGCGCAGGGCCAAGACTTGGACTCGGTGATCCTGATGGGTCCCTTCCAACTCAGCTTACACTGTGATTCTATTCTATAAGTGGACTATCATTAGCTTGGAACTTTGACACCGTGAAGTATTTTTAATTGATCAAACATTTTTATCCTTCATATGTGCTACTACAAGCCTTTTATGTGGTTTACTAAGGCAATCCATCTGGAAGTAAGATATTCAATGAAAGATTATAATTACATCTCTTTCTTGAAATGTGTTTGTTCTCTGTGTAAATATTAGCATGAGATGTTTGCTGTATCACCAGTCCCAATTACAACAAAGGTATTTGAGATTTAAGTTAAGTGAACAAAAGCTATCTACCAGTTACAGTTTAGGAAGAATATGGAAATGTGTGTGTCTTTCTTAATAGGGCAAGTGGATAATTTATAGATAATTCATTAGAAAACAGAAAGGAGAAGAGTACAAAACACAGTGAGAAAGAACCAATTAAATGCTCATTTCTGATAGGAAATTCTTAACATGACCAGTTTTCCTTTTAAGGTTGGACTTTCTCAAAAGGTTGCATTTTTCTCAACATAGTCACTTTCAACGTTTCTGGTCTTTAACATAAATAGTATAGGATAGTATAAATATTTTTTCCAAAGTAAAATGAATGAATACATAATAAATAAATACACATACTGCATTTCATGATGTATGCAAGTGTACATGCCTATTTACATTTAAAAATCAATACAAATAAGAGTTTTGTCTGTAGACTCAGCTGTTTAACATATATCATTAATCAATTTGAAAGAAAAATGTTATAGTCTCATGTCTTTTTTTTTTTCTTTTCCTTGAAAGACACATAATGCATTTGTGGACTATTCGGCATGTGAATACAACTATCTAATTTTGTCTTATTCTCTGTAAAGCTACTTACATTCCAATTCCAGAGAAAAATGGAGGAAACTTTTTTTATCTTTCTGTCTTTTCACTTTCCTGACCATCTTCAGATCTAATGCACCTGTCTGTCATAGTAGAAGATAATGAGAAATTCACTATCAGATTTCTGTTTCTTAAAGATTCCAAAAGATACTGGGGTCTCAAACATTCAGTGAAATCCTGCCTGCTTTTAATGATCCACACCTTCCTGGAGCAAGACCAGCTGTTTCAAGGAAAAGAACAAAACCTTTTCTATATAAGTTTGTCATTTTTCCTTAGATTTTTCTTGTACTTTTCTCATCCTTTCCTTCTTTTTTTTACTCTTTAATTCAGCCTACACTGACCTGCCTTTAAAACTGTGTTAACAAACTCCAGCTGGAGATACCCAACTGCAGTTTCTAACTTGACAATCAGCATTTCTTCTTAAAATAGCAGCTAGGGGATTGTTCCCTCATAAAATGACATTAGTAGAGTAAACATTTTGTATTGTTGCAAGAACACAGTCTTGATGTAATGATGACATTTGAATGTATATTTTGAATATAAACCAGACCTCAATCCATCAAGTCCTTAAGCATGAATTTAGGCACCTTCCCTTAACCCACTGCTAGCCAGTTAAATATGTGGTTAAGTAGTTCACTAACTATAGCCAAGGGTGGCAGCTGAAAGGTCACAAATAACTCAGATTCACAAATGAAACCAAAAATTTTGCACCCAATTCATTTCTGCTTCTGACTGCTTCCCAAGGTAACACAAAGTTTCTTTACAATGTATAGGACATATTTTGGTTTTTTTTTTTTCATTTCTCTAAATGAAAATTCTTTGCACAGAAAACAGCAGGCAAAGCCATGCCATGAAAAGATAGAAAAAGAAAGAAAAAGCAAGCCAGCAAGCAAGCAAGCAAGAATTAGGTTAACAGTATTTTTCAAAATTGTTTTCAGATGCAATACAACTTCCACTAGACTTCATCTGAAAGCTCAAAAAATATTCAAAAAAGATCACTGATATATTTTTTCTGTTAGATTAAGCAAATTTAACATATCAGAAAAGTCATATGCAGTCATATCATAAAAGATATGACAAGAAAGATAGAACCATTTTTCATTCATAACTTTGGTCCTATCGGTATTAAAATATATTGATATATTTGTTTCTCTAACAGTCTTTTGGATGCAAAGAAGATTCTGAAAACGTAGAAACAAATCAATGACATTTTTTGGAGCTAGAAAAATTAGGGGATTTATATCGCTTCTGCTTCAAGATCATAGCAAACTATTTAAATAATAATGAAAAGATCTAGATAAGAAAAACAATAGATTTTGATTGACTGATACTATATTTTTCTGCATTACACAAAATACAGAAACCTTAATGGTTTTTGCTCTTATTTAAAACAAGGACAGGTTTTGAAATCTCAAAAATTTGTTTTATTTAAATTTTATTGAAATACTTTTTTACAGGTGCCAAATTTATGAAGATGCTTCATCACTCTCTTTTCATGTTTTGGGGTGGTTTTGGTTGTGTTTTTGTTGGAGTTTTTTTGGAAATTTTTGTAAGTTGTAGACTTTTTTTTCTTTTCAAGGCATCTCATTACCTGAAGACTTTATGATATTCGAAGAGATGATTTTTCAGGCAACTTCTTTGTAAACATTTTTCAACATTCCTTATAAAAGTTTTCACAGCTTCTAAAACATGTTATAAATTATTAAAGAGTGTAAGAATTTGAATGCTCTGCTTGAGAAAAATAATTAAACCAGCTCCAACAAAAATGGGAATTACCTGAACTTGATGAGAGTTTCTTTGATGCTTCAAAAAGCTGGGGTCATTTTTTTTTTGCTTTTTCCTTTTACAAAAGATTTAATTTGTATTTTCCTCTATAATTTCAGATCCAAGTGGAATAGAAATATCAAATATAATGATAAAGTGTTACAGTGGTATCTCTGACCTCTGAGAAGAAAAGCCCCAGAAATTTCATTAACCTCTCTGTTCTTGTGAGATTTAAATTCCACATCAAGAGGTGTAGACAGTTTGGATTGGATAATCATCTTGTTCTTAAGGTGATATTTATATTTAAATTCCTACCATTTTGAAGATTGCTTTTCACAATGTGCAACATGAAAAAATATTTCTCATGCTGAAAAAAAAATCAAAGTTAGAGTTAATTTGAGATTTAAGTGACTGAATATGAAAGCGCTTTGTTATTTACACATTTTCCTACGTTACTTTATCCTTTGAGGAAACAATATATTTTTATGGTACAGCAAAAACAGGTTCATGAGCAAACAAATTCAAGTTCAAAAGTTAGAAGAAAAAATGCCATGGGATAGCTGATCAAAGCTGTGCTGAAGATGTGTGCAGGCCCCAGATCTTGTAACATATCTGCTTATCAATCAGAGGATTTCTTGGGAGTTTGCAGGGGAAGGAGGTGGGAGTAATTTTTGTTGTTTTCATTGTGTTTCTTGTTTTCCAGCAAGTCTGTTTCAGTCTTTGGGGGGGGCGGGGGTGGGAACACTAAGAAAAAAAAAAAAAAAGACAAATTATTGCAATGTCTTAGCTCTTCTTGAAAATATGCAGTTTGCAAAACCAAGCTACCTTTTAAATTGTCCTCTAGATTATATTTTAACATGCAAAACCTTTTGTTTTTTACAAGTGAAATCAGCATTCTCTCCTTCAGAATATTTCCCAAATCAATATTTTTCACTTATTCATATATTTACATAGGAAATTTTCTAAATTGTAAAGGTATTGTTTTTAGAACCTCTATGCAATACTTGCTTCATAATTCTACAACAACTGCTACATGGATGTAGCTGTAAACTGGATCAGGACCTTACCGTACAATATTCTTCCAAATGTACTGCTTTCAAGAATAGGCAGCATAAGCTTTATTCTAAAAAATCCAAAACAATCAGGCAACATAAAATACCATCTGACATTAATGTGGTGATATGCATGTTGCAAAGACAAGGCAGTTTCCTTGGTTTGCTCTTTTTTTCCTCAACACATTGAATACGAGCTTTGCAAAAGACACCGTAAATAAAAATACCATATTTACCAAAAGCAAGGCATATCCAGTATTTGATTGTTGAGCTGGATGTGTACTCTCTCGAGAAATCTGTTCAGTTTTTTATACAGAAACTCAGGGAATAAAGAAGAGAACAGTTTTTGTGGGTTCCTGTAATGATCTGTATCTGATTCAGCTGCACTAATTTGATTTGCTTTGTATTAAAGACATATGAATTTTTAAATTGTTATTAAAGTATTTAAAACTCATGAAATCTGTATGAGAACCCTGTTACCTTTTTCTATCTTATTTAATTTTCTTTATTTTTTGTGGATACTGAAAATGAGAGATCAGGCAGGAACAGCAGAGCCTGAGTCTGTGTGAAATCAAGTCACTCAACTTTCTCACACTGGCCTGAGAAATTGTAAGGAGGAGTCCAAAACAACCTTTGAAAGGTGAAAAACAGTTAGCAGGCGGTGTTTTTCTAACTTTTTATTTACTTGTAAAAAGCGGTCGAGAGGTGTTGTTTCTGACTAGCCAATCCTGTCTCATTCTTTGGAACTGATTATAGAAAAGGATGGTGAAAAATAAAGATTGCTCTTTTTTGCCTTGGGAGAGCGAAGAGAGTCTTGTGTCATTATTAGTGCCATTCCTAATATGTAATGACTGTTTCCATTTGGGGTTTTCTAAAAATTATTTTCTTCTCTCTTCCTACCTTCCCAAACCTCAGAATGCTAGATTTTCACTCCCTAGCTTCAGTGCTCTAGAGACCAATAGGCCTTTCCATCTTTAGCATGAACCAAACTGTAAGAATTTCTAATTTGTTTCCCAGGAAGTTCAAAATTCTCATCTCATTATGAAGTCCCAATAGATTAAATTCCCAACAGAGTAGTCTTGCATGATCAAGGAGAATTTTAACTACCTTCAGTGAAATCCTACGCACTTTAGAGCTCACCTTAAGGAGAATAACCTGTCTCTTCCTTTATTTAGTTAGAACTATTGAATCTGAAAATATTTCTAGAATATACTAAAAGCTTGAAATTAAACTTAATGATATTATGTATAATAGGAAATAAGGACTTCTAATTTAGCAATTTATTTTCCAAATATCTAGGTATTGAAGGAAAATACTCTGTTTGAGTAGAGTATATAGAGTATTTGAGTAGAGAAAATACTCTAACCTAGTAGAAGTGCAAGTGATTACTTATACACATATTAAAAAAAAAATAAGATGCAACAGATGTTTTTAACAGATGCTTTTAAACTGAGAGTTAATTCCTACCCTTGAAAAAGTGGAAAACAAAGAAGCTGATACTTTACTCACTTCAGAGAAGAGCCAAGGTGTTGGTAGGTATCTAAGTAGAGACCGTCTACGAAGGAGAACACCAAGCAGAGACATGTTTTCCTTTCTAGGTGATGTCACAGCAAGAAAATAGGATGGTTTATTCCCTCCTCGGTCCCTACAGTGAATGAAAGATTATAATTATTTCTCGTGTCTTTTTGATTCTGTGCAAAAGCTGAGTTTTAGATCTATTTGCAGCATTTAAGTTATTGACGCATGCTTTCTGGCTGCATGCATGCTACTGATCTTATCACTTCCCTGTTTTATAAAACTCCAGGTAAACACCAAATATATTTGGTAGTACCAAAGTCACAAAAAGCCAAGCTATAACAGATTTAGTGCCATATTACTTTTAGCACATATATTAAGTCATATATTAGACCAAAAAATATGAAATAGACAGAATTGTGAAGAGAATGCAAACAAATATGAGCTTATACTATTAGTGTAATGAGTTCATACTATTATCTACTACTTCATTTAGAACAGGCTGCTCATTCTCATTTAGGTTAACAAGATACACACTGGGGTTTCCTTATGTAGTCTATAATATCTGTTTGTTTTGAGCATGCAAATTGTGTGAGGAAAATCCTGTAATTCAAGATATTTTCTCTATATGAGGCTTGGTTAGTCTATAATTAATCCTCTAGGCAGACATAAAATTAGAGACTAGCATTGCTTCACTACAAAGCAAAACCATAATCTATTTTATTTTATGAAAACTTGTCAAACAACCAACATCTTTTGGAGTTAATGGGGCTACTATTTGCCCTTTTGGCCATTTTTTCTGAATTGTAAAGAGCCAGAGCCTGTTGGGTGCAGGTGATAGAACTTTGCAGAGGTATGAGGAATGTACATAAACCGTGAGGTAGAACACAAAAACTAATATGTTAATTTTTTAAAAAATTGCAGATGAAAATTTGCAGATATCTGATGTGATGGACCTAAAGAATCAAAATAAATCAGTAAAACAAACCTACAACACAGATGAAAGACACCTGAGACAGAGCTCTGAGAAACAGTTGTGAGACCAGTACTTGGCAACAGTGCAGAATATCTGAATGGGTGACACCCATGCTGCGCGATACAGAACAACTCTCTCCTGGTGCTGAAACGAAAAATAAACCAAAACAAAATAAACCACATAGCAGCAATTAACACAAGAAGAAGCTGATGTTCATTTTTTAAATTATTATTTTAATATTCTTGTGCTTGGAGATTTAAAATATTGTAAAAGAAAGTGAAGCAACCTCTATCTAACCAAATTTGGTAATTGTCAGATTTATGGCTGACATTTGTTAAATGATTCCTTTAAAGTTTGGAAAGTTGTGCCAGACGTAATTACCTGTAACAATACTTTTACCTAAATGGAATTGTATTTTAATGCTTGTTTACTTGAAGATTAAATTAAAAACACTACATCACCAAAATGAAAAGAAACTAAAACCCAGTGTAATTGTTATCTACTTGGAACCAACTGTTCTGAACAGATGGAAGCAAGCCTTGTATAAGAGATGTTCTGAAATGGGGAATGAGGAAAAAAACCTTTAAAGTCTTTCTGTAGCAAACTATTCTACCTGGAGTTAACCAAATATTACATATAAAAAATTGTACACAACATTTTTATTAATGATGAGTAGATATCTGTCCAAGACAAAACAGCATTGCTAATTCCCATAAATGTGACAATTGTACCAAATGGATTTGCAGGACTGGAATTGTTAAGTTTTCTTTAAAATGCCAGACAAGTCCTTGGGTTTCTATTTTTTTTTTTTTTCATGAGTTTCTGTCTGAAACATGATAATTTTTGTGCACACCTCTCTGTCAGTACAATGTCACTCTAACTGAGGTGGGCATGAACATCGTCACTGTCACTCACATGATTTGGTGAACAAGGACAGCCATGCTTATCTCATTTGGTATCTGATGCCATGGGTGTCTTTCTGGTTTTTTGCAATGCTTGAGTCCCTCTGGATAAAAATAATAACCCATTTCCCATATCTTAAAACAAAATTAAATTCACTATGGATGCATTCTTCTCTAGTGTGGGTCCTATCACCTTGGTGACCTCACCTACATAATCCTACTTCGTTTTTCAGAGTGGGAACAGATGAAAAATAGTGGAAATAAAACATAGAATCAGAAAATGATTTACCATACTTTCCTTACTATCTTCCCAATTTTTAAGCTATATACTCTGACATATCTCTTTGCCTTAGTGATAATCTATAATAGTGTTACACTATTTGGTAGAAAACAAAAACAAAACAAAAATAAAAACAAAAACTGAAAACAAAAACAACAACAACAAAAAAAACCCCAAAACAACAGCCTCCCCCCAAAAAAAGGATTTCATAGAAAATATCCTCTAGATCCTGCAGTACCTAAAATGTCAAAACAATATTGTATACTAAATTATAGTTAATTGATTAAAAAACCCACCAGTCAAAAATCTTTTTGAAGTCCCTTAACACAAGTCCTAAAGTTAGTGTCTAAATAATGAAGGAATAATTTTGGTTAAAATTTTATTTTTTGACAGAAAGTGTTAATAGAAAATTTCTCAGAAAACCAATTTGTTTTGACCAACCAACTTTCTTGTAACAATTCAAAATTTTTTTTACGTTTATGTCTCATCTGCAGTTGATAAAGAGGTAATTACAACAGAGCCATTTACATCTGTATTTTAATTACCATTTCCATTTCTTTTTTTTCAATTGTCATTTATGTCATATCTATTACACTAAATTTCTAGCTATAGTAGCTACACCATGTCATCACCATGTTATCCTTGGTCATTACAGGTTCCCACTAATAAAAAAAAGGTCAAGTAGAACCTCTGACATCATAGAAGGTTTAAAATCTGAAAAGAATTACAGGCATGATCATTGCAAAACTTCTTGAGGGAAATTGTGAACTGTCAAGAAGCATATTTATGCAATACAGTTTGATTTATTTATTAATTGGTCTAAACCTTTGGAAGCCAGATCATTCTTGGTTATTTTGATGATTAATTAGCTTCACCATCAGTATACATTCTATAAATACCACATAGTCTTATCTGTACATCCCTTCTTTTTCTGCTAACGTAATTTTCTTATACAGAGCTTTCTTAAGCTTAACTTCCATAAGGATGTATGTTGTTTCATATGCAAAACATAATCTCACAGTTGGTTTTATTTTCCACCTGCAGGGCTCTCAAAACATTTTACTTACAATTTACCAAGTTTTGAAAAGTAGCTACTTCATTACTATGAGACAGATGTCAAAAGCCAAGCAATAATCTCGAGCTACACTACTATCTACAACAGTAAAAATCTACTAAGGCCTTAAAGTATAGGAAAGCTATGGCATGGTAGTGATTTTTTATGTTACTTCTATTATGTATTTACTTATACTGAAAAAAACCCCACCCAGCTAACAAATGCCAAACTCTCTGTTTATCTCTGCCTGTGAATGTATTAATCAAGTGTTAAGATGTACACATGCATGCACACAAAGGTACAGTGTATGCACTGCTGAAATTGTTGATTGAAAACAAAGGCAACAGACCAGAAGGCTCTCTAAAGTTGTTGAGTATTATCAATTTTTCATTTATCAGTGCAAATACAATTTTCTGAAAGAGAACGTTTTGTAACTGTTCAAGATTGATCTCAATTGCTATATAGTGGAGTTTGTAGAGGTAAAAATACAAAATTATATCATTAAAAACTGTACCTCTCTTTTTGCTCTGTTGAATAAATTATGTAACTGTTAGAAAACATGCAAGTTTCACATATAAGAGTTTGTGAAATTCATATAAATTGTCAATGTGCATCTAATAACAAATTATTCACAGCACATGTCATTCTTAATATATGGATTTTTGTTCACAAATAATAAAATGTGCATATTAACAATATAATCTACAAATAAGGCATCAGTATGGGTAGTCACATATATTTGCCATCTTTGTCCAATTTATATTGTTCTTCTTTTGAATTCTGGCCATAAATTAGGCAGTTTAATGAAGCCATCTTTTCAACATCAAAGCAAATAATTCCCTCTCCTGCCTGTTTGTGACTTTCATAGCTGACTGGTAATAAACAGCAGACCTCTCTAATAATCTCAAAATTGTTTTATCATATAGATAAAATTTGCTTCATTGGCTTATTGCCTTTATCCCACTGGAAAACACACAAAGTTCTGATACTACTCTATGTGTTATTTATAATGGGCACCAGAAATAGATACTTTAGTTGTTAGTTTTTTACTATATAAATCTAGGGAAAAAATTTTTTGACAAATAAAGAGAATAGTGGGATGAAAATTGTTCAATGATTTCA
This sequence comes from Pycnonotus jocosus, assembly GCA_013400435.1. Lineage (NCBI taxonomy): Eukaryota > Metazoa > Chordata > Aves > Passeriformes > Pycnonotidae > Pycnonotus > Pycnonotus jocosus. Next base: position 127,527 of record VWYP01025803.1, on the reverse strand, counting down.
CAAAGGGCACTGAAACAAGAGGAAAAGAAAAAGAAATTGCAAAGTCTCTTTTGCACAGTTTTATGTTACCAGTTATCAAAGATGATCATCAAGAACTGTAAAGGTTTTCTATCCTGGATGACTGAGAAACCAAACCACAAATAAAATTCAGGGATGATAGGTTTTAACACATAAGAAAAAAAAATCTAGTAATATGTGACTGTAGTTAGTTCCTGACTAGAGATCAAAGATAGATCTTTGGATACAGGTTCAAAAATTTAAGTGAGATGTAAGAATTTAGTAGGAAAAATAAGGAAACTATGGGATACCATTGCTTAGAGCACTAATTTGCCTTTGTTTTGAATATTACATAAGTTATGACCGCTGTATGAAAAGGAAGCAAACAAAAATGGAAAAAAGAACTAGAGAAATGGCAAAAAGGACAATCTGAAATGTGGAACAAATGCATATAACAAAAGAGTAAATACGCTGAAGGTGTTTTAGAAAATACATGGGAAGAGAAATTACATTGGTGTCCCAAATCATGGATGAATGGGAGAATGTACATAGGAGAAGACATTTGAATAATTCTAACCTAAGTGTATTAGAAGAGAGAGTGAAACAAGCAAACCAACATAATACTTGCTTACCATCTCACCAACACTTATTTTTATAGTTATTTACAGTATGGTTTCTTTCCAAACCCCTGAAATTTAGACAGGAATGTCTCAGCTTATTTTGTCCTAACTTATTTTTAAAATAATCCTTATTTTCAAGTATCTTCTTATCTCACAGCTCTATATCCTTAATTTTTAAAATGTTTTCATTTTGAAAAGTTTTGTTTGAATTTTTTTGGTTTGTTTGGTTTGTTCTAGGCAATGGTGGAGTTTTTTTGGTTGTTGTTTTGGTTTGGGTTGGTTTCTTTTTTTTTCTCTCTCCTTTTTTTTCTTTTTTTTTTTCCTTTTTTTTTTTTTTCTGAGGTTTCTTTGGTTGTGGTTTTGTTAGGATTTATTTTTTACAGATAGGGAAGAAATTATGATTACCAAAAGTATTCAAGATATGAGCAAATAATACTGTGTTCTGCTTTGCTTTCTGTCAGTACATTAATAATTCCTAAAATGCTCTATTTGTTCACTTTCTTGTACTCTTTTCTCAAGCATCTTCCAGTGAGCAGAGAAGCACTCCATCTAACTGATGGAGAGAGAGTACAGAGCAGGATGAGCCTTTGATCTGGTACAGCATATTAGGCACATTGAGACAGTGAAAATATAAATTATTACTAGCTATTTAAAATAGCTGAGATCACTGAGAAACAGTGGGACAGATAAATTCTATGAGACTATAAGAAATCCTTCACTTCAATTACAACACTGACAAAGGCAAAATGAGCCTCTGCATGGAGCAGTTTTACTCCAGAAAAAATGTTTAATGTTCTGAATATTTAAAAACTGATGCAGTAAACTTGTAAACAGAGAAAACTTTCATATTGTTTTACAGTTTTATCCATGGAAATATGGGTCATCAATAGAATGATTGAAACAAGACAAAGAGGTATTTTGCTCTATTAATTAAACCTATGATCCAAAGAATTCCCCAAACTAAGACCTTATAAATTGATACAAGAAGTAAATAGTAAAAAATGGGAAAATTAAAAGAATCAACCATCTTCTGCACATATTCAATGTACTATGCAAGTAGAAGTCTTACCTCTATTCCCTGTTATAATTTTGGGAAGGAGCTGGAGGGAGAAGATAGGTGAGGTGATGAGCTGTAAGTGAAACCTTAAATATGTAAAACACATTTTTGGTTTTAAATCACTATTTAGAATTAAAAAAAAAAAAAAAAACAAAACGCAAAAAACAAACTTGCTTTATTCCTTTCTGAGATGAATTTAAACTCAGGATACATAGTTCATGTATTCAAAGAAATCATGAGCACATATCCATTTGGCAGAATATGCCACTCTAAGAAGCACATCTTATAACAGAACATTATTCCCATATCGACAGTTGAGTTGTAGTGGGATGGAGCACTACTCCTCTACAACCAAATTACATTATAAGATATAAGATTTCAGGTAACTGAATTCTGTCATTGTTATAACTCAGTTTGTCAAGATCTACAATTTTGGCTCTGGATAATACTTAATTCTGCACTGCCTTAAAGCAATACTCTTTTGCACTCTATTGCCAAGTTATCAAAAACAGGCAGTAATGCTGTCCTATTAAGATACCACAACCATTGAAGAAAACCTTCCATGATCACACACCCTAACAATCCATGTTGCAAAAGAATATTTAATCTTTATCTACAAAATTATTTGGTTTTTTTTCCCAGATGTTAATTTTTCTGTATTTGGACCACTGTTAATCTTTCAAACAGCCTTGTTGAGGTCGTATGGTCCAAAATGCTGAGGTTCTCGTAGTGTTTCTGTGCTATGAAGTCAAACATTTTCAGGAAAAATGAATGTAAAATTAGTTTGTTTTTAGAACCTGGTTTGCCATGTAAAATAAGCTGATCTACAAAACTGTTAAATACATGCTAGCTCCTTATTTGGTTGTTGTGGGTTTCTTTATATTCATCTATAAAAATATTTAGAGAATGTTAGCAGACACCTGAAAGGAGGTGTAAGAAAACAAGAATGTTTCAAGGCCTCTCACTACAGAATAATCATTGCTTGTGATTTCAGAAGGTCTACAAGAAATTAGATTTTAAAGGTGAAATACGGTATTTATTTATGTATTAACTTTGATGACACAATTTGTCAAGCGCCTTTTTAAAAGACAGGCAATGAACTTCCAACTGCAAAAACTTTCATTTCATTCATAGAATCTTTTAGATCAGAAAAGACCATCATTGCATCCGACCATCATTGGGTCCAACCATAAAACCAGAACTGCCAATTCTGCCACTAAACCACGTCCCTAAATGCCACATCAACATATCTTTTAAATACCACTAGGGATGGTGACTCTAATACTTTGAGTAGCCTGTTCCATTGCTTGACAGCCTTTTCCAAAAAGAATTTTTTTTCCCTATTTTTTCCTAACCTAAACCTCACCTGGTACAACTTGTTGCCATTTCCACTCATCCTGTCACTTGTTACTTGTGAGAAGGAACCTACCATTTCAGGCAGTTGTAGAGAGGGACAAGGTCCCCCTTGAGCCTCCTTTTCTCCATGATAAACACCTCCAGCTCCCTCAGGCACTTCTCATCAGTCTTGTGCTCCAGACCCCCTCACTAGCTCCTTTGCCCTTCTCTGGACACGCTCCAGCACCTCAATGTCTTCTTGTAGTGAATGGCCCAGAACCGGACACAGGATTCCAGGTGCAGCTTCACCAGTGCCACCAGTACAGGGGGACAATCACTGCCCTGCTCCTGCTGGCCACACTACTGCTGATACAGGCCAGGATGCCTTTGGCCTTCTGGGCACATTTGGGTCATGTTCTACCAGCAACAAAATTGCAATGTACTGAAGTAATATGTTTTTCACCTTCTCTTTTGAGTTCACATCAAGGATCACCACTTCATGAGAGCACCAAGCATAATACACTTAAGTACACCACATCCCTTTTGAAAACAATTTTCCTCTCCTTCATCCTGCAGTCCTTTTCTTAGTCATGATGCCTTCAACAGTGTAGGAATTTTCACTGTTTTTCTGTGAATCCTGAGAAATAATGTGGGATTTGTAAAGATAAAAGCAGGGTAGCTTTTTAAGCAAGATTTTTCTGCAGATTTAGAGTTCTACCATTTTCTCTCATCTGTAGCTTTTACTGGCAAACATTTTATTTATACTTCCAAACTATTAACAAAAATAACATGCTGAAAATGGATTTATGATTAGCCTGCCAGGATGCCCTGGCTGGGTGATGATTCCCTACATGCTTCTATTTTCAGATCTATTTATTATATTAAAAAATAACTATTAAACATATATATCATTTTATGGTGATTATGCTCATTGTTTTTTAATCAGAATGTTACATAGTGCTTAGCTAAATACTTCATAAGCCAAGAAAAGTACATAGAAACATTGAAGAAAAGAAATTGTAATTCAGTGAAGCAAAACATCAAATTTGTCCTCTATACTTAAAAATGTGGTGACTGACATTGTGGAATATTATTTTTTAATTCCTTCTGAAAATCATCTGAAAATCAATTGGTTTTTCATTGCCTCAATATCATGCACATAGATTCCAGTTAGGTTAAATTATACCATTAATTATTTCCCTAGCATTTTGCAGCTCAGTGGATTCATGTCTCAATCCCTACATTTGTAAAAAATAATCTTTACCTGATTTTAATATCTGTGGATGAGGAACATTTATTTTAACTATTATATCAAGAGTCCATTACGAGGAAGATGAGCTTCTGATGTTTAGATTCAATATTTACTGGACTATGTAGTTATTATTACTATGTACACATAATGACTTTTACAAGTCTTTTCTGGAGGGTGCTGGATATGAAGAAAATTCATCTGGTTTGCTGCTCATCAACCTATGTATGGATATATATCATTCAACGTACTTTATGAACATTTCAGCTCTTGCATCCTGTGCTGTGCTAAGCCCCTAGAAATCAGCTGTCTACCCCTTTCTATGGAAATCTCTCTTCCAAGTGGCTGAGCACCTGCTCGCTGACAGAAGCCGTGCGCTAATCAGCTTGTCGTTACAAAGGCCACCGAGGTGACAGAGCAATTCCCCGCCATGGTTAACATGAGGGATTGCTGCTGGGAAAGGCTGTTGTCCCAGGCAGTCACAGTGCAGTGCCTGCTAGGAAAAGCAGTTTAAGATGCTGGACAGAAGGAGATCACACTGATACAGACATCTAACATAAAAAAGAGATCTGGATGGAAAACGATTGACTGGACAGACTCCTTTTCAGACAGAAAGCAGAGAACGTGTCAAACATCTCACCAACATCACCAAAAATATTGTGAGGGTCCTTCTGGCAGCTGCTGGAGCAACCACAGAAACATCTTATTTTCAGGAATTATCTCTATAAGCTCTTATCAGTGGGAAGTTAGGGGCCTGTATAGATGTTACAAATTAGCTAAGCACACAGAAATATGTTCAGTTTCTTTAGTCTTTTTTTTTAGGAAATTGAGAAACAAAGCAGAATGTATAGGGCAAAACACAGTAATGTATTAAAAAATAGGTTAGCTACTACCGCTGAATTGAACACCATCTATTTTGTTTATAACCTTGGCCTTTTAATGCTACTAAAAAATGTCATGTATTCTTAGTAAGCCTTCATATTTGTGATATTTTGGGGTGGCTGAACTAGTTAAAACTATGTGCTATTTTCATTATTTTATCAGTCACCAGGAGTCAAGGCTTGTTTTTAATTTGGATTTGAATCCTACCATACCATCTGGAAATCACACCTTGATGCAGAGATTTATCTTTTTGTACAGTGAAATTGAGGTGTTCTTCTACTTTCACATGATCCTGTTTTAACAATAAAAGGAAGAAAATCATTAATAGGAAACAAGAAGTTTAAAAAAACCAAACCTGTTAATTGACAGATTTCTGTAAGGCAGTCAATTAGGAGATTTTTTTTTTTTTTTGTGGTTTTACTGTAGCATAACTTGCAATGTGTCTTGATGGGCAATTCTAAACTTCGTTAATGGAAGATAATTACTTTGCCTGTTTAGACTTTCACAGGTTCATTGGTGTTGGAAGATAACATTGATCAAGTTTCTACTTTTTCATGGTTAGACCTCAAGAGTAATAAATCTTAAAAAAAAATATATATCTATCAGCATGGGGAATGCTCTAACCTCACACATAAAATGAGTTGCTGTTTTAAATCATTTCTGAACTTTTGTATATACAAACTAGTTTTCTGCTTTGTTTTAGCTAGTGTGTGTTTGTGTGTGCTTATGCAGTAATTGAAGAAGTACACATTTCCTTGGAGAACTTGTGGTCATTGAAAATAAATGGGTGAGTTGAGTGGGTAAGAACAAAAAACAGGTGTAGTTATTTTTAATGTGGATTATTAAAAGAATTTGGGGCTTTCTTTTGGTGAAAAGGGAGACATATTTCCAATTTCGTCCTATTGCATTACTAGTTGGGTAACCCTGGGAACTGAAATTGGGCAGAGAAAGTGATGATGAAATGGGAGGATTTTCCTTTCATTTGATCTCTGAGAGAGAACAGGGACAACCAGGATTTCAATTTTGTTTGTTTGCTTGCTTTACATGTTTTAGAAGCAAAAAGAAAAAAAAAAACTTTTTGATATTAAGCACCAAATTTGAAATCACAAAAAAACCCCCCAAAAAACAAAAAAAACAAACCTGATTAAGACTCCACACAGCCAAGTGAATATATTGCTTCAAGCATAGCTATGAGTGAACAATTATATGTTTGTTACCATTCTTTTCATTTGGCATTTCATGTACCACTCTCTGAGAAATTATTAGAAACAAAGAGAAATGCAGTGTTACTTGGCATATAAACCATAAATACTTACTCTAATATAACACTTCATTTCCTGTGCCAAAAGAAAAAGAAAAATTATTCCTCTTTTGTAAATTACACTCATTATAGATGGCAATATAGCTGATAAAATATTCCAGCTTTAACAACAGCATACAAACCCAAACACTGTCATCCAGAAGCTGGAAGTGTTTTAGAAAGATAGACAAGCATTTTATTTCCATTTTGAACACAAATGAGCAAAAGACCAAATGTATTAAGCACTCCATGTAATGTCACATGAATCAGTCACAGAGTCTGGGTCTGTGACTTCTAAACATACACTGATTCATTAGCTCATGGATTTCTTGTCAGTGTCTTGAGCTTCTAAAGTATTCATCCTTTTCCTACCACTGTACATCTCCAATTTTTATGCTGTAATCCTATCAATTTTCTTTATCCTACAGTGTGACATTTCAACTTTCAGATTAAAAGTCTTTTAATACAGGATTATGAAGTTGTTCTTGCTGATTTAGCTTTTTTTCTGATCTTATTAGACCAGAGGGTTTTTTATAAATATATGCTTGCAATAAATCTTTCTTCTCATAACTATGATTATTCTTTACATTTTGTCCTAATCTGTGCTAGATTGCTGCTGAGTTCCCTCTTTCAGAGGTGACTGTTTCTCAAATCCTGATCCCACATTTATATAAAGTTTAGAAATCTTTCAATATACAACTTTTTAAACGTTATATCTGCGAAGGGTATTATTTCTCAGAGGTAGAGTAATTTTAACAGAGAATTTTAAAAATGCAAGTGTCACTTGTTGTTCATTCTTCATTTATTCTTTATTCCAGGTGAATATGCTACCTTTCTCATGTCTTAAAGTCTAAGGGCAAGCAAAAATTTGAAAGATCACAAAATTTTAAATTGTAATTTTCATCAAATACTAGATATGAAAAAGGGTTGCTATGAATAAAATGTCTGTTTTTGAGGCTGTACACATTTTTCAGAAGAGCAAAAAGGGGTAGCAGTTAGCTGGAAGTGTTTTTAGACAGAAAGGAGATACAGAACATAGGAACACAAAGAAAAAAAATATTAAAAACCCAATGAATTACGTTAAACATAACTAAGTTTATCTTTTTAAATTAAACTCATGATAATTTTTTTCATAGAATATTAGTAAAATGAAATAGCTTTTTCAGTGCATTTTTTAAAAGGAATCTAAATATAATGAATGAGTATATCAGCTATGACTGGAACAGAAAAACTGTTTCAAAATAAAGATACTAGCACTCATTACAAAGAGATTCACTACATTACTATTCTTAAATATTAGAAAATATATGACATAGCCTGCCTGTGGGGCTTATAATGAAATGCTTTGCTTACCCTTTGGTATTATGGACACGTAGAGGCAGCAATGTTTATAAGATAGGGTTGGTTGTATAACTGATCATGCTGACAACTGTTAATCATGATAACTCTTGCACTTTCAGAACCATTTAGAAAGAAATTGAAATGTAATCAATAAACCAACATAGAATGGAGGGTCTAGCATTCTTTCAGAGAATTGCTAAAACTTCAACAGCTTTTATAACACTTCTAATGTGAAGTAGCACCTGAACAGGATACAAACTTTGAAAATATGGACTGGAATCCTTAATGGAACGCATCCCTGAGAAGTGATCTTAAAGTCTATAGTAATCGTCAATAAAGTGAGTCAGCATTCAGTAACTAATTGTCCTGTCTTTTGATATTTCTACATCCATATCTACTGACTTTATTCTTTGTTGGGTGGAATATTTAGGATTTTTAAAGCCTTCTGTCTATTTATAACAAATAAACTCTGAAAAAAGAAAGAGTTGTACACTGAGAGGTAGAAATTAATGGTGCAAACTAGGCTATAGGTATGATCACTATTCTTACTAGTGGAGAAAGGATGCAGAATTTCTCTGCATTGATTCAATTTTGTAATTGATGCTTTAAAAGATGCATTACATACATCATATTCCTTTGGAAACAGTCTAATCTATGAATCTTCTTATTATCGAAATGCTTTCTATGTTCACATATTCTAAGTGCTCTAGGTAGGCAGATATTGGGATTTAACTGACCATGTCTCAAAACAGGACCACAACTGAAGTAAATTGTCCAGGGAGAGTCTAGAGAAACACCTGGATGACTGTGAAAAAGCAGAGCAATGATTACTTCATTCCTCTGCATGATGCAAAATCATTACTTGAATAAAATCAGGGAATTACTAGCTGCTGATATTACTGACTAATGCCTCTTACTGTAATGTATAATGAAGATCCATTTGGGTTAATGATCTCTATAGAGGTCACATATTGGAGTTTAGAGAATTTCTCCTTCGAAAACATTACCTATTGACAACCACAGAGTCATTCTGATTATTGAAAAACAAAGACAAGGATGTGACCCATTTTCATGCCCCCATTGGTCTTTCATATCTGACATGTCCCCCAAGGAGGTTTCATTGTCCATTGTTCAAGCCTCTGTTTTCCTGAGTGGGCTCTAACTAACCTATGGTTTCTGCCAGAATGAGATGTGGGGTCACTGAGCAGACACTGAGCCCAAGGAAAGATTAGTCTCTCTGTTACAGAACACCTTGTGAAAATGCAGGAGCAGAGAGTAGAAACCAGCATCATACGCAGTACAGAAAATTTGGTACCATCTTGGCTTCAACATATTGAAGCAAAAAGGTCAAGTTGGTTTTCAACCTTGTACTGAGAACAGAATTCTTTTTGTAACCAAGTGTTCAACTAAGTAGGAAGTTATTGTTCACAATGTCGCATATCTATATCTAATCTATATCTATCTATCTATATCTATATCTATATCTATATCTTATCTATATCTATATCTATATCTACACGCACAGGTATCTACAAAGACTTAGTGCAGGAATCTCCTACTGTTTCACTTTTTTCAAATTTCTTTACACTATGGGTTGATATAAAATATTCAGACTGGTTTTTTGAACTATTTACAGGTTCCAAATTTCACTGTTAAGAGCACCACTTTGCTTTTACCATGAACCTTCAGAAAATCACCTTTGAATATGATCTGCACACTCAAACAAATGTGTTGAATAGTGAATTTCTATTCCAAAAGGACTCTGATGAGCTGCATAGACTTATCTTTTTATGCAGCATAAAGTATCAATATAAAAAAACTCTAAACACCTGCAAATTCTAAATGCTTACAGTACACAGGTTCAAGTCTTCTCTGATTTAAAAAATGCTGCTGAAGAGGACACTTGATAACTTCATACAGAAGGTGACTTGGAACTTCAAACATAAAGTGACTGAGTAACAGAGTGTGGACTCAGGAGAAAACAGAAAAAGGAGCTGCGGTACGATGATTCATTTGCTGCAAGGCCAGTCACGCATTTCATCTTTATCTTATGTATTGAAATTATTATTTGCTATTAAATCTAAGTAACTTCCTATAGAAAATATGGAATTTTTTTTAAAAGTATGGCTTGATGAATGTGGACACAGTGTGTCTTTGGTATGTGTGTTTCAAGAGTCACCTATTTGCAAGAAGAGCAACAGAAAAGTTTGTTTCTATAAGCTAAAGCAGTGTCATATATTCCTTTCATTTATCAAAATAGGAAGACCTTCCTGTTTCTCTTCATGATTTCTCCAAGGAATAAAGCAAGAATCCCTAACTCCTCCTTAGAGTATAAATGTTATTCTCAGGTACATTTAATAAATTTAGGGGAACAAATATCTAAGCAGTTCAGCAGAACTTATTATGCTGAGTTAGATGTCACTGAGAGTCCAATCTCAGACTCTAGTTAGGAAGGATAGAAGATTTGAAAGAGAAAGCAAATTGACCTCTTAAAGTTGCTGTAATCTGTCAGGACCAAACACAAAGACAACTGGACTAGTGGCAGCAAAAAACTGTACATATTGGAGATTTTAAAATAGTAAGATACAGATGCCTGAATGTCACACATTGAAGACAAAAAAAAAAAAAAA
>VWYP01025803.1:102783-117018 GCA_013400435.1 Pycnonotus jocosus | reverse complement strand
AAAAAAAAAAAAAAAAAGCATGCAAAAGTAATTACTTCCTCATTTCAAATGATATGGAGAAACTTAGTATCTAAAGAATCACCATGTATTTAGTGTCTTTAAAGGAAGGTGACTGAAGATTGCTCTGTCCAAAAAGAAAAATAATGACATTAGTGTAACAGTAAAGATTCATTTATCTCTTTTGACACCTTGCCTAATTTTGGGATCCCTAAAAACACCAAAAAATGAAAAAAAAAAAAAAAACCAACAAAACCAAACCATAAATCCCACTGTCAACAACAAAAAAGAAATTAAATAGAATTGGTGTCTGTTTTTGTCTAAAAGCATGCCTACTAAAATAAGACATTTTTTTCTAGTCTTAAATAACAAGAACTCTCAGTCACTAAATACAAGTTTAGTGTTTCCCAATAGTGGATCCAGAGGAGGGAAGAGGAAGTGCACTGCTAGTAACCTCATTATCCATCTTCTCCAGCAACTAAAAAAACTTCCAAGATAAGCAAATAGACATCAAACACCATTACTGTAATGCTGCAGAGATTCAAGACTATATCCTTAACATCATTACGTCAAAGAAATGTTCCTAAATTTGTTGATAATTGCAGACTTGAAATGCACTTTGCAATGAAATGGAAGAAGGAGGATGAGGTAGTACTAGGGCACTGTCTCTATCTCAATTGCAATGTAGTTGAGAACACAGATTGTAGTATATTTTTAAAAAGTCACCATCAGTGATGGAGACAAAATAAGGAGATCATTTAGACCTCTTGAAGAGGGGAGAATCCATATCTAGCTGCATTCCAACTTTGGATAAACCCAACCAAAATTTGCAAAAGGTAGCTTGACTCTGATTCATACATGAGAGATGTCTTCTATTCCGTCAGTCTTCTCCCATGTTATTGTCTGCTAATCCAGATAAAATGCCCCTCGCAAATTAAATAAGTGCCTGACCTATTCAAGGTTTCTGCAACCCAGTTGCAAGAGCGACTTCATGCTGTTTGTGTAGGAGGGTGGCAAGCTGGACCTCATCTCATGTGGAGGAAATGGCAGAGGAGCTACCAATTTATGGCTGAGAGATGGGATTGTTGCAAGTGAAGAATCACACTGCTGTCCAAACAATGGAACTCAGGGAAAAACTTGGTGCAGAGACTGGAAGCAGGAAGTTGAATCCTCAAGGAACCATCTATGGAAGGAAGGATTGGAGAAGGGTATCCCTTGGAATCTGGTGGGTAAACCACCCCACCCCAGAATTTACAAATTCTGGTGAAAATGTGGGAAAAAAGGGATAGGAGTCCCCAGAAGAGGAACTATCCTTCCTGGATACTCCATAGCCCATAGATAGTCCCTACAGCCCCATTGGTGAAGGTGTATGTAGTTAGTTCTGAGATGCTGGGAAACTCTCAGGGCTGTCCCCGGTAGGTGAGCCAGGGTATAGTCAATGGAAAGATCTTAGAAAACTCACTGAAAATAAAAATGGGAATACATTGCTAACTTTTCCCCTTGGTTCCTTGTCACCCTTTTGGTAGTCACAGCAACCTTCCTCTGCCCTGAATGAGGAAACTGCCAAATGAAGTGGGATAGTACCTGAAAAAACAGATACATTTTACTGATGTGTTTGAATGCTCTAAACCACAGCAGATAGCTCAAATAAAATGTTGGTTGCCTGGTGATAATCCCACTGAGACCATGATGGTATTGCTTTCTTTACCTTTGAATATTATGGGATTAGGCCTCCTGAAGGGGAAAGCCTGAGTGTATTCTAAGGGAAAGAAGTAGAAATTCATTTCCTGCGTGCTCTCAGTAAGGCTTTTACAAACTGCTCCTGCACTACCACTGTCAAGGTATTGAATGTAAAACCTTATCCTCTGCCACTGGAAAACAGAGACAGAATTACTGCAGTCATTCAAGAGTTAAAGGAGAGGAGAATTGTTGCTCAGAGCCACTCTTCCTATGATTCACCTTTGTGGCCTGTTAGTAAACTGAACAGGAGGTGGTGTCTGACAGTGGCTTGAATGAGAGTACTGGTCCCTTGACTGCTGCGGCACCCAATACAGCCAAAGTGACTTCCACCATTCGGGAGCAAGCACACCTTGTTTTAGATGTACAGGATATGGATTGAATGGTTCCCCCTAAAGAGGGAGATAAGGGATGTCTTACTCTCAGGTGGGAAGGAGTACAATATGCCTTTATTCATCTCCCACAGGTTTACTCATTCACTACAGCCCGTCATGCTCTTGAGCTGAAGGAAACGACCAGGTGGGGATGCCAAGGTATGTCAATACATTGATGATGTATTGATTGGGGGTGCTGATGCCACTGATGTGAGACAGAGTCAGGCATAAATAATTGACCATGTGGAAAAATAAACTTCTAGGATGTCAAGAGGATGGATGCAGGCTCTTGGTGGTGCCACACAACAGGACAAGAGCCAATGGGCAGAAACCGCAACACAGGAAGTTTCACCTGAACATGAGGAAGAGTTTCTTTACCTTGGGGTGACTGAGCACTGGAACAGATTGACTAGAGAGGCTGTGGAGTGAATATCTCTTTCCCTGGAGATATCCAAAAGCTGTTGGGACGCAATCCCAAGTAACATGCTCTGGGCGACACTGGTTTAGCAGGGAGATTGGACCTCCAGTAATGTTTTCCAGACAACTGTGATCCATCAAGATCTGCTGGACAAATGGCTTTCAAAATTTTCATCACTGCCCCCTTCATTTCCACAGTGATAATTCTATAACACAGTGATCACAGAGAAAACTGAGAGAATCACAATTTTTTAACATATATATATAACATATATATAAATATATACACTAATAGACACATATAAATAAATGTATATAAAAGGGTTAAGAAAATCTCATTTACATTTAACAAAGTGCAGAAATTTCTTTTTTGTTTGGTCTCTCTGTCCCTCTCTAAAAAGTTACCTCTTAAACAAGCCATAACAGTGCTTAAAAGGTGGATGGAAGAAAAAGCCTTTTTTGCAAAAGACCACGAAAACAAGGTCCCTTGAACAAGTACCAGACAGGAAAGAGATAATGCAGGACTTTGGAAACACATGGCAGTATCTAATCTTGAAATAAAATGTTGACTTTTACTATATTTGGCAATACAGAAATTATGAAAATATTCAATGCCTCATTTTCTTTGAGACTTATTTAGTCTCAATGAAGTATCAAAGATGAAATAATAATAATTTTATGGCAAATTGCCAGAATAATTTTATTTAACTACTTTGCATCTGATTATCTGTCCTGCTTTGGTTGATTACTTTTGTAATGACTAGCCAGCCAAGTCTGGAGCTTCAGGTATTTCAGCAACAGCATACTCTGATTAAAACAACTTTCCTGCTTTGCTGGTGAAAAAAGAAAAGTAAAACAAAACAAAACAAAAAACCCCCAAATAAAAACAGGAAAACAAACAGGAAAATCCCACTAAACCCATAACTGAGCACCATCATTAAAAAAAAAAAAAAAAAAGTGACAATAATAAAACTTCCCAGAATGATTTTTCAGACATGCCAAATTCACAGCCTTGTGTCAGATGATGGCCTCAGAACAATTAACAGTTAGCTGCGATACACAAGTTTGTTTAAATTTAGATATTCCAACTGAAGAATATATGCATTAGATTCCTCATAAAACCTGACTTCCTAAACTATTATGCTCAGTTGTTTTATACCATAGGTTCTTGAAGATGAAAGAAATGCAAACTTAGAAATGCAAAGTTGCACTTTAGAAAGGTCCAACTTTGATGTAAGACCTTAGAGGATAAATAAACCTTGTAGATGAGTGTGGGGAGACAATAGCATGTTCCACATCAATTGTGTAAATTGTAACCCCAAAAACTACTTTAGTTCCTCACATACTGGGCAATATTTTCAGAAATATCTGTCTTGTAAAATAACATATGCTCTCTTTTTTTTTTTTTTTTTCACTTTAATGCCTGCATCCATTCTTATTTCCTTCTTTGCTAAGAACAAATGAACTAAAATCTATGCATCTATAAAAATAAATTAATATAGACTTAACAAAATTAAGCACAGAGTTTTTTAGAGGGTAACTTTTGAAAGACTGCCAAAAATAATGTAATTTGTGCTATCCTTGCACAATTAATATGCTTTATGAGTTTATAAAACCTTTCACTTTTAAAAAGTAGATGATGTGCTAATTCTACTGATTTGAAATCTAGAGGCTGTCCTGTTTAAACTATGTAAATTACCAACCTAAAGCAATTACTCCATCTTATTGTCATCTTATCACTAATTCCCTACAGGTTAAACAAATTTGGATTAATATTTGCAACTTCCACATTGCATGAGCAGCTCCTCCAGCATATTATCTTAAGACAAATTAATTAAGACAAACTAGTTATGCATTTTTGAGAAGAAAAAGAGATTCTGATACTGCTGCTGAGTTACAATATACTGCCAAAGATATTAATGTATATCTTAAATACTTTGAGTCATTACTTTTAGTCTGATAACTTCCATATTATTAATATAAATTACAGAACATTCAAAGCCATATGATTACATCAGGAATGTCTCCTAGACTTACACACTCCTAGCTTTTGCCGACTTATTTAGAATTTTCTAGCCATGTATCACCTGATATATAAAAGCATGGACATGCACCTTGTTTGCTACAATTCAATCTACTTGTTCAAATTGCTGACCGTGTGTATCACAAGGAAAATGTACACAGGTAGAAATGAGATCTAAAATGTTGAAAGAAGAGAATAGACTGTAAGATTTTAGTGAGAACAGGAACTTTTGGCTAATAATCTGGCAGAATATTCCTTTTTTTGTGGTTCACATGTAGCAGCTATGTCACTTTATTTATTCATATTCTCTTCACCTCCTCAGATCTATCTTCCAAAGAGTCTGGACACTGTTTAGCTGGAAAAAAAAAAAAAAAAAAAGTAAGAAAATAAATTACACAGTCTGTGTTAGTTCATTTTGAATAAATGGGAATGGAAAGAGCTGTAACTTTTGACGGAGAAACACTGACGGAGAAACACTGAAGCCATGTCATGTAGGCTGAAGTCCACTATGTCAGGTGATAGTGTGGCTGCCCAAAGAAGACATTGAACCAAAATTTAAGAACATGTGAACATTAAGAGCAGAACAAACTATCTGGGTACTAATCGCTGAATTGTGGATAAGAGGAAAATGCCATAGCCTCAACTCACTCTCTAATACTACAATACAGCCCACAGGTGAGCACTATTCAAGTACAAAACACTGGAAAAGTGATGGACTAAAGGATGTGAATTTGCTTTCTCTCCTACCTATGCTCCTCTTAAAATGTGAATAAATTAATTGTATAATAGAGCTACTTGGATAACTTGTACCACACTGTGTTGTCTATATGTATTCTTTCCCATCCTCTCTCGAAACACAGAGCATGCATTTTAATTTGTAAACTATCATTGAAAAAAATTATACAGGACTGGTTTTTAATTTTTGTGGCTTTTTTTTTATTTCTAGTGTACTCCATCATCACCCATTCTATCTGCAACTGTGCTTCTAAGATTTTGTTTAAAATCGAATTCTATACTAACATTTTCACAGCTAAAAGACCTTTCTAAATTTCTAATATGTAATATTGGCTTTGCTAAACCGAGTTCATAAGAATATAATTTCTCAGTGTAATGAGAAGCTTTAGAGAATATACACGACATTTCAAAAGACAGATCTTTTTCAGATTGTATTTGTACTAGAGACACCTCTTCTGGGTACAGCAACCACAACTCTCTGGTTTAGGACACTACAGTTTTTCCCACGATTTTTTTTTTATCCTCATGTAAAGCAAAACGGCAATTCCACAGACAGAAACCTATTCATTCCCTACATTCTTTCTACCTACATGTGACATTTTCCAAGCAACTAAATGGAAGCAGAAAATATATATTTTATGATATAGTGTAAAAATAAACTAAAAGAGATGTCAGGAATCCTCAGAAGTCCACTCAGTTCCTAGATGAATGTAAAAAAGTGCCTTGTTGAGTTAGATGCTGCTTCAGAGATGAGAAAATTAAGGAAGCTTGTAGTTATCTGAGGGAATCATCAAAACAAAACATAGCAGAAATTGCTAATGTTAGTCTGAAATGCCACTGAGTGCTCACTTCATCTTGGTAGCATAATATTTTTTATTCATTTTTATCCTCTGTCACACACAATTTATAACATTCTACATTGTAAAAAGTAATTTAAAGGTGCAGCATCAATTTAACACAAAAAAAAGGTCCACTTCCTTAACCGTGGGTCACTTCAGCTAGTTAAGCCTTCATTACAGAACCATTGCCTCTGGCCATCATAGATAATGAAGTTCATCAAGACACACTGATCCACTGAAGAAGAAATGGCAAAATAGAACAACCAGAGACCTTTACGACTGTGTAGTTCCATGATATTAGATTGCCTCTTCTCCAGAAAGGAAAAGGTTTAAATATTTAAGTAGAAATAAAACAGGAGATTATGTTATTCTCTCACTCCTTTTTCTTTTTAATCCTATTTTTGACATTATATAGACTGCAAGAGAGAAAGACAAGTAATTTGGCATTCTTTCTTCTGCTAAAATGAGTAGCATTATAAAATTTTATTCAGCCAGTCATTCAAGGTGAGAATGCAGTGGACATTGGACAATATGAATATAAATTTAAAACTTTCAGATAAGACAACTATTCAGTCACTTTACTGCTTCAACCCTTTTAAAGCTACTTAAATCACATGTTTCAGTATGATACACATAAGCTGTTTTGAGGTTCGCATGCTATATAGTCCTTCAAATATTCTTCAAGCTGACCCAACAAAGATTCATTAATAGAGCAAGTTTAATTTGTACTTCTTTTAGGACTTGCTTCCGTCCCAGATTTTTGAAAAATCCTAGACTGGAGTCTGATCTTAGTCAACACAGAGCAAATTTAGCAGCACCAATGTCACTACTCAAAAAATATTTGTAACAAAGCTAGTAAATTAGCTTGTTTCAATTGTTGTGATAGAGTCAAGACCTTTAATTCAATTAATGTCTAAATAAGGGTTTGAGATTAGTATGAATCACTTGGAATTTAAATTTGGCCACTTACATCCTCGGAAAAGGACATCAGTATTTGCAAGTTCAGCATTCCCTTATAGCAACTCCCTGCATTTACTTTCAAATTCTTACAAGGACTGTAAAATGGAAACTTTCTAATTCATACTTTCAATTCAAAAGTAGAACTTGTCCCAGGGCAATAAGCAGATTTTGCAAGTTCCTCAGATAAAGTTAACATTCCATTGCACATAGAAAGTAAATGTACAAATAATTTTTAGAAAGCTGTTCAAAAGGAATGCATTCAATGTTCTTCTAGAGTGTTACCATTTGATTCCATTATGAACTTGAGGTACAATCAAAGTGACAGCACAAGTATTTTGCAAAGTTTTTGATCTTTTGAGATTTTTTTGGCTCACAGCACCATGCATATGATGCCATGGCTTTTTAAACAGAATTTTAAATGGATGAGGTATGGATTTCAGATAATAAGTTAGCAACAACATATGTTTCTAGAAATCTCTTTAGACAGGTTTTCAGACATGTAACAGGCATAGAAGGCTTGTGACACCATGAATACATGATCGTTCACCATCCAGCTGTATATTTTGTGCAAAAATTTACCCTAACAGTGAAGAAAAGCCCCTTTTTATTTCTGCTTCTACTCTTAGTTAATTTCACAACTGGTGGAATAAGAAATGTACTATCTTAATTGGGAAGCTAATGTCAAAAGTGCAATCAAATTAAAAAGTAGAATGCAGGTGGAACATAAAAACTCTCTTCAACCACCCACTGATCAAATAATTACTAGGCAAGTACTGTTATTATCATTGTTGGATGGGGGTTTTTAATAAAATAAAAGCCTAAAACTTCAGGTGATTATTAAATTCTTACCTCTACAAGCCCCGTAACAGAGTCAAGACAGATTATATACTTCTGATCCATCTTTTGTTACTCTTCAGGTTACAAATTTCTCTTAGTCTCTACAACTTTATAAATTGTGGGGGAATAGTCTCTAAGATATTTAATATTTTCCCTGGGAAGGGACATTGTTTCAAAGAAATTAATCTATCATAATTCAAATGGAAGAATATGTTTCAAAACATTCAGATGAGAGAATTAATTAAGGAAACACAATAAATATCAAACGAGGTTGTCCTCCCATTCACTTAATTTCACAGCAGTACAATTCCATAATCTTTCATAGAACTTTTCCCAATTTACCATTGTCATAAGAACTGTGGTGAATATCAATAAGATATTACAGTTCAGACAGAATTATAATACCAAAAGAATGGAATGCTGAATGAAACTGAAAAGATTCATAAAAGCATCATCAATGGAAGGAAACGCTGTTCTTACCATGTTCTCATGAAAATCTCACTATCAAACACCATTGCAGTTAGGTGACAAATACATTAAAAAGTTTGCATCAGTACTAGCTAGAAAAACTAGGTTTTAAGTTTAACCCAAAACTCTCTGTTACCTTTTATGCAGTCATTGTTGATATCTATAAGCTGAAGAAAATTAGTTGCAGTTTTTCTACTAACTTATTTTCAAAACTATGATACAGTCAACAATAAATATATTATATGATCTATGCTTTATATATTAGAAGTCCTTAATGGCGACAGAACCTGTTCTAACATGCTTTAGTTGACCTGAAATTGATGGAGGATTTGAGTACAAAAGGTGTTAGCCCAAGAAGTCCACCAAACTCATGACTGTGAGGAGAACATGAGTAGATTCCACAGTCTGTACTGAGAAACATTACACCTGAAACCCACATAGGTTTGGACTAATCATGCAAAATGTGAACAGGCAGAGAAGCTCCTAGTTCTTTACTATTTCACAAAACTGGTTTTGGAATAAAAATTGGTTGAGAGTAGATGTCTGTTGTGATTTAAGCCCAACCAGAATCCAAGCACCAAACAGTCATTCACTCAGTCCCCCACCAGTGAGACTGTCCGAATCCTTGCATCACTGCGGTCCAGCCCTGGCTAGCTAAGGACCATGGGGGAAATCTGGACGAGGACAAAGATAAAAGACAAAAGGTGCTCTTTGCCCTTCACGGAAAACAGTCCCACAGTTTTAATGTAGAACTTACACCATGGAGTCCACGGGGGGAAAGAGGGCAGAGACCCCCGTGCAGGGAGTTTTAAGCCCTAGGGACAAGAGGGGAAGGGGAGACGGGAGGGGGTCTATTGACCAATGGGGGCTGACACACTGTGAGGTGGGACACAGGGGCTATCAGGTAGAGGGGATGAAAAGGTTCCTGGGATATCAGGTAGGGGGAATGAAAAGGTTCCTGGGAAGGTACAATCAAAATTTTGTGTATATATACATCAAAAACACCTGGTGCAATATAACAAAATGAACTAAACTACTTAGTACAATACAACAAGACTGGGGCGAGAATCAGAAGGGTAGAAGTTAGAAAAGTCATGGGATGACATAAAAATGGAAAAAGTCATGCACACAAGCAAAGCAAAACAAGAAAATCATTCACTGTTTCCCAAGGGCAGACAGGT
Organism: Pycnonotus jocosus; assembly: GCA_013400435.1. Classification (NCBI taxonomy): domain Eukaryota; kingdom Metazoa; phylum Chordata; class Aves; order Passeriformes; family Pycnonotidae; genus Pycnonotus; species Pycnonotus jocosus. The sequence goes on along the minus strand of VWYP01025803.1, from coordinate 107,450 downwards.
GTTCAGCTGTCTTCAGGAGAGCGGGAACCCATCATGTACAAAAGTGACTTGAGGAGACAAACACCATCACTCCAAAAATGCCCATTTCTTCCTTCTTCCCACTACTAAATGTAAAAACTTTATATGCTTTTCCAGGTTGAATATTAGGAAGAAGTTTTTCACTGAGAGAGTGATTAAATACTGGAATGGCCTGCCCAGGGAGGTGGTGGAGTCACTGTCCTTGGATGTGTTTAAAAAGAGACTGGATGTGGCACTCAGTGCCATGATCTAGTTGAGGTGTTAGGGCTGGGTTGGACCCAATGATCTTGAAGGTCTCTTCCAACCTACATATTCTGTGATTCTGTGATTCTGTGATTCTGTGATTCTGTGATTCTGTGATATGTAAATTTTTCAGGATAAAGTCATTAATGAATTTTGCTGCATAGCCTTCTGTCAAGAGTATAACTAAATATATTAAAATACAAAAGAAACAGACACTTGGGGATGTTACACCTTCTGCACCAACATCTTAGAATTAATCCTATAGTGAAATTATTTCTCTATATAGTTTCTATGTAAGTAAAAAAGCAAATAGGAAAATAATATGAAAAGTTGTGAATAACACAGTTCTTTTATATACTTCTTTATGTTTTCACTTTAGAAGCTACACAGGACAGGAAGCTTCATAGGCTTTGTAGGTACTTCTGAGCTGCTTATAAATAAAAGATGTACCACTCCAACTGGAGTCCAAATTATAGTAAGGGCTATCGTGAAGGTCACTGTGTACTTTCTCAAGGAATGTCTCTCACATTACAAGATCCCTACTCAGAACACATTCCCCAAAATACTAGTTAAAAAATGGTAAGGAAAACTTCCACAAATTAAAGAATTGCTACTCTCTTTTTGTGCAAAATCCCACTGTGAGATGTCTCATTTATTCTGGCTTGTCTGTCTGAGTTTCTTTACATGGAAAACAGAGATAACATTAGCCTCCCCAGGTGCATGAGGGGAGAATATGGTGATAGATAGACAGTTAGTTAACATTCCTGAAACACTATCTATGTGTTAAAATATTCTAAGATAAATGGAAATAAATGGAAGAAGATGTCAATTGTCATAACAGAAAAACGTCATGGTTTTTAACCCACATCTGAATCTATTTGTTTATACTCTGTACTATAGGATACACAGAAATGTTGCAACATTTGATACTGAGACCGCTCTTTTAAATCAGTGAAGTCCAGAGGAACCAAACAATATTAGGCAATTTGTCAGTACAATGCAGATTAGAATTGTGCAAGTCAAGTCACGCTGTGAAAATTTGCATGAGTCACGTACATTGTTGAGTTTTAAATTCATTGTGTCTACTCAGGCAAAAGTCTTGACACTATCACTGCAAGTTAGCACTCCAAAAACATTAATAGTGCTGAAATAGCTATTGTAGAAATAGCATCAAAATGGTAAAGTGGGTGAAGAGATGGACAGAAAATAATGGGAAATATTTTGTTGAAGAAATATTAATTACACTCCCCAACGTATTCCATTCCATTCTGTATATTCCATCTCACAGTGAAATACTGCAGAAACAGTATTGCTGTTGGAGGACTGCAGGTGGATTTGACAATATCTGCAGAGATAACTAAAAAATAATTTAGAAATTAATCTAATTAGGAGGGGCATTATGACCTGACTCAATGTAGAGACATATGGAAAGATTAAAGGCATTTAATGAATGCCAAAGAAAGCAGAGCCAAGCCAACTCACCATATTCATTCATAAAACCAAGCTCAGTAAAGTCTGAATAGAAAAAAAATATGAAAATTATAAATGTAAATATTTTATAAAATGCCATTTTATACTCTCTCACTATATTTCAGAAAAAGAAAGGAAAAAAAATACCCAGAGCGATTTTTTTTTTCTCTGTAAAAACCCTCTGATGCTTTCTAAATAGAGAATCTTTAGGCACCATTCTCAGAGGTACACTGCTTACATCTCCATCCTAGGCCCATTTTTAAGGGGGACTGGATTGGGGGTGTGTGCTGAGAGAGTAAAAGTGAGTAAAGACCCATAAACACCCCAGGCTGATTTCCCATGGGTTTCCATACAGTCATTCCCACTGGAGTGATTACAGGCACTACCTGCCTGGAAATACCCAAAATGAGATTGTGCAGAGCCACTATTTTGGAAAGCATGAGGCTTGTGGCCAAACCCCACAATGGCAGCCCCACCTTGGCTCCCCAGTCCCAGGAATCTCTGTGGGGAAGCACTATTGACATCTGGTAGACAGGAGCAGCTATGACTAATGGTGGCGTGGGAAAGATCAAAACCATGGCAAATTGTGTGTGAGGGTTTTATCATGCTAGAAAATTTGTCACAAATCAAAAGGAAGTATGGCTGTAGGATGCTGGAAAAGGCTGTACTGTTATTAAAAGCAACTGCAATGAGTCAAAAGTAAACAACATCCTAAAGAAAAAGAAATAGCCCTATGGTTTGAGGTTTAGATGTTTGGAGGCAATTTAAAAAAAGTAATAAAAAAATTGTTTTAAAACATATTTAATATTTGTCTCCTAAGAGGAAAGTATAGTGCTTGGAAAAAATCTATAATAATATATAGGAAGCCTGCATACTATGCATACTGTTGCTAGGAATGAAATAAGCAAATAGACCAACACTTTCACACAAGCCCCATAGTGATCCATAGCATTGTCAAAAAGACATATAGAGCCAGAACAGGCAAGTAAAACCTCTAACAGGTAATGCAGAGCAAGAACAGCTCACATCACAAGATCAGCAACCCAACACAACAGGTGACAGTACTTGGGCAGCATCTGGAAAACACAACCTAGAACTGAGGTGCTGCTGCAGGAGGGGTCTGACACCCTCCTTACAAAATACAAGATGAGGATAGTACAGGAATAAATGCCATGGGGGAGCAAGGGGGCATGAGCTGTCAGTGCTGATAGATAAATTGTTCTTTTCCTTTCACAGAGTAGAGGAGGTGAGGGTTGTGAATACCAGTGCTGAAGAGGATGATCTAGAGCAGATGCAGTCAAACCTCTCCTGGCAGGATTTGAAGGTCCCCAGCAGGCCTGCTCTTCCTCCAGATGAAGGGCTTCCTTTGCCAGGCAAGCTGCAGTCAGGGAACTCTGCTCTTTTAGTTCTGATCTATGACCAAACTCAGGAACTTGGCCCCTTCGAGTCAAGCAGCTGCTCACTCATTCTGAACCTGTGTCAGAGAATTACAGTAAGGGAATTTGCTGGGGATGCCATAATCTCACAGTCAAATAGACTTTTTTAAGCCACTGGTACCAATGCCATTTTTACAGAGTGGTAACTTTACTAATAAGCTCCAAGCAAAGCCATTGAACCACTTTTGTGAGTTACTAATACTTATTTTAAAAACCTATTTTTTAAAATCACACTTTAGCATAAGTGAAGAGTACAGAAACTTAAATTACAATAAGGGAAAAGACTCCAGTAAAATGGAAAGAAAGAAAATAGTGCAATTAACCTGAACACGAGGAGAGAATTTTGCCCCAGGGGAACTGCTGGCAGAAATTGAGAAGGAAAGGTGATAATTCCTTCCTCTATTTCTCTGTTAAGGGCTTTAAGAAGGGAAAGATTTTGTCTTTAAGGCCAACACTCTCAGTGCTGGAACAAAAGAATATACTGGTAACTCAAGGGAGGAACACGTTCTGGGGTAAAGAAGAAAAATTTTTTGGTTTATTGTGGGCTTCCCCCCCAGTTCTACTTTCACTTCCAGACACATACTTCACTTCCCACTAAAACCAAATAAATAAAAGATACACATTACTGGCACTAAATTAATAAATTAAGATTGGTTTTGATAATAGAGAGTAAATATTCAGCTGAGTTAAATGAAGAATATCCTAGATACCCTAGTTCACTTTCAAAACATTTATATATGGAATATCAATAATAATTTTTAAAATAATACTTTAATGTAAAAAGATCCCTATTTCCCTAAGCAGTCAATATAATTTCATAGAGTCCATAGTCAAATAAACTTCTACTGTCAATTAACTAAACTAAATTAGAATTATTATTAAATTATATTATTGTCATTAAAATTATGCAGTTACAAGCACTAAGTTGTAGAGTACTGCTTCCATCTTCTAGAAATTATTACTCTTCAAGTGAAACAAGAATATTCATTCCTTTGAAAGATAAACCTTTAAAGCACAAAATGGAACAATTCTGACTTAAATTATATAATGTGAAGAACATAGAATATAGGAGACATCCTCCTCTGGCTCCTAAAAATTACCATTATTTTCTTCTATTCATTTGCCTGTGCTTATGGCACTACAACTCTTTTACCAATCATTTCAGTATTTCTCTGTCTAAATTTTTCACATAAAAAACAAAAATAAGGAGCTTGCACTTTAAATGTCTTAGCAATATGCTTGTCAACTCAAAAGAAAGATCTAAGTGAATGGTTTCTTTTGATATCTGTCTCTCTTGGTATTGTGTCACATCTAGCAGTGTGAAAAATAAAGTAAATACAAGCTCCATGTTAAGAAAAATAAAAATATGATTTCTGGTACAGAATAAAGGAAAAGATGACATCTTTACTTAGTATTTTTTGGGGAAAAATGAATTATTAGATTCCAAATTGACTTTCACTAAAAAAAATCAATCCTTCCTGGTGAGGAAGCCTTTTTTTT